>NTHP01000459.1:105004-143982 GCA_003416845.1 Oplegnathus fasciatus
TTGTCAAGCTGTAATTGATGCTCAAGGACACATGACAAGTTATTGAGACATTGACATTTTTTGTTGTGGTATACCCACCACTGTTGTTAGCTTTTGTTTCAATAAACTGTTTGAGATGAAGAAATTACCATTGTATGCTTCTACTTAAATGCCCTACTTTCATGATATAATATCACTGTAGCATGAACTTTTTACATTTTCCATAAATTTCACCCGAAAGTCGAATATCCCTAACTTTTTGTGAGTAGTGTAGCTAAACGACTAATTTTGTTTGAGAGTTTCCTCTCTTCTGTCGACAGGAAAAAAACTACAGTTTTTAGCATGGAAACGTTTACAATTACTGAAAGCAGCCTCTCTAATCTTTAAAGTAAATCGTTAAAGGGGCTGTATGTAAGTTTTTACATGTATAAATGTTTTTAAATCGTTTTTTATTGTGTGAACGGATTGTAACCTAACCTAAAAAATGAGACCTTCCGCGACTTTCTCGGTTGCCTTTATCAGCTGGGAAAATCCAACGGATGTGCCCAACTCGTCACATATGGATGCTTCGTCAGGACCCCTTGGCATCACTTTTTAATGCACTGGTCATGGCGTCATTTTTCAATGTGCAGGGTTAGTTGGACTTCTGTAGAACTACAGTTCAGTGTGCAACACTAGCTAACATTAGCTCTGATACTACTTTATACAGATATAATTCTAAAGTTCCACAATATGTAGATATCTATGTGTATAAACAATAATGCCGAAGCCGTATTTATGCCTGATTTAGATGACGTTATTTTGAGTGTAGATGGAGCAGCTACAACGTTGGCATAGCCCTGATCGATACAAACTGCATTCAGAAAACAAGCATTTTAAAAGTTGTTTGCGTGTCATCTTGCAGACAGACCTGACAAAGCATGAATTCAGACTTTTGGCATCATGATATAGTTATCCTATAGGCATCCTTTTGATCAGTTTATTGCAATTAAATCACAGCAAAATCTGTTTATTTTGGGATCATACCACTGTAGTAAGTAGAGTCCGCTAAGCCAACGTCAACAAACGACCGGGGCACACACCACAGGCAACACATCTTATTTATAATATTCCGTCTGGTTCACTCACCGTTAACATTTTCATCCAGCTAATGTAGCTATGCTGATGCTGCTGAGCCTCTCGATGAAAGCTCGATAAACAGTGATAAGCTGGCTAGCAAGCTATCAACATGATGCCTGTCAATCACGTTCAGTCTCGTGTGTGCCACGTCACTGTTTTGGGCGATGCTGGCACAGGGTTGAGTAACAGGATGCTGACTGCAGTTGACTTCACAGCCACAGGTGTCATTGTTAACAAGCATTTTCTGAACGTTACATACAGCCCTTTTGAAGAAAACAGTCATACATCAATACAACACACAATAAATGTTTTCACCTCGAAAGCTCTTGCTGCTCGACATAATTTAAAATGTGGGCGTGGGTCTCCAAATCGGAGAAAGAATTTGTTTGGGTGGGTGGCGGGTGGATGATTTATGCGTACTTGCGGACTCGGATGACATCTGCTTGTTACACAAACAGGGGCATTTGCTCATATGTAGTCAAATGGAGTTGCTGTTGAGTTCAAATATCAACAAGCTTTCTCCAGTATCGTAGACTACACCTTTAATGTATTTGGATATGGTCCTTTTCTTTGCGCTCCCACTAGGTAGTCTCAGAAAAATAGGAAATCACCAACTTAAGTAGAAGTAAACAAGGACAGTTGAGGGAAAGTGGGTACACCAACAAACTGAATGTCAGACTGATCATATATAACAGTGAAAGAGTATTGGAGGGAGGAATTTTACTAAAATTGCGAGAACATTTATATGGACACAAATATACTTTGAGACATGGGTAACCACTGTGGCTTAACCTGCACAAAATGTGTACACAAGAGTATAGAAATGGGAATTTTGGCAATATAGATCTACTGTACCAGGTAGGTAATTTACAGTAAAATGAATAAAAGTAGAGTGTACAATTTATATAACGTTTTAATTTAAAACAAATACTTTCCCAGACTGTGACTATTTTTTTTAAAATAATGGATAACTGAGTTTGTTTGGTCCATGTCCAGGAAACGTTCTTACAAAGATGATGCTTAAAACTACAAACATGGCTGCTGCAAACAGTTTTGGTCATGGCTCTGAATCTGCTCCAGTGCCTCGCCACCATGTTTCATCCCGTCATCCTCCTCTTCTCTTTCCGTATGCCCTTCAAGGGTGGTGATAGATATTGCAGCCTGACAACCTTCGTCCGTCCTCCCCTCTCCCTCCTCCTCCTCCTCCTCCTCCTCCTCTACCTCCTCCACCCTGTGTGCTTCCACCTGCTCTTGGCTGCCCTTTGAGCTGTCATCCTCCTCTCTGTCATCTCCTGCCGTCCCTGGCCTTTTTGCTCTTCTCATGAATCTGCTTCTTCTCCCGTCATCCTCTTCATCATTCTCCTCTGCCATTGACACTCCTACGACCTCGTCTCCCTCTGCCTCTCCAGTCCCTCCTTTAGTTCCTGTCCCGTTCACTGCTGCAGGACATTTGTGATCTCTGTAATAGCTCTGTCTGGTGAATCCCTTGTTGCAAGTGGAGCATCTGAAGCGGTAGTTATCTGTGTGGGACTGCTGATGCTCGAGCATATGAGCCCTGCGGCTGAACGCCTTCTGACAAAATAGACACTTGTAGGGTTTGATACCTGGAGGAGAGAGGAGTTTATAAGAGTCAGTGTAATAATGCCATTTGTCATTTTTGATACAAATGAGGGATTTACCCAGTTTCAGTTCATACCTTATGTAAACATGTATTGTTTCAACAAACAATTCTTGGCTTTTAAGTTGCTTTGGAGGTAGAAATTTGCTACTACACCGAAAGATGTTATTCTTATCACTTTATTTAATCTCTTGGCCTTGCAGACATGCCCTTAGGATTTGCAGTCAAGTCTCAGGTATGCCTAGAAAACATCATTTATCCAACACCAATATTTTTGTTTAGTTTTTAGATATTCTGCTAACAGCCTGGCCGTTTAAGACATAAATCATGTGGCAATGGAAGTTTCATTAATGCCACAATCAGAACATCACAAACAATATAATCTTTGGTTAAACAAAAATTAGTATTGGTATTATTCACTCACCAGAATGTGACAGAATATGGGCCTTGAGTTTGTCTGGTCTGTTGAATTCTTTGGTGCAGCCTACATGTGTCCTGATGAAAAAACAGAAAAGTCAGCATAAAATCAAATTGAATAATGTTAAGAAAAGTAAGACGGTCTGAAAGGAAAGAATCAAAAGAAAAAAATGGGAATAAAAAAGAGGGGCAGAACAGCACAAGTGAGGAGAAAAAGGAAAGAAGGATAGATTTAAGAAATGTTGAACTGGCTTGAATGATAAAAAAGAATGAATCAAGTAGGGAAGGAGGTAAGAATGAGTTAAATAAGAGGGACTGTTTCAGTGACTTCAGTTAATATGGCTTTTTAATTGGAGCACCTCACCTAAAGGGACACTTGTATTTCTTGAAGGGTTCATGGATGAGCATGTGTCGCTTCACTTTGTCCTTCCTGTTGAACGTCGCCTCACAGAGGGAGCATTTGTATGGCTTTTCACCTAGAAAACGGAATCAGCATCAGACTCACACCTTTACAGAACTTGGTCGTCAGCCTGAGCAGTGACAGCCACCATGGTTATGCAAACACTAAAAATAGTGCTAACTACAGAAACTCAAACATCATCAACAGAGAATCTCCAGCAATGAGATGGCAAAAACACATCAGTCCCTGACTTAGCTGCTTGAAAGACAGTGCACAATTTTCCAGTGGCTTGGCTTAAAGTCTTAATGCAAAAAACAGGACAGGAAGACTGCTTTATGAAAGTCTGTCAGACCTGAGTGAATACGTGTGTGCAGTTTGAGGTAGTGCTCTGTTTTGAAGGCCTTCTTGCAGATCTGACACTTGAACCTCCCTCCAATGCCATGAGTGGGGAGGTGGCGCCTGAAGTACCTTTCACATGGGAAAACCTGATGGCCAGACAATGAACAGATCAGACACTGCACCAAGGTCTTAAAATGTGATAAGAAAAACAAAATTCCTAAATATGCCAAACTAATGAACTACACATTTTAAGGCCAAGATATTAAGCATGGGAGACTTAAGACTACTGTAACTTCTAGAGTCCAAATATCACTACAGTAATAACATACCATGCTACCATGAGGACAGCTTTACAGATTCCAAAGGTGAATAGTTTGTATGTGTTGACACCAGTGTGTAGTACCTTTTGACAGTGTGGGCAGGGAAAGTTGTGTGAGGCAGTCAGTAGATGTTGTTCCAGTGCCTCTTGGGTAGAATATCTACTTTGACACTTCACACACCTGAGGTGAAATGCAAGAAAAAAAGTGTTTTGTTAGGAATAAGAATGATGTACCAACTAACTACAGTAGCATACCAGTCATACCAGACAAGCAAAAACATAAAATGAGCTGAGAAAAAACTGCAGCCTGGAGGGAGGATGGTCAGATTTTTGACATTTGTTTCTACGACTTGTATGAACAGCAGAGAAGAAGAAGAAAACAGTCCATCATGCTCAACTTAATTTACAGATGCTACAGATACTATGTTTTTAGGACATGTTACTCAGACAGGAGTAAATTATGCATTTCTTGAGGACTATTTTCAGTTGCGGACTAATACACAATACAGTTAAATTTGGTGCTCTATTCAGTATTTATGGCAGCAGGACAGTGGCCGTGGGATTGACTCAAACTAAACTATAGTGCCCATGTTCATGGTAATGAAGGAACATGGCACCTATTTCAGGCCATTTCAGCTGACTTGGGGATTCTTCCCCCTGTTCTGCTATAATTAATGTAATGTAATGTAATCAATACACAAGGATGAGTGGTTGAGCTGACCTGTAGATGGCGGTTTCCTTGCGAGTGTTCTGTTGTGGGCAGAAGCAGTGGGAGTACTGGTGGACTCCCAGTTCAAACAGCGAGGGGAACACCTTGCTGCAGAGATGGCAGCGGTAGGTCAGCTGCTCCTGGTGCGTCCTAATATGCTCCAGGAACTGATCCAACTTCTGGAAGGTCTGGGAGCAAGACTTCAACACACACTTATAAACCTGCAGACAAGTGAGCATGGTTATTAATCTTGTCTTGCCAGAAATAAAACAAAGAGCCAGTTTTGTTTTTTTATACCATTTACTACATCACCTTACTGCCCACCATTTTCTAATGCATATCCTTTCATGTATTTTTGCATGGGTGTTTCCCACCCTCCATGTACCTGCAGCTGTCTATGACAAATATGAATGAATAGAAACATGCAGAGGCCAGAAATGTGCTTGAGAAAGGTAATACATGACAGTGAACATCATACCTGATATTTCTAGTCAAAACTACTTCATCATTGTGTGGCTGGAAAAAGTCTGCTCGTTTCATGTGATTATGTACTGGTGGGAGACATCATGAGCTCTTCTGTCAGATAATCAAACCCATGAGGAGAAGAGTAAGCAAATATTGACTTTGGGATAAAGATAATCTGAAGTTGGTAGCTCCTTGTAATAAAAAGGCTGCTGTTCAGCATCTGATTCTAAAGTTACCGGATGCCCTTAAACGCACGACACAGACAGACTTTTCAAACCAATCCGTGCTTTCTGCTGCAGTACCACACAGTGAACAACAAAAATAAAACAAAGATGGTGGTCACTGTGATGTAATGTCTTTATCAATCAAGTCAGGTTTCTGGAGATTGATTTACTTTGGTAAAATGGTTAGCTGTAAAGGGGTCGAAGACGTAACATTTTTGTGTCTAACAAGGAGAGAAACATGAAAGTGCAAGACTTCTTCAGACATGCTTAAGTGTCAGACAGTCCCCAGACCTGCCTCTGTACTCACCTGCTCTCCTTTGTGCTGGGTCAGGTGGGACTTGAGCTGGAAGTAGGTCTTGAACTTGCTGGCACAGAACTGGCACTGGTAGGAGCTGTCTATCACAACTATCTGTTTGGTCTGAGCTTGGCACTGTTGGTTCTGGTTGGACTGCGCCTGCATCTGTACCTGAGGATTCCCGTTCTGCACGGCTTCCCCTTGGCTGCCCTCCGGATCAGACCGAGCCTCAGTCGCACTCTCCTCCAACTCCCCAGGAGCTTCTGTAATCAAGCATTGTATTTACTGTGATGGCTGGAGCCATAAATCTGATGCTGGATCAGTAGCTGTTATTACTTTCTTTTTTATTACTTACTTACGACAAAAGTACAAGTAACCTACAACACAATAAAAGATGTGGTCATGAAAGTAGGATTTATTGCAGGCTACTGTACAAGACAGTGTTTTAGCTAGGTGTACTCAATGAACAGACAACTGAGCGTATGTGTTTATTAGTCTATACTGTTTATGATGCTGTTGGTACACATGGTATTTTGTTTACTTGCTGCACAAGCTGTCGATTTAAGTTGGCATAGGCTGCATATGCCATTTTGTGTAGTGAATGGAGTGGAAGCTACACCCACCTAACTCTATTGCAGTTGTAGTCATATTGTAGTCACAATGTCATCAATATAATTTACAGTCACTGCGTGAAGATTTGGATGTATCAGTATGGTGTATTAAACAGATATTACCTGTTTGAGCTGCCTCTTCTTCTGCTTGTGTCTGATTGTTCTGCTGCTGAGACCCCTCCTCCTCCGGTTCACCTTGCTGCTGCTGCTGCTCCCCGCCCCCCTCCTCCTCATTGGATGACAGCGGTACCACCTTCACTGTGATTGGTAATCTTGACACCGTGCTGGCCACACCCATAGGCCACACCTTAGACAAAGACAGTTGTTATTACTGTGTTGTTAATCAAAGGAAGTGCTTTATGATACATTTTACATTTGGTTTTATAGCAAACCAAATATTGCAGTGTGCTCCATTAACAAAAATGACTCTTAATGACAACAGTTAATTCAATTTGAAATGACTGTATAACTCACAACACTAAACTACAGATTTTGAGTATTCAAAATTGGTAAAGTTAAAGAAACTGTAGTCAGCTGATAGTCAGTTCCCCCAAACAGTGATTGTTCAATTATAGCTTAGCACTGTAACTACGCATGGCAGGTCTGTCAACTTTTAGATTTCTCCACATGTCCAAACGGTGTGCATGGGGCTGAATAAAGAGGGATTCTCCATACATAAGTTTTACGGAGAGTTTGGAGAGTTTGGTCCCTCTTTTCCAAAACCAGAAATGCAAGAGAAAAGTGTAAGGAATGGATTAAACACTGTTTGTGTGATTACAAGTGCATATTGAAGGCCCTTTTACACGGTTCTCAGTTGGAGACTGTGTTTTAAACGAACTCATGGAGCTAACGTTAGCTTAATTAGCTAACTAGCCACACCTGATAAAATCTGATGATGACAGTTGTTATTTCAGCTGGCAAAATAGAGGGTCACTTGCTAGAAATTAGAAGCCTGCTTTTGTCCACTTCTGTCTGAAATCAAGGACTAATTGTTTCAAAAATTGTAATTAAATTTTGCAAGGAAAATCTGCTACTGTTATTGTAAATGCATATGCGACGCGGTGAGAACGAAAAACTTGAAAGGCGTAGCAATGGTAATTAAGGGGTCAGCAGGGCATAACGAATGGTCAATTCGCAAATCATTAATATTATTAAAATAAACATTGCCTAAAATCTGAGATGGATTGCTATTTGTTTGTTAGAATGTGTATGCTTAACTTAATCCATAATCTTGTGCAAATAACATCAACCAAACTGTTTGTGATGACTCGTGCGGATGTTTTTGTGTGGGGAGTACAGACTTGAAATGAAAAACAAACATAGATTTATATCCAAAACTATTATCACAAACTATTTAGAACCTTGTGTGTCTGCATGTGTTTCTTCACGTTGGACTTTTGGGCAAAAGCTCGGCCACAGACGATGCACTGAAACGGTTTCTCTCCTGTGTGACTGTGGAAAGGAAATAGTTAGAAGTCATGACTGGAAGGAAATTGAGTCACTTTCTTCTCAGTTAAAGTCTATTTTTAGATGAATACAGTCAACAACGCTGGCCAGTAACTCACCTTCTAATGTGCTGCTGAAGATCAAAGTTTTTTGAGAAGATTTTGTCACAGAAATTACACTTCAGCTTTGGACCTTTTCCTTTCAGCTGCTCTGCTGAGGAGAGAAATTCAGTGAATGAATATTTATCCTACAAACATCTTCCTATCCATGGTGACTGTGTCGTCATGTGCAGTTTCATTGATTAATAACTTAGCCAGTACGTTTTATAACTAATCAATACTTGTTTATTTTGAATGGATTTTACACTTTAAGTATACTTTAAGTATATATGAATAAGCTATCCTTAGTGGTGGAAGATGTGGTACTAGCAGTGGTAATATTATTATATATTATATTTAATTGAAATGTGTAGTGTCTCTAATCTAAATGTTTCAGAGAATTTTCCTTCATGGCGATTTTGTTGTTTGGTATGAAATGTAAAGTAGTCAAACGAAAGGAGTTTGTGAAACAGCACAAAATATCATCTAACAGATCATTTAAAAAGCTTGCAATGTTCTTTGATCTTTTTCCTCACATACCTGTGGCTCCATCTGAGTTTTTTTTGCTACTCCTTGGTCGTTTGGGAATGATGACCTTTTCAAAGTCGCCCAGCTCTGTCAGGTTGGTGGTGATGCTGCAGATCTTTGTTTTAGTGCCCTGCTTCCCGGGGCTGTAGACAGGAGGGGTGGTGAATGACTGGCTCTCCACACACTGACTGGGCACCTGAGGGAGACGCACGGGCTCAGTGCTTTGTCTTAGACTGCTTCTGTTCATATAACTACATGCCCTACCTGATCACGTATTGTAGTATTTTTGAACTCATTTCATTTGGAGTTTTCTTTAATATTCTTCCTTCAGCCATTATGGCAGAAATATTTGACACCTGAAGGCCTGGAATTTAATACTGAGATGGTAACCAAACAGCAAGCATCACTCACTTGTACAGGATGGAAAGGCTGCAGGCCCAGGGTGTGGATCTCTGCACCAACACCGCTGGCCATATGCGGCAGTGTGCTGTACACCTGGACCACTGAGTTGCTGTGGCTCGCTGGCACTTGTGAAGACAGCGGCTGCTGGGCAGGCTGTCCAGTTGGCAGGGGGTGGGCCGGTGTCTGGCCAGAGGGCAGGGGATGGGAGGACTGCTGTTGCTGCTGGTGATGATGATGATGATGGTGGTGGTGGTGATGGTGCTGCAGGTAAGATACCCCAGCTGTGTGCATGCTCAGGTTACTCTGCAATACAAAAAAGGAAGCAGATTTACAATAGTGCAGCAAAACCATATTATTTTATGTATATTGTGTGCTCAGAATGACTTAAAATTTTCAGCTGTCCCAAACACTTTTGGTGATTTTGGTGATTTTAAATAGAAAGCATGACACACAGTCCCTGGCAAGGATGTGATGCTTTATAAGGTTAGGACATACAAAAGTGACAGGAGGCAAAACATCTACTGTTTAATGTTGTGCTGTATTACCTGTATAGGCGTCTGCATGGCGGCCATGGGCTGGTCAATGGAGGTGAAGGCCGAGATAGCCGACATGAGAACATCGTCACTGACCAGTACGTTGCCTTGTACCAGAGTGTGAGTCAGAGGGGAGGGAGGGACTGTGATGTAGGTGGATACCTGATATATAAGTGGGGAGAAATACACAAACATATGAGTTGTATTTGCGGTCTTGGTTCAGAAAAAACACACACGTGAGAAAGCATGATTGTGTAAAAATGTATCATTCTTACCTACTTTGCTAAATAGTGTCATCACAATTATAAACAATAAACATTTGTCTTTAAAAAAATGAGCTGAGAAAATTGATATTACCGTTTATGTTCAGTTTTCTATCTTCAGAGCATATTTTTCCGAGCAGCGGCAGCTACACATTCTTTATTCTAGAAATTTGTCTTTTTTCTTCTGATGTCCTGCTGTCGTCTTTTTGTTTACAATTTATTCATCTGAATTTTCTTACACACATCATAACATTGAGCAATATGATATCATACAAAAAACTAAAGTAGCTCAAAAAGCACATCATAACAATATATGCATCATAACAAAGTACAAGAAAATTGGTGCTGATGTCGTGTTTTAAAAAAATCTAAATAGCAAAATATTTCTAAAATGTCTTTATTGTGTTTGTCATATTTACTTTTACTGTTTCCTTTTTTGTATTCTATTGCACCTTTGTCCTCACATACACATTCATGTACCAATTATTTGACCATCAGTCACTTCCTTCTTTCTGCAATCTAGATTTATAAGCTTCCTGATACATCTGTAGTATCTTTTATAACCCGTGTATATACTGTATGTTTACAGATAAACTAACAAAACATGACCTAACCTACGAACTCAATCGCCATTAAATTGATACTGATCAAACATCAATCACACACTAACTATCCTCACCTGTCTGTTGGCAGGAGTCTGTGGTCCAGAGCTGATTGACGGGACAGGTGTATAGGCATTGGTGGAGGCCAAGGACACTGTGGACAGAGAGGGGGCGCTAGAATGGCACTGCTCCCTCTTGTGTGTCATGAAGGCTGGCAGAGAATTGAACTGTTTCTTACACTTCCCACACAGGAACACGTCCTCGTCATCTGTAGGAAGGACAAACATGGAGGTTTGAGGCAAACGCAGCAAAGGAGAGACAGAACAGGTGACCTACAGGGCCGTACAGTGCAGTCATAAGCCCCAGCATTTCCATGCAAACAAATGTCATTTGTTACTCCATTCTTTTATGTTTACTGGTCTACACAGCTAGTTTCTGGTAGGTCTTTCAAGGAAGAGTACTTTGGGCATACAGGATGTAATGATGCATCAGACCCCCACTACACCGAACTTTGCAGGTAGTGAGCCCACATGGCGACTGGCCCATGTTACTCTCAGACTGGGCCTGACCGGGCCTCATGGGTACAGGCACTGCCGCCACGTGCTCACCTGTAATCTCCCCTCACATGCCTGGCACCTGGAGGGGAGCCTGATCTCCATAGAGGTCTTCAAATCAACCTCTGATCTTGCCACTCACCTGGGACCAGTTTGCCTTGTGAGACCCTTTCAGGACCTGTTTCCCCCCGGCAACACAGCTCCCAGGGTCACAAGGAGGCACAAAACCTTCCACCACAGTAAGGTTGCAATTATAATATTGTGTAGTAACAGGTATGCATTTTTGATATGTGACACAAGCAAGTGTTAACATCAGAGAGATGCACTAAAAGTAAATGCTGTTAGTAGACAAGCACTAAGATAATAATAATAACCATAATTATTGCCAACTTGTGACTGGCTGAATAAATAAATAAATCCAAATATACATACATAAAACATAAACCTTTTGGGGAAAAGAGCAGAGGTGCTATTTCACACACCAAATGCTATATATTTAATGAGTGGGGCTATTGTTTAAGTTGACATTTACCGACTAAATTAATCTTGAGATGAGATTCGTCACATTCTGAGTCACCTATGTTCTCCATTAGTAAAACAAGAGAATAACATTGCCTTCCTTGTACCGTCACCTATTCAAAGTAAGCGTGATCCATTTTCTTAAAATTATATTTTTGCATTAAAGTGATACTGATCAAGCAAGGATACTCATCTGTCTGTAGGCTTTTTATTCCTCTGTTTTTGTTTTGTAATCACTCAGCTGTCATTTACTGTATTTGCTGTGCATACCCATAGACTGGATAGTGGACGTCCCAGAGACGTTCTGGTTGTTTGGGTCAGGAACTCCGCCTTGGCCATCCAGCAGAGACTGGACCGCCAACACTGTCTGGTTGTCCATGCCTAAAGAGAGAGAAGAAGAAGAGGAGGGAGGAGAAACATGTAGTAGTCACATGCTGCAAAGCTCCACTGTATTCTGGGCACTCAATGGCTGTAAGTTTCACTGAAATCTGAAAATATGAATTTAGTCTCTTTAGGGGTTTAGGTAATAAGTTGAGAGGGAAGAACAGTATCTGGTCCTGGAGATGGAAGGGATCTTGTGTCTTGTTAAAACACATTTCAACAGGAAGGATCTTTGCGCTCACAGGGAATTTGAATGACAGTCTGCTTAGCCTAAAAATATAGACTGAAAAAGTGGTGCATGCTCTAGTTGAAGATTAGCAGCTTTATATAGGGTTTTCTCCAGCCACTTCAGCTCTACTTACTCTATAGCAATCTCATAATATATTTTGGAAATCTAATCTAATAATAATAATGATTAATACCTCAGGAGACTTGAATACACAAAGCATAAAGTCGCTGTAAATTCACTATGAGTCGCACAGATTTGTCCCTATTGTACTACACCAATAATACAGTGTGTTGTCACCAAAAGGGCCTGCTGCAAAAATGTAAAATGCAGTCAGAGTAGATCGGGCCCACATCATTTAATTGTCTGATTGCAATACGATGAGAACGGCTTACATTCACAAGCTGTCCATATCGGTCAGGACAATAATCAATCTGTTTGTTTGTTTACAGTCATAGTCACTCTTCCTTCTCTGGGGTGTTTTGATTGTTATAACAAAAATAGACGCATTTACATCGTTTTATAGTGAGTTTTCTGCACATCATAATGGTGCTGGTATATTGACTTTGTTTGGAATACATATTCATATTTTATTGTAGCTGTAGTTACGTGGTTATAAGCAAATTATTCCTACCTTCAAGCACTTCAAATATTGCTTGCGCCATCTTGTAGCTCTGCTGCTGCGCGATCGGCGCTCGATTCGCATGGGCTGCCGGTTGAGGTACACTCCCTTCGACTCACAGGTTAGTACAATGACGACACTAAAACCAACAAGTTGGAGGTAAACATTTACTTAATTAATGTCAACAATAGACTGACGGGGGGTAAGAATATGTATCGGCTGGAAGTGCAGCTTGTTTGTTCGTGTGAAGCCATTAAACATTACGATCGAGGTGTGTCGTTGCTGCAAATAACATTTTTCCATGTGACACACAATTAAACGTAGGACGTGACACACTTGAGTTTTGAGCATAGCAATGCCACGCGCAATCGTTTTAATGGGGAACAACTTGCCCGTATGTTAATATCATGTGAGGTAACAAAACGAACGTCTAGCTAGTACGTTTTTTTTTCGTGGAACTTGAATGCACCTTCGTATCGATGAATCTGTGCTCGGTAAAATGAGAGACAGCCATTTGGACCAATCAGAGGCCGTCCGTCCCTCCCTGCGGAAAATGCAGCTTTTCGACCAATAATAACCGTCGCATTTGTGCACGTGCCGGTTTCGCGGCAAAAAAGATTTCGCGCGAAAACCGTCCGATCCTTGTTTAGATGTAGATCAGCTGGGACAATAACAACAATAACAGCCGAGAACGGGATCGGAACGGCGCTTTTATAAATGGGTCGCGCCCGGTGTGGACCACCAAAGGACCAGCGGCTGCTGTTTTAAAGGATGCGCGTGTTTTTCACCGCTTTATTTCCTCACATTTCCAGTTTTGTCGGACTGCTTCCTGCGTGCCCCAACAAAACGAGGGGGTTGAAGAATTGCGGCTAATAACTTAGCTAGCATGCTAATCTGCCCTATATTTTAATATTCAACGGTATATCTGTGTACTTCGCTGAACTAACTTTCGCTTTAATACATATACTCTTAAAGATGCTTTTGAGTTATGTTGATGCCTTTTGCATTGTAGATATTTTATTTCGATAGCTCACTCCTGGAATGCTGCTATAAAGTTTTAATAGCTATTTAACTAAGCCCCGTCTTAGGTGTAAGCAGAGATAATATTGTTTTATAGCCTTAAACAGCTAGTTTGTCGGCATCAGTCGGCTGTTTGTTAACTTGTTCCAGTCTTTGTTGTTAGGACATATATGCTAGCTCGTTAGCAGGGTTGGTAGCTGTGTTAAGGGCAGTGTGGCCAGGCCTCGCGGCTGTACTGTACTGACAGGAGAGATGAAAACAAAAGATTAGCTTGATCCCTTGCTAGCTCGCTAACCTCCAGCGTTTATTACTGCCACGGCCACTTTGCGACCCTTTCTTTGATAACATATCAGCGGCTGAGTGTCGAGGCGTGGAGTTGGTATGCATTTAGCAATATTATTTTATTTGCCAAATTTCCTGTTTGGCAGAACGTCCTGTTTTGGTGTTTTACCCTTAGCCTAATATTGTTTTCAACAATTAGCTTGCACTAGGTTATCAAATATGTTTCTGTAATATTGTTAGTTGTGATGTATTTGTAGTAGCATGTTTATAGACAATAAGGTGGACAATAGAGAAAGAGGAACTTTTAAAAGAAATGTTCAGGCTGCCTATAAACGCCTGCAATCAGACTTTCAGAAGGTTTCACCTTTGTTCCTTAAATCCAAGTAGGTGTTGATACCTTGTCAAACTGCAGCAGCTCAGTTTGTGACCCCCCAGCACCCCTGTAGTCCAGTGAAGGGGTACCCAGTGACACACTGCAATGTCAGAGACTCTGATAACAGGGCAGACATCGGAGGATCTGTTGGCTGACTTTGAGACTTTGCTGAATTCTGGGAGTATTGACCTGGGCGAGGACCACCAGATAGTGATCATCACCAGCCCCAGCAATGAGGGACTCCACCCGACCGCTGCCCCCACCAGCACGGGGGAAATCCTGCTGTTTGCCACGCCACAGGGCCCTGCTGATGTGGGGATCCAGGACAAGAGACGGCCGGCTCTGGGAAGACCTCCGGTGAGGCAGACAGTTGAGAAAGTGAAAGAGTGATAAGGGAGGTGGTTAGCTGAGGAGTTGTTCTTTAACATATTATGTTGAAATATATTACATGAATATGTTTCTGGCTGTGTAACAAAGCTATGAAAGGTCCTCCACCTGTTGCTTTAAGACGTTTTGTTTTGCTTTTCATTCAGCAGGGGGTTTTCCACTCATTTTCACTTTCCTTTTCTCTTTTTAATACATAATTAGTAGATAATTGTAATAACGTAGTATATAATTATGGTAGTTTTTTGACAACGTCTATGTTTCTTTCCACAACTTTTTGTATTTCTTTAGGTAAAGAGGAAGTTGGACCTGGATAGTGACCATCAGTATGTTAGCACCACTCGACCGTCCATAGGCCAAGCACCACCCTCCACACCTGCCCCTCCCAGAGGTACTCACGCACAGTCACAGCTTATTCTGCTGATTGTTTTTCATTGTTACCCAAAATTACAGTAACAGCAGAAGCAATGTAACAGCTGCGGGTGAACGATACATACTTCCATCCAGTCCACACATACTCTGACCTTTGCTACAGCCGTCATTATCCTAAAAAACAGCTGTCCTTTTATCAGCACAGACAGCGTCACATGTTCTAGTTTGTTATTGATTAAACCCTCTTGGTGTAACTATTGTACTTTCACTTATCAAACTACGAATTCATGTCATGTGTCTTTCAAAATGGGGTAAATACAAAGGAAAATATTATTATGAGGAGTGCAAAAAATAATTGTATTAAGGGAAATGTTTTTTTAAAAACTGCAAGTGGTGGGATTCGGGAATGTTTTTAAACATATGCTTCTGAATCTCCAAGTTATTCCTCAGAACATCTGGCATTTATTTTCAAATAGATGTACAGTATAACACGAAGCATTAACTAACCAGTTGAAAAGTAATGTTTCATTTAAATGTTACTTATGATCATAATCCATTACCCCTTGTCATCCACCAAACTCTCTCCTTCTTGCTCTTGAACAAGAACCCATCATAAAAAAAAAAAAATTCCTCTGAGTGCATACCAGTTACTTCCATGACATGCCACGTGTCTTATTTAGTTCAAAAAGAAGGAAAAAATCCAAGTTATTGATTCTTTCCTGGACAGTTTGGATTTCACTCTTGAGTTTTAATTTGCCACTTCCTCCAGGTCAAAACCAAACTTTCTTTGGGTAAACAGGATCAGAATCTATAATCCTTCAGTTTGGAAAGATGAGATGCTCCTCTTGCCTCAGATGCCTCAGTTTGTGCCATAGGCCAATAAGGTGTAATTTCACGAGGAAAGAAACTACCCAGTGTGGTTAAAAGCAGAATTTTAAAACTCTTTTCCCTTTCTTTCCAGTTCCTCGCACCACAACGGAGAAGTCACGGTATGACACTTCCTTGAACCTGACCACCAAGCGCTTCCTGAACCTGTTGTCCCAGTCGGCTGACGGCGTGGTGGATCTGAACTGGGCCTCGCAGGTCCTAGATGTCCAGAAGAGACGCATCTACGACATAACCAATGTCCTGGAGGGAATCCAGCTCATCTCCAAGAAGTCCAAGAACAACATCCAATGGCTGTGAGTATAGGCTATAAAGCCTAGAATGTGTTAACAGACTGGATAATACCATTGTGAGGAAACTGGTGAATTGTTGCAGCAGCAAAGCAGAAGAGTGTAAGTAAACAAATAATATGACTACATCACATTCGTGTAAAAAATATTAACAACAACACTAGAACATAAGTAGCACAAATTCAGTAAATGAAAAATCTGAAAAAAATGAATTATAGCAATGAAATATTGAAAATATGTGCGTTTGGAATCCATAAACCTCTCGATTTTAAATTTTTCTGTGCCATCTTCCTCTGCAGTGGTAATCGAGTTGATGCAGCATTGGTTTCCCGCCATAAGGAGTTGCAGAGAGAGGTGTGTGACCTCACAGAGGCTGAGGAGCAGCTGGATGAACTCATTTCCAAATGCAACCTACAGCTCCGACTGCTCACAGAAGACCCACAGAACAAGAAATATCCTTTTGACCAGTTTTCGGTGTCCTAACTGGTGCTCTGAGACCTAAACTGGTTACAAACCAACAGTAGCTCTGATGAGTGAGACTCACCTGATGTGAGAGGCAGTATGCTCTCACGATGATGGGATGATGGAAAGTAACTCTAGCAGCACCAACGGAGCTTAATTGCACATGTCGTGGCCATGTACAGTATATGTATATTCAATGCAAATGTCGTTATTTTTCCCACATAATAGTTGTTTTCATAGCTTAAGTTAGACAAGCAGTTTTGTGACACAAAGGTCTCTGATCCAGTCCACGGACGGTCATGACAAACTTGGCAGTGAATTAAAGAGCTGGACAGGACAGTTACCATTGCTTTTTTCAAGACTGTATTGTAGTCTTAGTATGACACCACTTGCAGCTGTATTGTATTTCTTAATCGTTGTGCTCATCACATTGGGCTATGTGCGCTGCCAGGACTTAAGGAAGTCATTTGATTCCCCGGACCAGCTGGTCATGGTGATCAGAGCTCCACCGGAGACCCAGATGCAGGTTTCAGAACCCAGCAAGGTACGGGCCTTGAATGTTATTCAGCTTATTGAGACGTGTTTATTTTGAGGTTGTGAGGTTTTCACATCACAGTGCATATTTGTCTACATCTTTTAGGGTTACCAGGTGTCGTTGAAGAGCACGCGGGGTCCAATTGATGTCTTCCTATGTCCAGAAGACAGCTCTGGCGTCTGCAGCCCAGTGACCGGAAGTAGTCCCTCGAAACCCAATGCTGACCCCTCACTGGTCACGCCTCCCACACAACCCACAGACCAATCACAAGCCAGAACATCCACAACCGCCCTGGAAGTGGGTTTATCATCGCCTGCGTCCACGTCATCCACAGTGACAGCCACCTCCCAGCAGGACCCCTCATCATTGGCGTTAGGTGGTGACACAGGTGAGTGTCCACATTTGTAAGTAAATACATGTACATTTATTATAATTCCTCAATTCAAAATTTTCAGTAACATTTTAAGTGATACTCCTCCCAAAATCTGTAGCTGTAAAAAGGTTGTTGTTGCTCATGGAGAACAGTGGCTGTGGTCAACTTGAATTCATGTCAGTTACAGTGCATTCATAATGGGGAAAAAATATCAATAGAGACTTCTTGAGCCCGTCTTGTTGAATAGTCCAGTTCCTTTGCCCATCCATGTGCTCAGTATGCTCCAAACATTCATAGCTTTGCCAGAATGCAGATAAACACACTGAAAACATGAAAGAAGTAACTGCAGTCATTTGACAGCCTCCTGCAGTAATGTGAGCAATGCAGCTCTGAGTCAAATGGTAACATTTCATCATAGTAAAAGCAAAAAAAGTAGATGCTGTGCACATTCAGCCCCAGTTGGGTACAGGTGCAGGACAAAAAACAGCAACAAGAAAAGGAGCAGTTTTCTGCACACTGAAATTTGCAACCTCCCAAGTTTTTATTAATGAAATGTTACTGGCATATAAAACCTGTAGCAGCATTATTATTGATTCAACAATTGATTTTTTAATTGAATCATGACCACAAAAATAACCCTCTAATTGAATGGAAAATGTCCCCAGTGTGTTGCTAGGAGACACACAGTCAACTTCTGTGGTACACTGCTGACTGGAGCTCATCATATTGTATAGCCTACAATTGTTGATACAAGGCGGGTTTTTTTCCCCCGTTTTCAACATGCCCACATAGCGTTGCTTATGTACAGTTAGTCATTTAACATTTGGGAGGACCCATTGTGCTGTTAAGTTTGTATTCCTCTCAGAAAGTAGGAGCTAGTTAGCCTAGTTTGCTAACGTTACCACTGATTTGCACTCTACAGCAGCTCCTGCACACTCAGTATTGTGTTTGTCCAACATTATACAAAGGAGGCGGTCTAGTTAGCATTAGCTGTTTTTTAAAGGTCTAGGTGATAGGCAAATGACCAGATTGTCAAGACTCAGTAACGGGTAGTCCTGAAAACACAGATGGGACTAAGAAACTGCTAAAAACATCGGCCTCCAGGTGACACACTATTTTGGTAGCAGCCCACACAGATATTTCACCAATCAAATTACCGAAGTCAGAACCAAAAATTCATGCATTGTGGAGAACACTAATGTAGGGGACATGTTACAGCAGAAAAATCATAAAACTTCAACATCTTCTTTTATGTACTGCAAAAAGAGTGGAGGTACAGATTTTTTAAAAATATAATATTCAACTGTTCAGGCCACACTTTATTCTGCCATGCGTATTGTTATCAGCTTTGACTCACCCACCAGATATGGGCTTTTCTTCCATTGTCCCCCAGACTTTCTGACATCAGCTCTGTTCTCTAGCTCTGGCTTTGTTGGCAGACAAACTTCCTGTCTGTCAGACTGCCTCTCTGTTTATTAAAACACTTAAAGAAGGTCGGCTGTTTTCACTTCACAGCAATTTGTTATAACCACAGATCCATCTGCCAAAATAAAAATAAATAACATCAGTGTTCTATATTTTGAATCGGCAGCAGCAGGACGCAACGCCACTGCCAACTACCTCCAATCTCATCACATAGCCATCATGCATGACGAAGAAAAGCATCAAATTCTTACATTTGAGAAGCTGAAAACTGCAAACTTTTGGCATTTTGCTTAAAAGATTAAAAAATAATTAAAACGATTATTCGATCATCAAAATAGATGCTGATTAATTTTCTGTTGATTGACTAATCAAGCTCTATAAACAGTTAAACAGTCCATATGAAAATAACCTATTGCATACATGATATGTACTGCGACAAACATAAATAGGATGATGCACCTTCTGTTGATATTTGTGTGGTTAATAAGTTATTGATCAAAATCCAGTAGCCACAAATGTCACTGTTATCCAGTATTCACATTTGACTTTCTATAACAGAATCACTCCTGGGAGGAGACCCATTCTCCAGTCTTGGAGACATGCCCGATTTTGACCTCTCGCCCCTCTCCTCCTCGGACTTCCTGAATGGAGACGGCCTCCCGCTCCCGTTTGACGGTTTCATCAACCTGTCCCCCCCTCACAGTCATGACTACCACTTTGGACTGGAGGACCATGAAGGCATCAGTGAACTGTTTGATTGTGACTTTGGTGACCTATCGCAAGTTTTGGGGGACAGTTAGATGAAAAAGAAGAGGAGGAGAATGTGGGTTTCTAGATTTAGGACTTTTCCTCTGTTCCCTGGGATTTCTAGAGGAGGGCTGTAAATCAATGTTTTATGGACAAATCTTTGTCAAAAACCCAGACTTACTATTTTAATTGTGGGGTGTGGGAAAATGTTTCATGTAATAATTGCCTATGATTCCCAAAATACCACCACAACTACAAAAAGTCCCCAAAATTATTAGCACTTCTCTTTGGCCATTGAAACATTTAGAGCTTTAGTATAGCTATTTAAATTATTTATGTAAATGTTATTTTGATGTTTTGTACCAAGTGAGGTTTTTGTTGTTATTGTTAATGTTTTATCCAAGTGGATTGTGCAGGTGTTCGTGTGTGGGGTATGGACTCACAGGACTGGTTTCCTTAACACTGATTAGCTTACATGCTACAACTCATAAGGCTGGTTTCTTAGACGGCTAAGTCCGAAGTGTTTTCTCCAAAAGGGAAAAGTTTGCATCCCACAGCTGTAGGCTGAAGCTGCTTCAATGAAACCAGCATTATGAGAAGTGCAGATTTAGTGGTGGGCTGACCAAAAGCATCTTGGAGCTGTGGTGCAGTTTCACACTCTCAATATTTTTTCACAGTGATAGAGGTTATTATCAGTACAAAAGTAAAGGCTTCTTCATCGATAATTAGTTTTGTCTAAAACACTGGAATCCTAAAAGACTGGTTTCTCTAATGTCTCTGTGTCTGACAGTGACATTCAAGGTATCATTGCCCCGACTTAATGACTAGATTTGCACATGTTCCACAGCCTCACAAAGTGGATTAACAAGAGTTTGTAATAAATAGCTAAAGGTCCATTCTTAATTGCCCTCCAAACCCACTGACTGACAGATGGGCTGTCTTTATGGGGCCGTTCATATTTATGTGAAAAATGAGCATGCTCACAAACGAGCTAAGATGCTTTTTGGGAGCTTGACCCTCATCTTTCTTCAAATAAATGGTAACGTAAAGTTACCATGATATTTTAAATATATCTTTGGCCGTCGAAAAGAAAAGTCTGGTTGCACTGTTCGGTGCTCAAAAGCCATTTTAGACAGTCTAAAGGACAAAGATAGAGACTCCATATTGTGACAAATAATGTGGTTTTGAAGGAAAGATAAGCAATTCACATCTGAAAGGTCAAGATATGTTTTTTTGGTGTGTAGGAAACCAGGTGATAGTCTGCTGCAGTTATGCTAGCAAGTAAAAACTAATATTGAATGTGTTGTTCTCTATTAGTTAGCTAGGCGTTTAGCCATAGTCTCAGGTGTTGGGAGCAGAGAAAAGTCTTAAATCAATGTTTTTGATGCAAACATGTATGAGAGTGTAACTGTTTAGATGCATTTCATGGGTGATGTACGTTGATAATAGGTTTTTACAGGTTTGACGACAGTGCAGGTTTTTTATTTTTCTTTCAACCTTTTCAGCCATGGGTTCAAGTAAGAAAAGCTCACCAGATGCCTGTAGATCAATGCTCCCGAAACCACCCGACTGTTACGGTCATGTGTGGAAACTTCCGGCAGGTCCTGAGCCCTGACACACAGTTAAAGAAGTTCAATAGATCCTCACAAACCACACGCTCTTAATTGCATGTTTTCTAAAAGCATTCAGTGTGGTTTGTTTATCATGGGTGAATTAAAGCACAGCTGCATATTTGCTTTTACCAATCTAATCAGTGTAAAACAGTGATGACTTCAGGAAGGGTTAAGTGGAAGTGATAGACACTCGATAGGAATTCAACAGGAACATCCTGTTGCTGCTCAGCATATGCACTTCAGATGAGTTCAGAAAGTTAATGTTCATGCCTTAAATCAATGACCTCTACCAGTGAAGGGAGGTACTTGGGATATCTTATCTTGGCCCCAAAAGGATCAATTCCGTCTTGTTTTTGTACAATAGTCACATCAGGCTCCATCTTCACGTACTACTACATGCCTTGGTTCTTTAGAAACCAAATTGATTTTCAGTTGAAATAAGCAGCAATAACAAAGACGTTTTCACATCATGTACTCAGAGTATGAGATGAGAAACTGTCCTGCTACGCATCACGTATTGTTGTAGTTAGAAATGTCTGCATCAAACTTTTTTTCTTCTAAGTTATGTAAGCTAACATGTTTTTGCTTTCCTGAAGTATTGGGTTTTAATGTGTGTGCGGGTGCATGTGTGTGGAAAATACAAATTGTTTTGTTGAATTTCATATTTATTTAAAAAGGGGTTTTAATAGAAGAAATGGTACACAATTTTTCTAGAATTTTCAGGCAGGAAGCAACTTTACACCCATAATTTTACTTGGTAAATCCAAGCAAATCGTGCATTCATAAATGTGTCCTTTAGTGGTGAAAGAAGTATGTTGTTTATAAATTAGCTTCTCATTAGTAGCCTGTTCATATTTTGCCATGTTTTTCCCCCCATAGAGAATATATTTCCCTGTCTTACCTGTTGTGCATGTGCAACCTTTGCATTGGCTAATGATGCAAAAAAATATATTTTTCCAAGAGAAAAATATTCAGGAATACAGTATACTGAAGTACTACAGTATTGACCTGACTAATGTGTAACTTAATTCTTCATACCTTGTTTAATCACAGCCTTCTCTGTCACATCAGTTTAGATGAAAGATATCCCGATGTTGCAGGCAACATTGCTAATCTGAGGTTGTACATGTATTCTAGTGTAGCCTTTGGGTGCCTCAGACTGTCATGTGAATGTGTGAAAACCTTATAACTTCAGTCATCTTTGTTTTCCTTTATCTTCAAGACTGTGGAAACCTTAAAATCCAATGTATAATATTAGCTGCATCTGAAAAGTTTTCAACTGACAGTGGCGTTACAAGCCACTAAAATGTCGGGCTTCTTTTATAACCCACGTAACCCTTAGAATGTATCATATTTTCTGTCTGTCTTGGCCTTAAACTTCCATCGGCAGCGGAACTGATCGACATTGTTCGCCGAATGTGAGCAGTTCATGTTGTCAACCTTTGTGAAATTTCATGTCATGTTTTGGTTTTCTGCAGGACAAATGCAGTGCCTTGTTGAGGTAAAATATTATTAATGAATATTCAAATCAGGATTTCTGGTGAAAGAATGCAATGTTTTCAGGTGTTTTGTGAGGTTTTTGTGGAGTTTTGTTTGAAAAAGTTCAAGATAACATTTGCATCAGGGTTGAAATCAAATCACCTTCAGTTAAAACTCAAAAAAGATACTTCGTGAGTGTCATTGGGAATTGTAGGAATCAAAGCATGTATAAGGGGACAAGCGGGATTTTCTGAAATAACTGGTCAGGGCTGAATCTGTCTTGAAATATATGACATTTGATCCAATTGATACAACACTATAAATATCTGTAAGATGTTCATTTTTATACAGAGGTGTCTTTTCATGTGTTGGAGTCACTGTTGGATGCAAAAAAGGTTTAAAAGCGCAATCTCTCTGACAAACGCCATGAAATTGCTGTGGTTTAACAGAAAGTGAATTGACTTCAACCCTGATTCAGTCGCTGTTCAAAGTGCTTTTAAGGGAAACTTATCCAGCAATTTAAAAATCAATCAGTTATTCTGTTTTTTGTTTTACAAATTTTATTTTTGTTGCTACATACTGGAAAAAAAATACAGGTTTGTACTTAAATGCCCTTTTGTATCAAATTTTCTTTGACAAAAATAAAAAGTTAACTATTTTGATTTGACCCATTTGCACCGCCCATTTCTTGTCTTTCTGTAACACAAAAGACTAGCACCAAAAATATAGTATTCCATCCACATCCAACAGTACACAGAACATGCATAATGCATACTGTAAGTAAAGTGGTGCATAAATGTATAGAAAACGTGCATGGTTGTGTATGTGAGCATTTCAGTCTCAGTAGTAATCAGAAGGAAGAAACCATCAGCATATCCCAGAGGGCAGGAGAAAAAGTGAGAAATTGGGTGTGATTGGTTGTGGACTTTCTGAAGTCATTGATGATTTCTTTTGTCTTACTGACACTAAACATGTTATCTTTGCACCAAGAGGGGAGATCTTCCACCTCAGTCCTGTAGTTACTCACATCAGCACTGTAAAAAGCTCATTTTAAAAAAAGGAAATATACTACACATCTTACAATTGCCATTGTTAGAAAAATGAAGGGCTGAGACAGAGCCAGAACCAGAAAAAATACATTTAGAGTTCAGTAATTCATTTTCCAACAGTATTCATTACATACACCTTACAATCTCACCTATACAGCTAGAGGGAGCCCTTCACCCAAGACAGCACAGAAAGGACAGAAACAAGCAGAGAAGCCCAGTAAGTAGTGCAAATTATGTAGTGAAGTCAACTCTCTCTGAAATGGGATTTTAGTGATGAGTTTTATTTGTGAGTAAAAAGAGCTAATACAGTGGAACATCGTGCACCAGGTCACCTTAAAGACTTTGAAAACATTTTCATTGTCTTACATAGAGTCAACTAAATTCAAGGTCTTTAAGGAATAGTTCAACATTTTGTACATAAACACCCAGGGGCGTAGGACGGGGGGGACAAAGGGTACCAATTCACTTCGGTAAGAAATACAGTGAGAGTGAATGGGCTTCTTTTTTTTCAATACATTATTTTTTTTTATGATTCATATTTTATTTGAGTTTTCAGAAAATGATTACAACAACAATAGACACTCAACTTGAACAAGAAACGACAAATAGAATTCAATATATTTTGTAACTTATAACTCATAAACTCTTATGTCCTCATCGTGGGCCTCTGTGGACTTTAATGCAGAATAAAGTAACACGTACTCAACTGTACATGTTCATCATCATTATGTTCTCAGTGGGCAACACCTGCTGGTGCTCCCCAGTTAATAATACCTGTTTAATAATTGTTAAAAATCATTGGTACTGGGGTTTGGCTTGCAGCTATGGACCACTGTGTGCAGAAGATAACACAAAAATGTTGTTATGATGGTGGATGGCCACCGGTAAAGAGGGAGAGAGAGATGTTTATCAGTGTGTAAGTGGATCCTAGTTGTCATTGCCTCAGTCACTTTCAACACCTTTCTAGAGAAAGGAGCATTTTGAACTTTTGAGCGAATGGGCCTCTGTACATGTTCATCATCATGATGTTCTCAGTGTGCAACACTAACTATTTTGGATTGTGTGGAATTGTGTGAATGTTGTAATTTCATCGCTCACTTGCAACACTGGTAGTGGTGAGTTCACAGCAAGGGCGTAGGTTTCGTTTCAACATGGGGGGGGGGGCACATATTAAGGGGTGGGTCGGGGGGTCCTCCCTCTTGAAATGTTGAGCGTCAGACACTTCATTTCCTGCATTCTGGTGAATTCTTATGCAGCAATTTGCAAGAAAACACAAAATTCAGGGGCCAGGTGACAATTCAAAACAAAATGGAATATAATGCAGTAAGACTCAGACATTCTGTATTGCTTTCAAATACTTATTCTCCCGTAGATCAACTTTTCTCATTTAATCCCTCCTGTTATCCTTGCTGAGTCAACACGCATGTACGCATGATTTATTCTTACGTCTTCTTTTGCGTCTTTTGTTTGGGAAAGTAACCTCTTTAAATGTGCATGTGGCACCCATTCACATCAATGATAAATTATAATTCATTTTAATTAATTTATAAACCCCTGGACTTTAATTGCTCATATGTGTTTCATGTTCAAAACTTTCTGCTCATTCAAAACATATCCCACATATCTGTGTTTTGGAATGATTGTCAGAAATCATGTACATCTCAACTATGTCATTGAAGCCAAAAGTAAAGTCGAAAAACATTACCTAGTAACTCATTAGCTGCAATCACAACTCACAACTTACTTGGTTTTAAGACTTATTGAGGAAAAATGTCCTAATATCGGACCTCCTCCTCCTTTTCCCTTCTGGCTCCCCCATAGGCATCAACTGTGCAGAGTTGCTTCTTCTTCTTTCCATTTTATGGCAGATTGCAACCATTGCTTTTGAGGTTGCAGACTGCTACCACCTACTTTACCAGAGGCATTGTTGTGTCTATGAGTCACGTTCTAGCAGTTCATCAAAATAAAAGTCCTCTGCTACTTTTATATTTTTATTGGGGAGGACAAATAGATTCTAAATATTGAGGGGGATGTGCCTGTCTGTGTCTGTGGTTCACAGCAAAGAATGTGAAACAAGATGAGCAGTCTCTTCTCCAGAGAAAGGCATGTGCCCAATTCATCACATAACATACTGTTTCTCCATAGACAGTAAATAGGAGAACTTTGATTAATCAGTCCCAAATCAGATAGATCATATGGATATATTTTTAAACCAAGTAGTTTTACAAGACTGTACTGTAAGGGCTACAGACATTTTCACTGCAATGTATCACACTTGTGCTATTCAAAGGGTTTACAGTGAATGTAAAAAATGGTTTTACAGTTATGATGTTGTATTGAGGAAATATACACTATGTTAATTATTCTTATTAAGTTATTATTTCCATTAGGAAAGTGAGGGACTGTGAATGTGGGATTACCGCTGACATAAATAGCTTGAACAAAATATATTTTCAGGTCAGTAACTTATTTTGGTGTATTGTTGAGTATTGTGTATCACATAAAAGTAGTAGTCGAGACTAATGTATCCTGCTAGAGGGAGCCCTACACCAAAGACAGCACAGAGGGGACACAAATAGGCAGAGAGAGCCAGTCAGTAGTGCATAAATATGTGGTCGTTCTCTCTTAAAAGTGATTCCAGTGATGAGTATTTGCAGTGATGTGGTAAATTAGAAGGCTGATAAAATATGACCTCTAGTCAGCGACCATCACAACCTCTTACTTTATAAACCCGAATGTAAAACTATTGACCAGACAAAACTACCAAGACCCCAGAAGCCCTGCAGGCCTTAATGTGATTAAAAGGTTTTACTGTGTTCATGCAATTCAGGCGATATATTGTGTGCACCTAATTTGCAAAAATCGATAAGCATAGATTCTGTATTCTTAACTCTTTACAATATAATATCATCCAACACCACAAACACACTCAAAAATGACTACAGAGTTTAATCAGCAACCCCCTGACAGTGTCAACCAATAAAAGATATGTTTTACATAGGTAGTATTTATTACGGGGCTGTAGCACTGGATTTATCAGGCATGTCATTGTGCTTGTTTTGGTTATTAACTCCCTGTGTATTCACACCCTTTTCTGTTGAGGGCTGAATCCTAGAAAGGTTTTGCAGTGTCTTTACATAGAGCCAAATAAACCAAACATTATACTTGATGAGACAACTAATGGTGTATATTATACTGTAGTACACTGTATGGTAAGATACTGTCCTTCACTTGCTGCTGCTCCCTAGGCTGTTGTTAACTCCAAATTTGTTAATCAATTATTGCCACTGGGGCTTGGTTTGCCACTGTGAGCAGAAAATAGAAAAAAGGAAGAAAAAAAAGTGGAAGAGTGAGATGTTTATCAGTGGGAAGGTGGAGCCTGCTTGTCATTCCTTCAGTTGCTTGTAACTCCTGCTGTCAGACCATGGACTGCACGCAACAGACAATACACAACATCTGTGGTGAGTTCACTCTGTAAATCATGCTTAACTTGATGCTTTTTCTTCTCCAGAGAAAGGTGTGTGCATGATATTTAGTTACTTTAAAATTAAATAAAGTTTTGTTTTGTTTCTTCAGATTAAACTTATCATTAAAGACTCAGTCATCTCATTTCTGGCTTGGCAAGACACTTTCTAACAAATTTTTACTAACCTATCCCTATCCTTGATGCAAATATTATTTAAACTTAAATCAAGTAGATAGAGTTAAAATGAGTGTCTTAACATGATTACATTTATGTCACATATTTATTATACTACTTTGTTAAACAAGTGTTTGACTTCACAAGTATTTCAGTCACTGAGGTTCTAATAAATGCACAGCTAGGCAGTGCGGTTATGAATGTAAATAGCATGGTTGCAAAGCAGAGTATGTGACAGAGTGTTAGGATGGTCTAGCAAAGGTATGTGACAGAGAGCCAGGGCAGTTTTTCAACATGTGAACAACAATGTGAGAAGAAAGAACTCACCAGAGTTAATAACAATTATTTTGTCCAATATTTTTCCTGGACTTAATATTGTATTGTTTTGTGTTTTGTTACCTACCAGCACCCAGAAATCCTGTGATTCATCCAACACATACGGTGTCAAAATGAAATGGCTGGCTTCTTTAGCCTTCATCTCCAAAACTCCCCTCTTCCCTTTTTCCCCTCGTATTTTATTTCAGCTCCTACTCCACTTCTCTAGTTTTTGATAGATCATTGTTATGTGTCCTGCGAGTAAAAACAGTGTTTTTTCTGCAGTTTTTAGATCAATATTGTTTTAATAATACGTCATCTGTTTTTCCAGGCACTGACGAAGGCCACTGCCAACTGAAGTTTGTCAACTTTGAGGCTCATGAAAATCAAATTTCCCATGAGACACGAGGGCTCAGCAAAACGCACCTGGTGGTGCGACGAGGGAAACCATTCAAAGTCACTCTGCTGTTTCGCAGCCCGTCATGGAATCCTCACAATGAGAGCCTGGTCCTGGAGGTTTGGCTAGGTATCAAAGATAGGGTTAAGTCTGCTCACATTTAAAGCAGGGCCATGTAATTTATAAATAAAATAAAATAATACAGTCCTACTCTTACAAATGAAAAGTTACATTCAATAAAAAGCACCCTTGCTCGACCCAATTCACTCATGGGTGTTACAGCCTGCAGCCTTACTTGGTCTGGTATGACCAGTAGCTTAGTGGCAAATCTACAGTAATGTTAGCAAACTTTACATAGGTATCACTGTATTACTGATATTACTGAGTCAATTTGCTGACTTTATGACTTATTTTACTTACTTTACTAGTTCAACTTTTTGGGAACTTATCTCCAGCTACAGAGCTACAGTGCATAGTCACTGTGCCCAGCTGCTGTTTGCCATAAAATATTTATAGCATGTAACTCACCCACAAATTGTCATTTTTGTGTGTGTGTGTGTGTGTGTACAAATGAAACAAATGAGATTAATTTGTGAGCTTTATAGGCAATGGTAGGCATTGCTTCTCACTTAACAGAGAGACAGGCTGGCTGTTTCCAATTCTTATGCTATGCTCAGCTAACCATATCCTGGCTCGAGCTCTATACTTACAGTAGCACACAGGCATGAGAGTGGTATCAATCTTTTCATCTTACAGAAAAGAAGAGGAAAGTAAAGGACAGTACAGAACAGGACGCACAGGAGGGATGAACAAACAAAGACTGGACAGTCATACATTTAACCTTAAAACTTTGGGCGTGTAAGGCTATCCCGCTCTGCAATTACGATGCTTGGTATTACAGATATGTTTTTTTTACTCTTACTGCCTACAGGCTTAATGTATCATTTGCTCAACACTGGCCACTGTGGCCACAATTGACAATTATGTGATAATGTGTAGCAGTAGCAGTTAGAGTCATCAAGTCAGCTGTCTCTGTAATGTCTGTTATGCAACATAACATTAGCCACCGTAAGCTACTTTTCATACAAAACCAAGTAAGGCTGTAGCAGCAAAACTGTATTGTATTGAACTGAGCAATGGTGTGTTTTAAAGCTTATGAATTCAGCTTTTCATTTGTAAGAGAGAAGTGATATTATTTCCTCATTCAAAAGTTACATAGTCTCATTTTTAAGTAAACTGCAAGTGTTTTCTTTCACCTTACAGACGGTCTGTCAACAAGGATCCCAGTCCAGTTCTCTGACAAGCGGTCCGACCCCCATGGCTGGTCAGCCAGAATCTACCCAGGCAACATGCATCCTGAGTCAGTCACCATCCACATCTGCTCCCCTGTTCTATCCTCGGTGGCTCTGTATCACCTCCTGGTCCACATAGAGACCATACAGAACAGGAGGAGCTACGCAATGGGAACATTTGTGCTTCTCTGCAACCCTTGGCTGAAAGGTGGGTCCATGTAGTAACACTCCTTCCTTTTATTGTCTACAAATTTTTGCTATTATCTTGTTATAGAAGTCATTCCACACCACTGCCATTGCTTTTCAGATGATCCAGTGTACATGCCACTGGATGTCCAAATACAAGAGTACGTTAGGAGTGATTATGGGTTGGTGTACATGGGCACCAATCTAAACATTAGTAGGCGGCCCTGGTCGTTTGGTCAGGTATGCGACACTCAACAACATGCAACTATCGTGAATGGATTGTGTGTGATCACAGCATTTTTTTGCAGGTAAGAATACAGTACAGCTATTTATGTTTCCATGTGTGCAGTATGAGCCTGGAGTCCTAGAGGCATGTCTGAAGCTCCTGCAGGTCAGCTCCCAGCACCTCAGTGACAAACACAAAGACTACATTCTACGAGCAGACCCTGTCTACCTCAGCAGGGTGGTCTGTGCTATGGTGAGAGACTTACAAATACTGCATGTATGTGCTATACATATGCACAGATATGCACATGTATTCCATCTCATGCCAAATTTGTTTCTAATTTATTGAAGAACAACTTTCTCTGCAGCTTTACAGTGAAGAATGAAAGGACAGTCAGTAATGTCAGTAATGTGTCTGTCCAAGGTGAACTGTAATGACGATCTGGGTATTTTGGAGGGAAAGTGGCAGGGCAGCTACAAAGATGGTGTCCAGCCTACAGAATGGAGTGGCAGCGCTGACATCCTTCACCGCTGGGTCTCGTCCAACTGCAGCCCCGTGCGGTATGGACAGTGCTGGGTCTTTGCATCTGTCCTCTGCACAGGTACTTTCAATAATTGCGACACAAGAGTGTATTTATGCCAAAATCATGGGTGACATTTCAGTGTTATTGAGCTATTTCCAGTGCAGAACAGTTGATCTATATTTCATTGAATTTTAATTGGCCTATAGAGACCAGTAGCATTCGCAGTCAGAAAGTTAACAAAGGTTTCAGTTGTTCCTGACAGGATAAGCTAAACCCACCGAAACTTGTTTTAAAGTATAATAGTGATACTACCACTTGGTTTATATTATTTACTGGTTTCATCCTAGTTATTAGTCACTTATCCTTCCAGAAACCAACTCTATTAATTAGTTCCAGAAATTGCTGACAAGGCAAAACTTAAGACCTAAAACCTAAATAAATGTAGGAACGTGACAAATGCACGAGGAGTCACTGAATGGTTTGAGTATGAAAATTATGTGAATCATATGCTATGGTCCTCACAGCCACCAAATCGCAATCCAATTGAATACCTGCAGGAGATATATGAGAATATATCTTTTGTATTGAACGCTGTTCATCCATCCAGTAGAGCTCCAGAGACAGAGGCTACTTATAACTGGAATGAAATCAGTAAATGCAGCGCCAGATAGACCACTGCAAGTACCAAAATTTAGGCAGGTTTAGCTTAGCACCATCAGCAACACTGTTTGTCAAATACTTTCTGACCATAAATGCTACTGGATCTGTAAAAGCCTCTAAAGGAGAGCTCAGCAAATTTTACCCATGAAGATCAGTAAATTTGTCATGGGGAGTACTACTCATCCCGTGAAAACTGATGATGTCATCAGGGTTATCTGAGCTTGTAGCCTTTAGGCTTTTAGTCATTATGGGAATTGTGGGATCCTGTGTTTTTGGAGCTTGTGGACTAAAGCTCAAGATATCTCAGCATCTGCTGCTCGAGTTTGATCATTCTTTTAAAAATCTGTCTCTTGCAAGTCCCCCAACTTTAAGAAAGTGCTGACTTGCTGGAGTGCCCATACCAATAGGTTTTATAATCTGAAGCTCCATTCGTACTGGATTTATTTCTCTAGGGGAGTTGGGGTCATTTTAACATTACATGGTCAGTGATTTTAATCCTGTCCAGTAATTTTTCACCCCCACCCCAGTCATATTTACAATCACAATTACACTACAGTTTTTTGGCAAACTCACTGGTCCTCCTGTATTTTAAAGTTTTTTCTGCGGGAAGTCAAACATGTTTTTGCTAATCCGACAGAAACATGTTAACACTAACATATAGGCCTATTTGGGAACCAATATGACGATGGAAAAAAAAAAGAGTTATCAGGAGAGCAAGGCCCTGTAAAAGCTAATCAAATGGACTGTTGTACTGTCAGCTACAAGTAGGTAATATATTGTCTTTTGGTAATAGGCGCATGGAATGTCCATGTCTATTTCAGACCACGTCCTGTAATTTTGCAATGGTTAAAATGCTGTTTGGAACCATGAGTTAAACTACAGAGGAGCACAGTGAATATTTTATTCCCAGCCTCCCCAGGTATGGGGCTTTAGACACATTGAATCTTATTCGTTATGCAATATTTAGCTCTTCATGTTTGCTGTCTTTTGTGGACAGATACCATTAGAGGTAAGAGAGAAAATATGCGTTGTTTTTTTGTTTGTTTGTTTGGTTTTGGTTTTTTTGTATTTTGGGTGAACTGACCTTTAAAATATCATGACTTCATTGGCATTTTCTGTATTTTTACTAAGCAGGCTTCACATTTCAGGACTAAATTTGTCAATCCAAATGATTTCAAAATAATGGTCCGTCTAGTGTTCATGAATGGCTTTTTTTTTTTTCCAGTGATGAGAGTGCTGGGAATTCCCTCCAGGGTGGTGACAGTTTTTAACGCAGCCCATGACGGTGATGGCAACCTGAAAATTGAAGAATTTTACTCAAGCAGAGGGAAAAAGCTCAACCTGTCAAAGGACAGCCTTTGGTAGGTGTCTCTTTCTCTCAAACAATTGAGATATGGTCTTTTACTTGTTCTTTTACTTGTTTAGCTATCAGGATGATTTGACAATTTACATTAAACAGATTTTTTCAAGAAGCACTGTATTGTTTTTTTGTTTTGTTTTTTTTTAAGACATTATTATATTGTTGGCTGTTTTAACATTAACCTAAGGACCATATGAATCCAGAGAAGAGTAGAAGCCTACATTTCTGTGCGTCAGTGTCAACACCTTAGTTATATTTCTACTTGGGTGTGTTTATCTTGCACGTGCATTTGCCTGTGATCATGTACAGTATATTATTCCTCTGTGCATGCATGTCCATGTTTATTGGAGTATGCATACTCATTTATTGAGAATGTGTGTATATGTATATACATCTATACCTGTGTGTCCTCTTGCAGGAACTTCCATGTGTGGGTGGAGTGCTGGATGAGGAGACCAGACCTCGGTGGAGGGTTTGATGGCTGGCAGGTAGTCGACCCAACCCCGCAGGAGAAGAGTGCAGGTGGATTCTTGCTCCCAGTGGGCTTCAACACAATTGATTTCATTTTTTTTACTTTCTGAATTTCACATTTTCATATTTGGGCACGAATCCTGAACACCTACCTTACTAGACATACCTGATCAAAACTGAATGTGACATCAGAGCTTCCTTCTTGAGTAAATGTCACAGAAAGTGTGAAATAATGGATAATGTGACTTATTTGAGAATGATAGCTAATTAGTATGTAACAATAGACACATTTTTCTCTGCAGGGATATTCTGCTGTGGCCCTTGCCCAGTAGTTGCTGTCCAGAGACATTGCCTTGGTGCCCCCTATGACACCTCGTTCATCTATGCCTCTGTTGATGCTGATGTCGTACGTCTGATTGTGCGTGATGGACTGGTGGTGGGGAGGGAGCTGGACACTGAGTTGGTGGGACAGCTAATCTATACCAAGAGCCTTGGCTCAGACAGACCAGAAAATCTGACACAGACTTATAAGAGCAAGAAAAGTAAGACAAGTAAGTAAGAAACATTAGTAAGACAGATTTACTGAGTTTAAAAAAATACAGTAAAGTGCATCTTCTTTAAAAAGCAGCCAATTTGTGTAATGAGAAGAGTCAGCATGATGCAAATAAAGTATATAGAGAAAGTATAAGTAAGGTGTTTTCTGTCTTTGTTCTCCACATGTGTGATGAAGTTTTTCTCCATATTTTCTTTCCTTTTTTAGGGGGGCAACCAGCAGGTACTGTAAGAGGCACAGCAAGGACAGGTCAGTGGTTGTGTAACAAAGGATCTTCACCCTCCTTCCCCCATGCAAATACATATATACATATATGTGCTTTGGAGCTGTTTTTATATGAGTCAGACCCTGTTTCACGAGGATGCACGTGGGTGACGTGATACATATTCTTGCCAATGGCTTCACACTATTCCACTGATCTACAGGTGATGGTAATGCACCCAGAAAGGTGACGGATAATAAGAGGACAAACAGTGCAGGACTGGGAAGACAAAAACAAAAGTTAATTTGGTGACATTCTGATGCAAAATATCACTGGAGTTCCCGCTAGTCGGAAAAGCCATTCCACAATTTTCAGTTTACTTCTTGTGGTCTGGTAACGGCATGAATAAATTACTCAAGCCAAACGTCATTTCAAGTAAGCTGCACAACAGATAATTGACAGCTCTCTCCATCACTCAGACATCAATTTGAACCACTCCTACATTTGACTGGACAAATTCACCACTCTATGCTTGGTCTAAGTTTCCTATTTTCAACCTGGAAAAATGTGTCAGCTGTTCTGGAAACCTCAAATTTCTCTTTAATTATCCACAAACCAGTTAATGAATAATTCTAAGACAAACAGATTGTGAATTTCCATAAACGAAACTGCATGGCCTACTCCATTTTATTTGTACAAAGCCTGACTTTAAGAATGAGCTCGCAGCATTTAGTCAGTTTTTTGTTCTCTTGCCACAGAGTATCCTCTTATCTTCTTTATGAACTGTTGACCATTTTCCCATTTTACTTTGATAGTGTTGCTTTTTTCATGACAAAATCTCTCTCACTTTTACAACAGGGTTTACTTCTACATGTTCTGCTTTGCAGTCCAGTCCAGCAGTAGGTGGAGCAGGTAAGCTTTTATGCTGCTCATACTGTCACAAAACATATATGGTAAATGGACTGCATTTATATAGCACTTTTCTACCTAACCAGATAAAGCACTTAACAATATTGAAATGTCTGACATTTATGAATCATCATTCTGCATCACCACTGAATTCTATCAAAGGCAAAGCTTTGCATTGTGGGATTTTTGTATGTATTCAGGTCAATTCCATTCAAAATATTTTATTTTTTCACCAAAGCAAGACCACAACTTTCCAATGTGTGAAAAAATTCCAGTTAGTTTGGATGCATGCAGCTTGTACTGATTATTAGGACCAGGAAATATGCAAGAACAGCCCTATTGTGATAATAATAGAGTTGTACTCTTTTTGTTTAATGTGTTTGGTTTCACCAGCCAAAAATGCTTCAAAAATGTCTCTGCAGGGTGGTTTGACGTCAAATGTTACATGCTCCAAAACTCGCTGTGGTGACCAAAATATGACTTGGCAATTTTGTTGTCAGTGGGACAAACCAAGTCACATTAGCAACATTTTCCCTTGAAATTTCATGAGCTAATTGAATTGGACACATTCTACTGCAAATGTTTGTCAGTGGAGATTGCATGGCCGTATGCTTGTTTTTATTCACCTATGATTGAGGCAGCTGAACCCACTAATTGGAAGGGATGTCTACATACTTTTGAGTGTGTTTGATAAAACACAAAAACCAATGTGTCAAACTGTCAGGTAAACAAGCGCAGTTTGCACCAATAGCAGTAGTTTATCTTTCACCTTCACAAATGCAATCTTTTCTTCATAGGTTTATCTGGTACCTATTTGAAACAATGTATGCATCTCTCCCTTTCATCTCCAGGAGGAATGTCACCCAGTTTGGAGGTGTCCCTAACCATAGACGGGGTGCCGTCAGTGGGTAACAGCATCATCATGTGTGTGATGGTCACAAACCGGTCAAGCAGCCCCAGGATCCTGATGGAACACCTCAACGCTCAGCTGAAAGAATACAACAGCAACCCACAGGGGACCTTTTGGAAAACACACAAAGAAGTGTACATACAACCACGTGAAGGTAAGAAGCCTTGCTCCTCTCTTAATATTTATGATTCACAGACAGTATGGATATGTAGTCCCTGGCATTATTTTTGGATCACCTTTATCCATATATTTTATCAAAGAGTGTTTCATTTTTAGTACAAATTACTCTATTGCCTTGGTCACAATTATATCACTGTTTGATAAATGAAGCCTTAAAACAAACACTAGGGATTATTTGCAAGTTCTATCTGATTTGCTGATTTGATTAGTTTCTTTCATATTAATTTTTTCCACATCCTTCACGTTCTCTGCAGTTTTGACACTCCACCACACCATCCCTCCCTCAGAGTATGAGTCGGTCCTGGCAGGTGATGACATTGTGAACGCGGCAGTTGTGATAAAGGATGTGAGAACCAAAGAAAGAGTCCTGGCTACACAGGAGTTCAACATAAGCTCACCGCAGATAACCATAGAGGTACAGCAGCTTCCAGCCTCCCTACTCTACAACTCACAAAGTGTTCCAAATAAATTATGTAGTGTTGTCTTCCTTTCTTTTTTCTTCTTCACTTTGATCTCTTTCCTGGGTGTCAGTTGTACATGACAAGATGAAGTTATTATTTTAATAAAGAGCAAAGACATAAATTCATATCAGAGAAGTGTGCAGCACCAACCCCCCCTCTCTGTGCATCTGTGCAACATACAGTAGTTTGGTGACCTAAATCTCACAATTTTTCACACTCACTAAATCATATCATGTCTATATTACATCATATTAGATGCACAAAATTTGCCATATACAACGGTGTTAAGTGAGTTTACTTTGCCTTACACACTCATTCTTAAAGTCTAGGATATGAGTCACAATAACCATTGTGTTTTGCTGTATAAATACTATTCCAAATATGTGTGGAAGATTGTGGAATTCAAAAGACCACTGATCTCCATCAGAGCCCAATAATTACCCCACTTAGCAGTTCTTTTAAAGGTGCAGTGTGTAGGATTTAGGAGAAACTGAAACTGAGAATCGTTGTGTTTTCATTAGCTTAGAATGAGCCCTTCATATCTACATAGGGAGCAGGTCCTCTTCCACGGAGTCCGCCATGTTGCGCCGCCATGTTTCTACAGTAGCCCAGAACAGACAAAAAGGCTCTAGAGTGGGTCTTTCGCATTTTTACGTTGAAGTGGCAGCTTGAATCTGGTGGTGAAGAGTTAGACGATCGTTTCAGGACAGGGGTATCAGAAAAGAAGTTAAATAATTCTCTATATATGAAAAGGTAGACAAATGAAACTTGGATGAAATCAAATAGAAACATAAAGAAAATAAAACAGGTTCCAAACAGCAATAACTTAAAATAACATCTGTGTGAGATTCATCTATTTTTGTTTCAGTGACCTTTTGAAAGAATGTAGGTGGGGAGCAAATTCCAGGCAGAAGAAGCTCTATAGAGAACTGTTCTCATCATACATTTTGTTTGTGAACATGGCACAACCAGATGACCAGTGCTCACTTTACATGTATTATGCATATGACAAACAGTATAGACAATTCTTTTACAAAATGACGAAAGACAATTTGCATGAACAACAGAAGATAACATTTTAATTTATCCTTTACATTTAGCCATGATAATCATTTATGTATCTCACACACATTTGCATGAAATGAACAATGAAGAACTTATCTGGCTGCTCTGGTCTGTGCATTTTATCGTTTTATTTCTCAGCAGCACTTGGCCAAATGACTGCACAGTGACCCAAAAAGGGTAATCAGAAGATGATGGAACATATGAAAAACATTTCCTTGAAACTGCAATGCACTTTCCCATCATGGAAACAATGTGATCAGTCAGATCAGATCGATATCCCGTATATAAACAAATTGAGTCAAGTGGCTTTAGTGACAACATTCCCACTAGCAAAAACAATGTATTTAATTTTGGCAATGTTCAGTACTAATTTGTTCATTCTGACCCATTTGGTATGCAACTCAACATGTAGATCCTCTTGTAGCCATACTAATGTTGGTGAAGCTCCTAACAGAGTTGAGTCATCTGCATACATAAGTACATCTGGATTTTTAACAACATATGGTAAATCGTTTATAAGAATTGAAAATGAAAGTGGACCAAAGCAACTCTGTTGTGGAGCAACACAAGATATTTTTTGCTGTCAGGAAAGCTGCCATCAAAACTACTTGCTGTCACAGTCTGTCCTCGGACTTTCCCTCCTTTCTCCTGACTGTCCCAGCCATCTACTCACCTGTTTCCACTTTTCTCGTCAGCCCTGCAGTTACCTGACCTTCCCCGCCCAACTGCTCACCTGTCTTTACTTCCCTTATCAGCCTCACTCAATATATACTGGACCATTTCCTTTGTTCCATTGCCAGTTTGTCCTAGTTGCTGTGTTCCTGTTTTGCCTTATGGTATTTTTGCCTTTGAGTTTTTGTCACCCTGAACCTGCCTTCCTATGCAAACAAAGTAAAAACAAGAACATTAAATGAGTATAGTAAACTCAGAAAAAGCTGATTTAAAACCGCTACGCACCATACCTACATACGTTTACATTTTTTTCCACCTTTTAAAAAAAAATCTATTACTGACCACTCAGCACAATGTGGGCTAAAGTGTTAGTGTTGAGCACCAGAGCTCATTATCAAGTGAATAGAGGATTTTGTCGTCATCATGTAACTGTGGCTTTTCCACAGATCGAAGGAGGGGACAGCATCCAGATGAAGAGGGAGCACACAGCCCAGGTGTCCTTCATCAACATGTTTACCAAAACTCTGAATCAAGCTGTGCTGACTGTAGAGGGATCTGGCTTGTTAGAGGGCAAACACGAGGCCAGGTAAGTCTTTTTACAGTTTGACTTCAAGAAATACAATAAATCATCATTCTCAAGTGATATTGCCTGCATGACTTCTTAGAACAACAGAGGTGTCGTAAAAAAAAAAAAAAATACAACTGGTCTGATGGTCACATTCCAGTGGTGTCACACACATCTTTCTTTGTGTTTGAACGAGGAAAAAGAAACAGTGTGTAAGGAATGCAGTCTGGGAATGCTGTCAGGTATGTTTTTGCTGCAGAAGGAACAGTTGTTACATCTGAATGCGGTGGTGTGTATAGCTCTGTGGGTAGAACAATTAAATGTATATATTCATACAATGATCTTCTATTCTTTTTCTCTCCTTATTTCAAATTCAAAGTTAAATTTTCTTTATTGCCACAGCAGCTTGTGCAAAGGTTACAACTTAAATGTA
>NTHP01000459.1:156879-169194 GCA_003416845.1 Oplegnathus fasciatus
CCGTTTTTTTTAGGTATGCTCACAATAAACTCTGTTGCATGAGGCACATAACCTGTCCTGCTTTACAGGTTCGAACATCTTGCAACAATGTAACAAATAGACTGCAGCCTTCAGCAACAACGTGCCAACAACCTAGAAGAGCACCGAGAGTGAGGTCGAGAGTGCAAAGTCTGTGCATGGGCTGAGAGAGAGAGAGAGAGAGAGAGAGAGAGAGAGAGAGAGAGACCAGGTCCGTGTATCATCCGAATTATTGGATGATCGAATGATTGGATGATCAGATGAGACTATATTAATAAGTAGGGCCTGTATTAATGACTATTAAAGAAGTGTAATGGCAACCAGCCTTTCAAACCAATAGACCTGACGAAATGAAATAATAATTCAACAAAATTAAGTACTGAATTGGAGTATTACAAGTCTTAATATTGGTACTAGTCTTAATATGTAGGCCCGATATAAATTACTTCTGTAATTAGGCCTGGACTATATTAATAATAACAAGAACTTCAGTAGGTTAAGACATAAACCCCACTGGGGTGAAGCCTATCTATGTTTACAGGGGGAGACGACGTGGCTTAGCTCTTAAACGATTCTATTGTTTTGGTGGAGTTCAAAGTTTCTGTAAGCTCTCTCTCAACTGACAGCAGTGACATGCTGCTCAGTCATCCAGTGACCATTGATACCCTGCTGCTCGATTTTATTCTGTTCGACGGGGCAGCTCGTCACTGTTAACGTTAACATTACCTGAAGTAAATTGTTCACTTTAGGAAAGACATCCTAGTCACACGAGTCCAACACGTCAACAAGTGAGGGGTCTGCATGTCCCCCGTCCACTTTGCGTTTCACATGTTGCGCAAACACGGTGAGTTTGGGCCCTTTCACCATGACACCTGTTGGGAAACCTTACTCAAAATGGAGACTGACCGCATGGCTTCTTGTGAGAACAAAGGGGGCCATCACGCTCTCTTTCAGGAGCCTCCATTTTGTCTTTCACACCTATGTGAGGAACCCCACCCATTGACTCAGCTTCCAGGAGTGATTGGTCAAGCTGACACAGGACCCATGACCTCATCGGGTCATATATAAAGCAAAACTCTCTCTCTCTCTCTCTCTCTGCTCTCGACTCTGCAACTCAGCTCTTCGCTGAGAGGGCAGCCCAGCTGCTCCCTCTCTTCGTTCTCGGCTCTGCAACCCGACTGAGGAGCAGCGCTGCTGCTCTCCTCTTCCTTTGGAACTCTCTTCTTGGAGGTGCGGCCCAGTTGTCCACCTCTCTTCTGCTCCATTGTGNCTATGTAGAACTCCAAATCCTTCAACTTTACTAAGTATTGATCAGGTAATTTTGGTTGTAGTTATTAAGTTAATTATTAATCAGAGTTCCAAATTGATATTTTAGTATACTTTATGAGACTGAATCAATCAATTGGCTATCATTTTTCCCTTTACGAAGGGTGGTGCCCCGAGGTTGGGCTTAATGTCAATTAAGCTCAGTTATTTAATATAATTATTAATTATTTTCGATAATTATTAATTATTTCTGATAGCCGTACATATTTTGTACACCTTTAAATCGTTGATCCCCAACACACCCGTGCCTATGCCACAGGCCATGAGCTCCAGGTCGCAAGGTTAAAAAGTGAGCGAGAGAGCTATGGGAATATGAGGAGCAGAGTCTAAGTTATAAAACAATTCTTTTTGTTCATTGGTCAGAGTTACTGTAGCTGCACAGCACTCTGGACCAAAATAGATGTGAGTGATAGCTAACAAGGAAGTGGGCTGGCTCAAGAGACTGGCAACCTTTTCTTGATATATATTAACATCCAGTGCCAACGTTCAGGGCCAACGCAGGAAGTAGTGTGCCCTTTACTGTATGTAACAAGATGGAAAATAAGGGTGTGGAGGTTTGGGTGATGGACTGACATGCAGCAAGTCTGACTTTGATGCAGGAGACAGGAATTCGCATCCTGTCGCAGACCTGAAATTCATCTGCATTGCCTTTTTATTAAGTTGCCATTTGCAGATATTGTAGAAAGTGAGAATTGTAAAATGTTGGTATTGAGCTATAAAAAAAATCTATTGCTCTTTATTATTTCCTGCTCCTGTACGAATGATAACTCAGTTTTTCCAGTGAGCTGATTGGTCCGTGGTCGGGCTGTTAGCCTGAAGCCTGAAGTTAGCCTGCTGCGGAGCAAGTTAGTTGTGCAGAATAGGTTACCTCTGTGATCTACCCCTGGCTAACCGATGTGTACGCACAAAAACCACGCGTACGCCTTTTCCCTCACATAAACTGGTATTTATAAAGCAAGAATGTGTGGTGAGAATGTGCGCACCTCATGCATACTTCCGACCAGGCATACGTGCGGTTTTCAAGAGATAGCTACAGGTGAATGATAAGGTGGACATGAAATATAATATGAGAGACGTAACCTTATAGCAAAACTTTGTTTGTTTCGGTTGTTTGCTAATTTCAGTGATTGTGTTATTATTTTTGCAGTCCACGCTGCGTTCTGGAAGATGCTACTTAGAGGCGTATTTATAATCTTACTTTTAAATTATTTATGAATGATGAATTCTATCATTCTTTCTAAATTTACATTCGAGCCACCATTTCCCTGTCAATGATCTTTTCATTTGATCCTGAATTGTGAAACACTTTGTAAAGTCTGTTTCAATATGACTCTGACCCATGTGTGCGCACATAAACTGGATAAATTTGAAACTGCGACTCTGATGGCAGAAGGATGAAACTCGAGAAACTTTCTGAAATTGATACGACTGTGTAAAATAAATTGAAATATTACCTCTGACGTATTATAAATGTTTTTTACAGTTTAATCGGGAATCATATGTCATTGAATCTGTGATTATTAAACAATTCTTGCATGTTATGAAATGTATTCCCATAAATAATAAGGTGAACAGTGGGACAAATTCCAGTTTAACAGGTGCTGTTTTTGATGCCTAACTCAGGCAGATACGAGTGCATAGTTCCATATAGTGTTATCACATGTTCACTGTGCAGAACTGGGTCATCCGGTGCTTCTTGCATATCTATATCCCCCTCCACCTCTGTTGCTACCCCACTCAAGAGGGATTCTCCAATTATTGCAGCAAGTCGCTCATCAAGGGGGTTGAGTTCCGGTGTCCCCTTTGCCCCCCACCCTTGGCACAAACACTCTGGTTTTGACTTTTATGTCGAACCACTTCTTTTTTATTTTGGAGAGGCTCCGACCTTCTGTGCTGGCAGCACAGCTGGTCACATGCTGCCACTCTATAGCCTTTTTGGCATTTGTAATGCCCACACTGTGTCCACCAAACAACATATTCTTCCTTGCCTCTACCTCTCTAACAAGTACTTCAATCTCACACTGGGTGAAATTTCTTGTTTTAGCCTTTTTTTTCCTCTGAATTGGCCTTCGTTCACTGCATGTAGTCAGTATCGATTAATATTAATTAGGGGCGTTTCACTGAACAACTATAGGTGTTAAAAGGGTGGGGCAAGAATCTTGTTCATGTGCGCCAAACTTCAAGTTGATTGGCATTTGTGGAGTACCAGTAGTACAGCATAGTGGCATACCATCAGCCACTTTTCGATGTTGGCACCACTCGCACGTTTTGCAATAAACTCAGTTGAGTTATTTTTTGCTGGCATTTGACTTTTTTGTATTATATTTTGTTAGAATTTCATATCACATGTACATTGTCGATTTGATCATTTTTTTTACAGAGTACTTTGAACTACTTTTTCTAAGTAACTCTAGTCGACCAAACTAGATTTCTCCCTAGGGGTAGCTTTGCTGAGGTTCTACTTCTGAAGTAATTGGTAGCTTGCAAAGCTATGCTTTCAAAGTAGCTACCCCAACACTGTGTATAAGCCTGGTGCTCATTTAGCACTCACTGTTAGCTGAGTGACCCGAAATGACTATTAAGCCTAAAGCACTTCACTATGCAGAAAAAAATCTGAGCAAGACACAGATTCCACTGCCACCCCAAAGTGAGAACTGGTCTAAGTCTGGCCACCCCCTGTGAGAAATGCTTGGCTCCACCTTTGTTTTTGCATCAATCACTTTTAGTCTCATCCTCTCTCTGCCCTTCCCTCCCTTTGTCCCATCCCTCTTCCTCTCTTGGTCCTCCTACGCCTCCATTAAATTTCCTTAACATTTTAAATGCTAACAAAATGATCAGTCACAATTTTGGTGTCACCCCTTCTGAATATCAGACTGAAGATGTAGCGGTCCAAAAACTATCCATCACTTAATTTGGTCTCCTCAAATTAGTCAGTAACATGAAAAATGGCTTAGAAGTTGACATGGGGAATAAGTGCTTTTTAGTTTCTTGAACCACCACAGTAGTTTAAAACTGATCCCGATGTGGTTAGATGTATAACAAACCCATAGCTTTACAATGAGCACAACAGCAATGATTGCTTCCAGGGGAGTAATTCGTCAAGTCACGTCACTGCCACAAAGTGGAAAGTAAGTATTATATTACTGCTGCTAATCCACCCCTCCCTCTGTCTTACAGCCTCAGAAGCAGAAGTTTGTAAACTTCCTGCTGCAAGTTGACAAGAGGGGGAGTAGTGAGGGAGCAGATTGATAGATAGGCGTTTTGATAGATTCCACTGAACAGATGGAACAGCTGCAAAGCCCTGAAGTGGCCGTCCATCCTCACACTTGTGTGAGCAAACTGAAACAGAATTTGTAATGGGCCTATTCACCAGATTTAGAGCTAGAGCTTCAACCCGTGATGGTAAGAAGAAAAAAAAGATTCATTCAAGATTCTGCAGGGCAAGATGGACTCGTCCAAATGTTATTTGAAAGTACAGGCTTCCTCATTACAGCGGATAAAATATGAGAGAATTCTAGTAAAAATGCTCCGAGCTATCGCATAGGCAAGAAGGTAATTTTTCAGTGTTGTAATGGTCTATAACTGCTTGTAACGCTCTCTGTCTTGTGCTTTCATTCACACACACACACGGTCACACACACACACACAAACACACAAGCATGCACCTCGACCAGCAACCCCAGTGAGCTGCAATAAAGGCGGCTCTGATAATTATGATAATGAATCTAGCTTCTGTCTGCTGTCTATTGTCACCTGGTAATGAGTTTGTCCCAAAGGTCACTGCTGTAATAGCTCATTAGCAATGTTGGCTAATGCTGCTCTGTGATGTAGCTCACAATTGCCGGAGGTGCATTGGTCAGCCAGGCTATTTGTTTGCTGTAGCAGCTGAATCGCTGCTTGACTGGCCTGTCTTTCACCATTGATCAGCGTGGGTTTCATTACCGCTGAGGGACAATGTGGCTGCGTGTGTTTGAGTATGTATGAGTGCCTTTGTGTACTTCCATTTATTGTACATGTGCATGAATGTCTGCATGTCTATTCATGTGTGTTTGGCGGTGTATTTACATGTGTAAATTTTTTTGTTGGCCTCTTTCTGTATCCTGTGTGTAAGTGTGTATGTTCATGTGTGCATGAGCGAGAATGTGTGTTTGTGTGTGCAGAATATTACACAAAACACAGCATTTCAGAAAATAAAACAGTTTACAACACTACATTTCACAGAACAACAGAACACACAACAATGTTTTAGGCAACAAAAGGACATGTCAAAAAAACTTGACAATATCTCAGTAAACACAATGTTTAAGAAAATGCGATGTTTAAGGAAACGCAGCATTTCAGAAAATACAACAACGTTTCAGAAAACACAACATTTTAAAAAACACGACGTTTCAGCAAAGCATTTCAGGAAACACAACAATATTATGTGTAATGCAGAAACATTTAATTTCTGAAACGCTGTCATGTTTTGCACTTCAGGGCCACCGTAATTTGTTTCTGTATCCCGTGTGTGTATGTTCCTGAGTGCACGACTTCAGAATGTCTGTGAGTGTGTTGTAATATGACCAGTACTCACTAAGCCAGCACTGCCTCATTAGCTCAGTGCAGATGGATGTCCCTGGTCACTGCCTTTTCCCGTAGACAAACTCTTGCTATTGCTGCCTATGGGGCATCCTAATATAAATGAATTGGCCCCAGCAGGTTCTTGCACAGGCACTTGGCAGCCCACCGATAACACATTTTCTCACTAATGCAGGCCTTATTTTTCAGCCTGGAACCATATGACAAATTCATCCTCATTCTGGGACCAAGGCTCATGAAAACATATTGCTATTTTTACCATAGAAACATAGGTCATTTTGAGTTTCCTCATATTTTATGTACAGTGAACAGAAAATGGGGAGTTCAACAAAATCTCACGAAATGTAATAAAATGTTGGAAATACATGTATCAGCATAATCCTGTCAGGTATAATAGTACATAGTAGTACAATGCAATAGCACAGAATGTGTTATTAAGCATTGCATTACTTCTCGTCTCGGTTGTGTCATTCTATCACCTGACATAACAAAACTATTCATGTGTCAGTCATTCAAAATTTGTTTATTTATTAATATATTAATCAGAGTAAATTTGATGGCTGAAAATTTTATGATCCTTCTTATTGAAAAGAGTGTACAGCCGTGCCAGCTTTGTGAGGCTGTACTTAGGCAGTGGGGCTTTAAGCTAAATGCTAACATCAGCAAAGTAACATGCTCACAGTGTCAATGCTAACATGCCGATGATAAGTACGTAATGCTTGCCATGTTCACCATGTTAGTTTAGCATGTTAGCATGCTAATATTTGCTAATTAGCAGTAAACACAAAGTACTGTACAGCTGGGGCTGGTAGGCATGTCATTAACTTTGCAAGTATTTAGTTATAAACCAAAGCATAGTGAATTCAAATTTTGACCAGATGATGGTGCTAGATAGAAAGTCAGGGAATCACCAAACAAACTTGACCCTGGAGCTCTCCCCTTGTGCTTGTTTCGGTGCACCATTGTCCACCTTCATGGCCCACATATGGCAAGCAATTGAATGTGTTTGCTGTTGCAGCATCACACATCAGAAACAGTATCAGCCCATATTTGTCTGGTTTCTTGGGCATATATTTCAGAAAGCTGCAGCGTCCTCTGAACGGGATGAGATGTTCATCAATGGTTACGTATGGTTAGGTATTTACCTAATTGTTTGTACAGAAACCTATTGACGCTGAATGCAGCTTTGAAGATTGGCCTCCCACTGTGACTGTTGGACCACAGCAATCTTACAGACTCATGCTGTACATGATACATACCCAGTAGATACAGGATTCCCAAGACAGTTACATGCTTTTACTTGCGTCCAGCATACCACGAATAAAAAATGTAACACCCTGACAAACCTCTCTAGCAACCCTATAAACTTTTTAGAGGAAAACGTTAGAAAAATAATGCTTTACAACACACAAGGACAAATAGTTTGAGGAATACCAGGATGCTGAGGTCTTAAATGAATGAATTTGACAGGATGTAATACAGTCCTGGGTCACTAAAGACCCAAGGTATGCATTTAAGAGTTAAGAGGACTTTAGGAAGATTTTATGGCTGAAAGAAGTTTTTTTTCTTTTAAGGCATTGTTGCCTCAGTTGATGGATGTCTACAGTCAGCCTTTGTGGTTGCTTCTTAGTTACCTTGTCACAGTTCCATCAAGGCTCCCCATTCCTTTTTTCCTTTAATATTCTGTTGAAGTTTGAGTTTTTCTGTCTCTAAGGGTGTTTTCATACCTGTGTTGTTTAGTCTGGTAGAATCAGACTCTGGTTTGTTTTCCCGCTTTATATGATTCCTTTGTGCAGATTTGAACACAACAATCATACACGGGTACAGATCAAAAGCACCAAGACCCTTTAGAGGAAGTGGTCTCACTCACAAATGGAGCGGTTCATTTGTGGTGGGAATTTGATCCGACCTCGATCTGACCAAACCTCAAGGCGTACTCTTCAAGCATGAACTAAATGGCTTCCATAGCCAGGTGTGCTTTGCATACAAAAGCAACAAAGTATGTTGCCTGGATATTATCTTGATATTTAGGCATATGGGACTTTCCTCAGGGCCTTCTTCCTGTGCTTACGTTCTCACTCCCACTTTCACTTTAATGTTTTCTGCGTGAAAAGCAACCGAGCCAAGGGGAAAATGCTAACTACTCATCCACTGGTTCAGACCAGAGCAAATGAACTACAGGTTTCAAAACACTCATAGGCAATAGTGGCTATAGCCTCTTATACTGTCTACTACTTCTTATTAAGGGTTAATTTTTATGAAAATGTAGACAATTATTTCTTTAAATATGATGACATTAATTGCACAGGAATATGTAAATGTCAGGTCCTACAGAATATGTCTAGTTGTCTTCTTGTATGTGTTCAATATCAAATTTGGAAAAAAAAAACCCAACCCAAAAAACAAAACAAAACAAAAATCCTATGATAGTGCCCATTAAAGTCAGGGAAATTGGATTGCAGTCAGCCATTTTGCAACCAGAATATGTGTCATAGTTTAATGAGTCAGCCAGCCATTTTGGCTCCTGGAAACATGACTTAATCAGTCAATTAGAGCAGCAGTTGATTAATATGACTGGACTGAGAGCAACCTCAGCCAAGAGAGAAACGGGCTGCTGAATGAATAATCCCCACCGGAGTGCTGGAGCGCTGCTGCGTGAGTTATAATCATCAAAGATTTAAGGGGAAATAAACTCAGATTTTAAATATGGTCCTGACTCTCAGCTTCGGAGGATGATGATCCATGGGCAATTTTTCTGAATGAGTGGAATAGGAAAAAACTTCAAAGACGCTTATTTGCCAATTGAACAATAACGATACCTCTAGGGGCTATAGGGAACAAAGTAATGAATATAAAAGTACTGGCAATAATTCTTTACACTCTACTACTTCCCTTTCAAAATGCTGAGTAGCCCTTATATGCAAGAAAACTGATATGTATGTTTTAATAATCAATATTTTATGAGATACAGAGTAGCCTTTTCATTTCCTTTCAGCTCCTTTTTGGTCATCTTTGAACCAAGATATATCATCATTGAACTGCTCTGGAAGATGCTATTAGACTATCAAAGCTGATCGATTACTAAAGCTTGCTCCAGGGCAGCAATGTTGAAAATTCAATACCTAAAATTTAATACCGGAACTTTAGTCCCAACTTTCATACCTTTCAAACAATAAGTTACTGCATATACTGCTGAAATTGCATCCATTGTTCCACTGTGTGAGCTGGTGTCATTTAAGGACGAGTGCTAAACGAATGATCTTCAGTCTACTGTTTCAGTTCTACTAATATCAACCAGAAGAACTTATCATCAAACCACACTGTTAATATTCTGCAGTCATACTGATGTTATTTGTTTAGCCACATAGCACGCAATACGCTCTGTTCTTTATAACAACAGAAAAGATACTCTCTGACAAGTTAAAAGGGTAAAAACACACCTATTCATTTCTTCTTACACCCTCCTCAGGGTGCTTGAAGAGTGAATCCAAAAAAATAAAAATACTTAACGTGAAGGTGTGAATGTTGTTTCACAGAAGGTGTCCCTGTATCATTTGCATCATATTACATGGGGGACTAGACCACACACATCAAGCAAACTGTGAATAAAAACACTTAAAGACCCCAAATAAAAGTGACTGCACTTATTGCGTACACCAGATATTGCTTCAGCATGCAAGTTAATGCAGGAGTAATTTCAAAAGGCAAAAAAGGCTCCTTGAGGCTCCTTTTGTCAGAAATGTCTTAATCTTAATTTCTAAACCTGCAACCTTTAATGTCTACATGGATGTTTCTATCTGTCACTTGCCGTCAGCATCAGAGCTGAACTGCCATTTATTGCTCAGCAGTCTTTTCTCTCAGGCATATTGGTGCAGACTGATTTAAAACAACCACAGGGACATAACACTCTCTGCACCACCTAAGAACTGCCCATTTTGATCAAACAGGTATTTCATGAAAACATTCTTGAAAGGATCATACATGTTAAGAGTTACATTACTGTTGCTGTGTGAAATTGTTTAAATTAGCCCACATCAGCTGTATCTCAGGGCAGGCTTCTTGCAATGCAAGGTCACTGAATGATGCTTCAATTGTGTGTTGAAATTGAATCTTCCAGGCAGTGTTCAGTTATAAAGTTTGATCTATGTGTATTTATTTTTTGGTTAGCCTCAAAAAAGAAGTGGCACTGGTAGCCTAAAGGTCAAGGGAAGTGGGCCTGTGACTGGCCGGTCGCCAGTTCGATCCACGGACTGGCAGGATAAATCTCAGTAGAGAAAGGCCCTTAATCCCAACTGCTCAGTGGCCAGCAGATCAGACTTCTGTATTGGGCATATGGGTTGATAAGGGTCCAACCGGCTCCTTTCAAGACAGGACTTCACCTTAATCCTCCAAATCACAAATTCATCAAGGGAATTTTCCAAATGGAGTATTGTTGATAAGTTTGGGCTCTGAAAGCGTAAAAATTTGCTTTTATGAATACAGACATATAGATTACCATTAGCGTCTGAAGAAAATTTGAAGACCAAGCAACATTATTAGCTCATATACCTGACACATCAGATAATCTTTTAGATGCAGATTAAATGCCCAAATGTATGCAGATGACACAATCATTTATTTATCAGCAGAGATTCCTCATCAGGATTCAGAGCTGTTGATTAGACAGTCAGTATTTTCCAGTGGCTGTAGGATACTTGACACAGAATCATACAAAAACAGTTTCAATGTGCTTTCCGTTACAGAGAAAAGCATACTATAGATTTATAACAGATATTGATCAAAAGAAAATAAAGGAAGTGAGTGAATTTAAATACCGTTTTACCGTGTCACTTCAGTGTTCAGTGCATGGGAAGTTGTCCAAGACTATCAAAACAAATTTGAACTGTTTGTGTTTAAGACCATGATTTTATCAGATATATCCCACGATGTGACTGGGACTGGGACCGGGCCTCCCAAACAGTTATCGAGCCTAGAATGTCATTAGTCATTATGCCAACAAATCCTAAAGATAATGTATCAGCAATGACATTGAACAATAGGCCTTTTTCACAGAAGGAAAAACACAGGCGTAAATAATAAAATTAATGATGGCTGAATTCTATTAAGCTGCTTCAATTCAGGGTTGTCATTTTATAAAAAGTGTATTTAAAGCTGAGGTCGGTAGGATTGAGAAGAGAGAGGACTTAGCTTAGCTAACTTCCAGGTCCCTCCTCCTCCCTCTCCGCTGCTCTCCAGTCTGCCACCAAAGCCCCTCCCCGCAGAGCAGCTCGGTCTAATTCTTTCTTTTTAGCTTGCTTTTCTTCATTGGTCTTCTTTTGTTTACTTGTCATTGTTGTGTAAGATGTTGTTGGCAAAGGAGGGATTATATAGGGCAGTATTCTCATTGCTTGGTTGTTTGGTGGTTGTTTGTCTGCCATTGTGTCCGCTCACTGAAGATACGAAGCTTGACCGAGTGAGAGCATGCGTGGAGGGGAGCTGCTCGCAGCGTGTGCAGGAGCAGGGATTGACACTCCACCGGACACTCCTCCTGTCTCTGATTGGTTGTTTTGATTTGGGCGTGGTGGATTCTTACAAATGGCATTCAGAGCAGTAGGTGGAGCCAGAGGAACCTGATGTTTTCATATTGTTTCATGTACTACTGTCAGGACATAGTGACAGTGTTAGTAAATATGACCAGAAGTTATTTTTATACGAGTTACTGACTTCAGCTTGAAGTGAACAAATGGTGATAACTGTCGAGTTCCAAGGCGCAGAATAATTTTTGCATATACTGTATACATTCACACAATCTGTTCTCAATCTGTTCTGTTGATTTTATCATGAATCTGCTTAATCCATCTGTTTGTTTAGTAGTTGTAACCTGAAATTTAAAAAATTGTCTGAGCTAGACGCCCCATGTATCTGTGCATTACCTCTAGTTTATGTTGAGGTTATGTAAATTCAGGGGAGGTAATTGGAATTTTGTTTTGGAATAATTTAATTCATTCAATGTTTGATGTTTGTCTTAAGCTTTGTGAATGTCAGGAATGCTGCAGTGCTTGTTAGATAAACTATAACTAACTAAAAAAATAAAAATACACCATGGTCCACCACACATTTTTTTTCACTTTTTTTTTTTGCACAGATTTTGTTTGATTGACATCTCTCTCACTCTGCTGTTGCACCTGTTAAGGCAGAACAACTTATACCTTCAACCTGACCACAGAACACCTGTGTGATGATTTTTACTATATTTCATAAAAGATTAAGAATGGTGCCTGCCAAATGATTCCTGTTTTCATGATGTGAGAAAACTCACTCTGGTACCTTTATTCTTTTATGCTTTCTATTTATCTCAAATGTATCTATTGAGTATTACACAAGGACCCATGAATGCCCATGTAAAGGCCA
>NTHP01000459.1:179105-192129 GCA_003416845.1 Oplegnathus fasciatus
ATGATATAATATAAACTTGTATCTTCAAATCTATTTAGTGATGTCTCTGACTGTCTCTGATGCTGTTTGTCATTTTATTATGTCTGGCTTTGTTTGTTTTTCTTTCTATCTGCTGTACTCTGGTCTCTCTTGAAAAGAGATCCTGATCTCAGTGACAGCACTTGATTAACTAAAGGATGTATTTATAAATGAGGGAATATCTTGTGGAGGAATGGTGTTCATCCCTCCAATAGAGTTCCACAGACTTGGCAAGGAGCACTGAAGTTGAAGCTGGAGGCTCGTGGTGACTCCATACTAAGACACTTCATTTTGGTTTTTCCTTTAATTTGTCATATCTGTATACTGTATATACAGTATATACACACACTGTGATGTATGCAGCTATAAATGGTAGTAATAAATATATATAAATATTTATAAACAGAGATGTAAATAATAAACAGAAATCTAAACAGGTGACGGGGATGTAAACAGGTAGTAACCAGTAAGTAATAGCAGTATGGGGTAAAGTGACATCAGTAATATTACTAAGGACAGATAAGTAGACTGTAACCTTCCTCAAATTAATACATGAAACAAACATAAAGGCCATATTTCAGTCGTGTTTTCTATATTGTTTTTCACCATTTGAGGTTTGACTGGAGCTCTGGAGAATTGGCGCCATGAACCAGCTCCTACATTCGCATAACGGTAGTGGATGGAAACAGGAATTAATTCGCATTTTCTTTTGCCGATTTTCTCGAAATTGTGTTAAAAATTGCTAGATGTTTGGATGTAAACCCAGCTACTGTTATTAGAGTTTGGTGACATCACATAATTCCCAGCATAGGTAAACCCCTTCAACCTAACCAGAGGTCTAATTTGAGTATTTGAAAATACCTGTGTGGGTGTGCACAGCCTTTAAATACATTTCTACACCAGTTACGGCCAGGGGTGTAGTGCTATTTGTTTAAGTACCGGAGCGCACATATGATGCGGTTAAGTTGTGGCTCGTTTCAAAGGTTATGTAACCACTGTTCCTATGGTGGCAAGTTTACATACATTAGATCAAATGTTAGACTGACTTTATGAATAGTTTCATATTAAGAACATTAAGCGGCAGTCAGCCAGACATCTAGCTAAGTAGTATTAGGCAAAAATCAACACACCATAAATGTCAATATGACGACTTTGACCATTCTATTTGTTTTTATTGGCTCTCTTGCATGACATACAGTATGCTTTAGTGACGACTGGATCTTGAAGTGCTTTAAAAATGTTTATGAATTTCAACCAGATTATGCAAAAAATATTCTATTTCCTCATGAAAAACAGTGGCGGATTTTTTTAAACATCTATGGGGAAATTAATGGGGAATACAGTTCTTCAAACAGGAACATTCCCCTTCTTACTACTTTTGTTCCTCCTCTCCTCCCTTTTTCTTGTCACGATGCAGGATTCAGCAGCACCAATACAGCAACAGTAGGATGTCCACGCCTTCACACACTCCAAATGTTATGCTTACACGCACAGACACACACACATCCCTCACTGATCCCATTCTCATTGTCAGAGCAGCAGTGAGCAGTAACTTCTAACTGCTATGACAGCTATGAAATGTTCATTCAAACAGCACCTTCAATAGTAACACCAGGATTCACCAGGTTATATTCATACAACCACACACACGCACACACAGTGCATGGATATTGTACCAAGGAACATGTATTGTATGAACCTATGTAGGCCTACATAGACAGAAAGGTACATAACATATATACACTCCTCACACCACTACAGAGACATAGGGATGTGCATGCACATACTCTGCAGAAGACTGGGTTGCTATAGTAACATCAGTAGAGAGATACATAGAGCATCTTGTTTGGTCACTGCCCTTTTCAAATGATCGTCCCCTGAGGCAGTTTTCTGAGGAGATGAGGGTGCAGAGTAAAGATATGGACTATAAGGCATCCTTCATCCTGTATCTACAGCAAAGATTTACAGATATTTCTGCTTCTGTGTCTGCTCATACATGCTGTTACTGGATATTATTAGCAAAGGTTTAATTAAACATTGATTTTTCTAACCCCTACATGGATATTTTTTTAAATGTATTTTATTTATTTAAGAAAAAAAAGTCTAATTAAATTAGTGTGTAAGTGATTCTTAGTAATGGTTATACATTGTCTTAATTATTTGCATCACCTGCTGTAGCAACCCTCACTCATTCAAAGCAGATCACCACAAAAGTTCAGCAATTTTTGCAATTAAAGTTTTGACTTGAACCTCCTCAGTGGAGAGGTTCAACATTATAGGAAATGTCCAAATTTTGTTGCAAGTGTTTTTGTGGCAGTTATGACCAATATACCAATTGGGCCAACTGTAGCCAACTTTTAAACAGTCCAACACTATCCCTGTATTCCATCAAGACTGCCCTTTGTATTGTGGAGTTACTTCAACTTTGATTTAGATGCTTGGTGTCACGATTCAATTCAGAACCAATTCTTGAATCAAAACCAATTTTAGGTACAATAAATGAAAAAGGCACTATTTTCAGGCTCTTACTCCCGTGAACTGTGTCCCGAATAATTCATTTGTGTTTTTTTCATCCACTGAAGAGTAGAGAGAAGAGTGTCAGAGTAAAAGCATAAAAAACAAACAAACAGTTAACTGCAATAATTTGGAAGCCAGTTACAGTCTCCTGTGGCCAAATGTTTTATTTCACTGAAGATTAAGTGTAGATAGCTGTAGTGTGTGTGGGTTGTACATCATCCAGGTGCTGCATTGTGCCTCATAACACAGTTCTGCGTTTTCTATTCCGCTATATTTAACGTTATTCATGACGTACAAGAATTGATTTTTGGAATCTGTGGATTGATTCAGAATCATAAAGTATTGTGATTCTGATGTGAATTTATTTTTTTCCCCCAAACCTAGAACAAAATGAGGAATCATGTTGATGGTCTACATGAAGCACAGACTATTGGAGACTGTTGTATGGCTGTTTCCAGTGGAGAATGCCCTCTGTCTCTATAATGATGGTGTTGAGTACAGTATTTGCTAACTGGCTACCATACGTATTAGCCAAAACCCCAATATCCCTAGAATTACATTCATATTTGACAATTTCTCACTTAATGATTTACGCCCTGTAGTGTGGTGACCAGAACTTCATTTTCTCCACAGAGAACTGAGTAACTTTCCTGTTTACAAGATTCCTGGGGTCAAGAAACAACACCGCAGGACTCACGAGTGATCAAAGGGGTTGTTTCATGCCCATCGGTGAGGAACCCAATCCTGAAGCTGCAATTTAACAGGACACGCTTTCACAGACCACCACTGATCTGATAAGGGCAAAGATGGAAAAGATACAGGTTGTTTGGACTCTGTTAATAGGTAATGACATCAGGAATGTAAATATACGCAAAACTAACCATAGCTTGTAATAGGAGAAAATGCAAGTTGGAATATCAATTCTAACATAAGGTGTGTGCGTGTGTCTGTTCCACCCCTTCTTTCAAGGGTTCAAGGTTGTATAACGAAACTTACGTTTGTGGTCCCTTTTTGCTACACGCACAAAAAACCACACAGAATAAAACAACAAAAAACTATTACATTTGATAAATAGTACATTCCTGTGGTACATGTATTCGTATTCATTACCTATGCATGATGTTGTGCATAATTATTGTCTCTGTGTTAGGATAACACTGTCACACTGTCTATCAGGTGCACACAGTGGATGAGATGTATGCAAGTGTCAACAGAATTAGATGTGTTTGGTACCCTTCAGTAGCTGAGAAGGCCAAGCTTTCAAACATGAGAGAATTAGGCATGTGCGTTAAACATTATTAATTATATTATTATTAAAAACCTTATTAACTCATTAAAAAGAAATCATAACAAAGAAAAAGAATTAGACCAGAGAGATTTAGTGGTGGGAGGTGTAAAGTTTTCATGCCATTGGCACTGAACATAGCCCCTTCTAACATAACAACCCCAAAGAGCCCCAAAAATCACTCTTTTCTTTCTTTGCTCTTCTTTTCTCTTCTCTTCTTCTCCTTTTCTTTACTTTTCTCTTTCACTGCACCTGCTGCTTCTTCCACTTTGTCTACTCTACCGCCTTCTTGGCACCAAGCCCAGCTCTGTGTTGTCGCAGTCGCCTGGAATTCAGCTGAATCCACGAGCCCAACAGAACATGCTGAAGGCCAGCATCTGGCAAACCTTTCTAGTGCCACTAAGTTGCTATATCAAGCGAAAGAAACCCGCTCCAGTGCAACGTCAGTGTTCTAACAAAACAAAAGTTAAGACTGTAACAAACTTTGAATTCAACAATTATCTGACAAAAGCTACTATTGTGTTTCCAGTCACAACCCAGCCCAGTGGTTGTGAGAGAAGATCTCATCACCCTGTTGCCTGCTGAGAGAGGGAGAAAAACTGTGAGACCAGGCTGAGCCTCCTGTGGGATCCCATCACACGCTGAAAACCTGAGAGTTCCTGGGAAAGTTCCACACGAGAATTGGCGCTGATCATCCACTCAACCTCCCCAGCACAACCTTTCCCCTGGCAGGCTGAACTACAAGGTGACCCTTAACGTTTTCCTGAGAGTGGGAATGATGCTATAGCATAAGAGTGACTAGGAAGTGTTACTTTAGGAGTAAGGTCTCCTATCAATATAGAAAAGATCTTGGATCTTGGTTTAAAGTTAAAGTTCTCTTCCACTTGGTGGTCTCATTTGTTCCCAAGTTAATCCATCTTGGCATGATATCATTTGCTCACCATTCATTCATTAATTGTCTACCACTGTTTTCATTGATGAATTAATCATTGCATTTATTCATTCGTTCATATAGTCATTCCTTAATAGTTGTATGTGTAATTAGTAGTTCAATAAACATTTCATTGATAAAGAAATTCATTACATTTCATCCACACAATCTAATTGTGATCTTTTAATAAGAGCGATGGACTGAGTGTTGAGCTGTTTCTGTGTTTACCAAAGAAAGTTAGAAATCAGCTGGAATATTGGCAGTAAAGTATTGAGAATTATAACGATTATGCGAGCGACTCTCATCATCTGCTTGAATGCCAGAAGACCGTCAAAAAAGACTGCAGGCTATACTAGTAGTCATACACGCTAGAGTTAAGCTTTTGAACACTTCAGTAGAGTTTCGCCATGTTGTTAGTGCATGCTTGATTGGTGCAGGTGACGTTCCCCATATTGAATCATTCTTCACAGGCCTATTGGTCCCTCCTTGTCTCATGAATCTCTGAGCTTGGTAGCGACTACTCAATCTCTCTGCTAAGCTACTAGAATAGCTAACTAGAAGTGTTGGGCACTATCCCCACATGTTGAAACTGCATCAGAAAGGAATAGAGACAAACCATTGTCTTTTGAGTTGGGTGTGGTTTCATAAATTTGTATCATTTGCAATGACGCAACTTTGTGTTAGGCACTAGTGTTAACCTAAGGGCAGCTATTCTCTTATGCTTTATACAGTCTTGGGCGATAACCTGGACATTGCCGGGCTCGCCATATTAAATTGTGGGCATAACACTTCCGTGTGTAAGCGGCAGACTCTTGCTTCTCTGGTTTATTGTAAAGTCAAATGTTCATCTGTATGTATGACTGGGGGAGTCATCATGAGTTCATATAGGAACAAGTGTACCCCATATGTAACAAGGCAGAAATTAAGGGTGTGGAAGCGAGTCACTCTTTCATGCATGAGACAGGAGTTTGTGTCCCGTCACAAACTTACATTTAATGTTCACTTTCATATTAACTGTTACCATGATCTATGACCTAACCTTAACCAAGTGCTTTTGTTGCCTAACCCTAACCATACCTTAATCAGGGTTTATTTGCCTTAACCACGATCATTCCCTAGCCTTAACCATATCAAGGTTGCCTTGTGCTGAAGAAGAATCTTAAAAAACCCACAAAAACCAATGTTGCCATTAAATGTACAATAATATGGGCTAAATCGTCCAATCCTGATATTCTTGTTTGGAGACAGGGGTTGCAACAATAACAAAAAAAATGTCCCGGCTCCTTGATCCAGATCCAGACACCCTCATGTCCTAGAAGCTCCTACAATTGCATCAACATAAACAATTTCCTCCCACCCAGGAGAAAATGAGCACAAAATATCACCACCTTCTATTACTCCAGGTGAAAGGTCTTATATGTACTTGTATTTGTTTTTTCACAACCTGATTTTCAAACATGAATTGTGCATAAGGTGGTACAACTCAATATTAAGAGGGTGCTGCAGTGATACTGGGCACTCACTGTATAGCTAGGGGGTCTATATGAATGCAAGCTTTGTGGGTGGTGATGCACTGTGTTCGATAGGATTCACATCGGGCCTTCAATATCACAGCATCACACAATCTCTTCAGCTCAAAGCTCCATCTTAACAGAGGTAATCATTTATCCTCTGTGGATCCACACACACACACACACACACACACACACACACACACACACACACACACAAGAATATAGATACAGTGTGAGCTGAAATCTGGTGCTCAAAAAAGAAAGAAAAACAAACAAACAAACAAACATTCAAAAATATGCAAAAATATAGAAGGTTCCCTTTGTTTCTTTTCTGTTTCCTCCTTGTTTTCTCTCCCATCATTCCCTTCACATATCACTTCCTCCCTCCCTTCCCATCTCCTCTGTTCACCTGTCACTCTCTCTCCCTCTCTCTCTCTCCCTCTCTCTCCCTCCTACCTGTCATAAGCACAATTGGTGCTGTCGGTGACGGTCGTGTCCACTTTTTCTCCAATCAGCCAGAGAAATTGGGACTTGAACAGTCTGATCTTTTTCTTGTCTTTTCGGGTCATGTAGGCACAGCCGGCGTGGAAATCTCCCAGGAACATCACATTCTTGTGTGTGTGTGTGTGTGACACACACACACACATTAGTCAATTCTCGCTCCCTCTGCTGACACCATCACAGATAGAGTGATGAAATGATTTTCTCCTCCAGTGCTTTTCAATTCACATTAGGGAATATTGTGCTCCCCTTTTAAAACGACTGCAGGTAAATCAAACTATATTGGGTCCACTGAAAGCCAACCCTTGTCTCTTTTTCAGTGTGATCTAGAGAGGGCCATATATGTGATTGCATATCTAGGTTTTTTAAAGTGGAGAGTAATTTTTATTATATAGTATAAGTGCAATGGGATTTTTATGTAAAGCCTAAATTATAATCATTTTGCAAGCTTTGCCTCTCTTTCTGTTGATTTTTATGGCACAATAACGGAAACACTTTGGAATATGACTGATTGTGATTCGCTACATATAAACCATATACACCACTGCAATATAACGTCTTAACGGATGCTGGGTATGAAGAAAGAAATCGAGTCTGCAGCCAGTCGTGCTGATTTTCTTTTCACTCTTCAAAGTTTTCTCAGACCTGGAACTGGAACAAGTTCGTTAGGAACAACTTACATAAACCCCCAGCAAGAAACACACACACATCCACACACAAAGAAAACAGAGCTTTCTGTTAAAACTGGCTGTAGAGAAGCTGATCAACAAACAGCTCTCTGAACAAGAACAAAGCACTACAAAGCAAATCAACACCCAATGCCAGCGTAATGACATCGGGGAATTAAATCACTTTAGAGAGCTGCAGTCAGGTATTACCATCCCACACTAACTCCAAAAAGCACAACAAACTCAGCAATTCAAATTGACAGGATGCAATCAAAACATTCTTTCTCTTTCCACCTGGCAGAGGATTGATGTCCTGACAGCTGTTTTTAGTCCTAACACTAGCCAGCAATTTTTTTTACTGGCTCAGTTTTTGCCTGGTGATGAGCTCAGTATTTCAAAATGCAGTTTGCAGTCGACATACGGAACATCTTTCTTCACCTTCTATAGAAAGTGGACTTAAGTAGCCTCCTAAAGTAAGCAGCAAATAGTGTTTAGCTACTCTTTAAATGATGACAAATCTTACTCAAGCAGTGTCTTGGAGGAAGTGGCAACATTTGTTGATGATATGATACCATACAAGGTACATTACACAAGCTATGCAAACTGTTTTGGAGAGATGCTAATTTCTACACTGCAAAAGAGAACACACATTTATAACAGAAAGCCTGCGTTACAACCTGGGAGCATGGCGTTTTAAAGACATGGGCTTTTATGGGAAATAGCGGATCCAGCATTTTCGGGCGTTTTTGGCCCATACTAGTATTGTGGAAGTGCAATACTAAAACGCTGGAATATCCTTTTAACTTGTTCTGCCCTGTGACCCAAAATTCTCAGTTAGAGAAGCACATTGAACTATACTTAGTATACGAAAGTTAAAGGGGAGCGCCACCGATTTTACACATCAAAGTCTGTTTATAGGTCTTGGGGAGTACTACTGCAAATGTGAAAAAAAGTCCTATAAAGCCTTTTGTGGCTCACTGAAGTTGCACTGTGGGTAATGTATGCATCAGGTTTTTACAAGGAAGAAGAATGCTTTGAATAAAAAAAACTACATATCTGGTTCTGCATCGATTTTGATAGATTTTTTTAAAACAGACAGACAATGTTATAAAGGCGCAATGCTAAATTGGTGGAATACTTTTTTTAATGTAATTAACCATTTGTGTATTTGGTTATGGCTAACTTTTGTATTCTGTGTCTAGAAGCACAGAAGTAGCTCCGTTGCATAGAATATTTGATATATTTTAATCAGATTTGTTTTTGTCATTATAATATAATTGTCTGAACCCCAAATTTGAAAAACCTGTATTTTACTCCAAAAATGATGTGTTAGATGTTTTTTCAAGCTAACAATTCTCAAAGACAACCATGTGTAATCACTATCTGCTGTTAGTAACTCAACTGCCAAAAAAGTCACCCTCAACAGTAAACAGAAGTTTTCAGATCAAACTGGGTGAGATTAGTACAACAGGGATGATCATTAAAAGAAGGATATTTTTGTTAAATGTTTGTTGTTTGATATTTTGTTAAATGGAAGAAGAACTTTGTCAACACTGTGTCAAAATGACCTGTCAAAATGCCAACCATGGTGGTCCTATAACATCCACATCATGTCAGCTTTTTATTTATAGGAGTTGACAAGAAATTCAAAAATCAAAAACCTAGCCACATCCCTTGCAGTTTGGTTTTCAATTGAATTTGACACCCACTGGCCTCTGGAATTGTTGACTTTATTTCTCCTCACACACTTTTGCCTGTTCATTCACCTTGGTAGAGGGTGAGGTAGTGACAGTTTTCTTGTAGTCAGTTTAACAGTACAGCAACTGAAAAAGAACAGGATGTAGTAGCTGCTGCTGCAGCACTGATACACACCAGATACAGGACATACATGGCAGTCACTGATTATCACTGGAAAAGCGTGGTGCTTTATAACCAAGAACCGATGATGGAAATGCCATTAATAATGTATTGATAACTCTCGTCAGTTTCTCCCCAAACATTAACATAACATGCGTTTGTATCTAAGCGTTCCCTCCCATTTACTCCAAATTTGGTTCCTTTATCCTTGCAGCTGTTCATCGGAGACTACATCTCTTGAGCAGCTTACAAAATAGAAGACAGAACTTTCATTTAATATGATGAAATCATACAGAGGTAATTATTTGGATTGATTTTTCTGTCATAACAGAAAACAGTTTCCCTCTCCCTCAGCCTTCCTTTCACACACAAACAGGGAGTGATAGGAATGATTTGGAGTTGTGGGCCCAGTGTAATTACCCACAGTTCTTTGTGGGATATCTGTTCGTCTGATAAGACTTGGGTTCATCTATCTCTCTTAAAAATCAGTTGGCCCTGAGAAATCACCATGGACCCCTGGCATCAAATGACCTGGTGTAGCCTGGGTGTTAAGGTTTGTGTATGTGTGCATGTGTGTGGACAGGCTTTGCAGTTTTAGTTCCCAGACACAGAGAAACCTCAATCACACTGAGCACCTTAACACTTTCTCTATCTCCTCTTCCTCTTTCTCTGTCATTCACTGTACCATCTAGTTGTCCATCTGTTGCAAATAACAGTGCTGGTGATTGGGTGCATAGACAGGTTGTCAGAAATGCTGAGGTTATATCCCAATCCCCCCCAACAAAATGTTTAAAATGTTTGAGTAATGACCCAAAAAGTAATGAATTTTTTCAACTGTCATATTTTCTGTAAATATTGTCTCCCTAAGTGCTGTTGTCTACACTGTCAGGATATAATGCTGGACAGTTCTGACTATAGTGCAGCGATATGTTAACAACCCCAACAACAAAGCAATTCCCTATGTCCTATCCCTATGGCTTATCCCTATGGCTGTTGGTTTGAAACGGGAAACGAACACTGGTCCCCCATGTTAAAGTCTGATGTTTTGTTGGCCATTTGAAGTTCCAGTACAATAAACCCATACTGTCTACCTGCCCAAATGGCCAACTGACAAAGTTAGCAACTAGCTGGTGAACGTAGTGGTGCATTTAGCAGCTAAAGAGCCTGATATTTTTCTCTGAAAGACCAAAACAGAGCTAAAAGGAGAATTCATATTTGACTTACTTTTGTCAGGTGGACAGAAACGCTGCTCCAAATGAATGTTGCTCTGGCTGTGCAGACACATATTTGTTTGCTAATACATTTGCCATTCTGTAACAGCTTTAAAAGGTGATAATATATCAATGTGTTAACAGCTTGTTCTGCTTTTCACAAGTGGCTGAAAAGAAAGTCAATTACATCAGCTTAAAGCAGATCAATGGAATTTTTCATTTTGTGTTGATTTTGGCGGTTCCTGTGGACAAAGGCGTTAGTGTTTCACGTAATGTTAGGTTACATGTTCCCTCCATTTCACTCCCTGCCGCAAGGAGACTACTTTGCCGGGAGGAGAGCGGGCGGCAGCTCCAGAGATGGACCTTCAGTTAGCGGCTGAAGCAACTCTAATTCAGCCAGAGCAAACCCCTGTTTTCGCCGTTTCCAATCCTCTTGCTGTTGGTCTTGTTTGCTATTGTAGGTCATATAGAGACATCTGTATTAAATTGAGACTGTTTCATAACCAGTTAAAAACTCCATAGAGTGCTTTTAAATAAAAATAAAAGGCACTGTAAAAAAAATCTTCAAATTTCTCATCAACCCCTAATCTTTAATCTACAGGACACCATCCCCCCACAGTGGCTGACGACCTGAATATATTTTATTACAGGTTTGACAACCCCACATTCACACCCCTCACCTGCTCTGACATCAAACAACCACCTACACCCCCTGCCACCCTGTCACCCCTCCCAACCTGCACTCAGGACCTGTGAAGAGGATGTGTGTCAGCTCTTTCAGAGACAGAAGATCAGGAAGGCACCAGGACCAGACTGCATGTCTCCAACACCATTATCCCAGACACCCTCCACTCCAAACTCACCCAGCTCACTGTGTCAGCCCCCACCTGTCAGTGGATCACAAACCTCCAGACTGACAGGAGGCAGTAGGTGAGGCTGGGGAGTATCACATCCAGCACCCGGACAATCAGCACTGGCGTCCCCCAGGGTTGTGTGCTCTCCCCACTGCTCTTCTCCCTCTATATGAACGACTGCACCTCAGGAGACCTGTCTGTTAAACTCCTGAAGTTTGCAGAAGATGGTGACCAGTCTGCATTCAGATGGGAGATTGAACAGCTGGCCCTCTGGTGCAGTCAGAACAACCTGGAGCTGAACACGCTCAAAATTGTGGAGATTCAGGAGGAGCCCCCCCAACACTGCCCCACCTCCTCTCCATGAACAACACGGTGTCTGCTGCCGAAACCTTCTGGTTTCTGGGATCCACAACCTCCCAGGATCTAAAGTGGGCGTCCAACATAGACACCATCAGAAAAGAAAAATTTTACACTGCCACTATTCAGTCTGTGCTCTGCACATCCATCACTGTGTGGTTTGGATCGGCCACCAAACAGGACAGGAACAGACTACAACGGACAGTCAAGACTGCAAAAAGAATCATTAGTGCCGACCTGCCCTCCACTCAAGACTTATACATCTCCAGAGTCAGGAAATGGCTAGGAAACATCACTGCAGATCCATCACAACCTGTTCCAACTTCTCCCCTCTGGTAGGCGCTACAGAGCTCTGTACACCAAAACATCCAGACACATAAACAGTTTCTTTCCACAGGCTGTCACCCTGATGAACAGTTAACACCAGTTACAGAGTGTCCGGGATGACAACACTGGACCTGTAAATTATATTCTCATTGTTTAAATCACACTGTTTTTAACATGTAAATATCGTCACTCAGACACAAATCTATGCACTCTGTGTCATACTGTGTATACTGTCATATCCGCCTGCCTCATGTATATAAAGCAACCTGTTACAGTAGTTGTATTTATTTCAGCATCCTTTGCACTCAGCACCATTGTACTATTGTCTTACTGCCTACATTTGTTATTGTTGTTTTTATATACAGCGGTGGCCAAAATTATTAGAACACTTGGTATATTTAAGAGGTTTCAGTTGTTTTTGTTGAATTGGCCATTAAAATACCCATAAAAAGAATGAAATATCTACAAAGTCATCATTATGCGCTATAAACCATAGAATAGAGCCATCATAAGGAGATTTAAGTCATTTTCCTTACAAAAACAAGCTAGGCCTATTTCACTGTCAATGTCACACAATCGTGTTCCTTCACAGAAGAAGACAAATTACTTGTGTAATCATTGTCAGGTGTGATCGTGGTTAAATTGATGGTGATGCAAGAGTCTTGGGACACAGCTGTGTGATTCTTTTGAATGTACAAGGCCTATCCTGCTCATTAAGTGATTGGTAACATCAGGGTTTTGTCAAAGAGGCCACACCACCAATTGGTATAAATTCAAAGCCTCTAGAAGTAGTCTTGAAGCACATGTTGCTCTTTGAACATGGCTAAGGTGAAGAAGGAGCTAACGAGTGAGCAATGGGTTCGAATAAAGGCCCTTTTTGACGCTGGCTGGAGTTACCGCCGCATAGCCAAGGACTTGAGATGCAGTCCAAGCACTGTAAAGTACACTTTAGGCCGCCATGATGCCACCAATTCACACCAGAAC
>NTHP01000459.1:229090-249590 GCA_003416845.1 Oplegnathus fasciatus
TTTTTGTTAAATTCAGTGAATATCTCGTCACGGTCCGCTAGCTTTCCGTTCTGTGTGTGCGCTGGAAAAAATGTCCAGTGTTCATACACAGCCCTGGCTCTGTAAACGGGAAACAAACAGAGTGCTCGGGTAGAGCCTCCAACCCAGGTTGTCAAATACCGACACTTTAGCCTTGTTTCCACTAAACACTTCAGTATAATATGCTGTGCGTTACTCGTGCGAGTTTGAAGGAACACTGAATGGAGGGGTGTATTTGTTTGGCTGCTGAGTTCAAATATCAACAAGCTTTCTTCAGAATCGTAGACTACACCTTTAACATTGNTCTAGAGATAAGTCTGGTGATATTCTGTATTGCCTGTATAGTCAAAGCCTGATATAGTTTATTCCTCTGTTCCATAGCTCCAAGTGCACCAAATCTGCAGCTGAAAATAGTCCCGAACAAAAGTATTTTTTTACTCTTGTTTCAGTAATGTTTGCTAAAAATTATAGTGCTCGTCTGTATAAAATTACTGAATCTTTCTTAAAAATTAAACTATATGTTGTTGTTTTTTTAACCTGTTTTTAAAGATTTTCATCTTCAGTAGGAATGAATAGGCTTAGGCATACAAGAGCCAGAGATAGAGGAGTCAGAAAGCTTTGGGAGATGGACTAACACACAGTTTGTTTTTGTTTTTTTTATGGGTTTTGTTAACAATGCGAGAAGCATAGAATATTGCCAGCCTTATCAATTATGATATAATAATATACTTAGCACTTTCATTAAAACTATGTAATGCATCTGTAAATACAGGGAACTGTGTGAAGTCTGATAAATTGCCTCAAATTATGTCACTTGAGTGAGTGTCGGTCAGGGCTGAAGACTACAAGCTTGAAAATGAAAATGTGAGTTACAGGCTACATTAGCTGCTGCTAGCATAACACAACCGAATCTCTGACAGAACTGTCAGTGGTCAAGTTGCATTGTGGGTAATGTAGGCGCCAGGTTTTGAAAGGAAGAATGCTGCGTCGATTTTGACCCTTTTTTTTTTTTTGCTTTTTAACAGCCCCACCTGAGTCTGACAGTGTTGTCGGAATGCAGTGCTAAATCGGTGGAGTACCTTTTTAACACAAGCATATTGTCCTTAACCTGAACCACATGTTGCCATAGCAGTGGTGGACCTGCTGCAGGAGCTGACAGATATCGACACGCTCCACGAGAGCGAGGAAGGTGCTGAGGTACTCATAGATGCTCTGGTGAGTTCAGGCTTTACATCAGTCTTTGATGATATTGATGAAGCAGCACTTTGTAGAGTCACTACTTAAGTTTCTGGTTCTCTGGCATCCAAATCAGGCAGAGGGGATTGTATTTATGAATCAAAAGCAAGGGTTCAGTTGGCTCTCATTGACTCAAAGACGTGCAGACATTTTGAGTTATTGTGTGTTTGGGCCACAAGCTCTTACCATGACGCTGCTTCAGACCTGTATCTGTCTACATTTGATATATTGTTTGATATTGATACTATGTAATCCTTTTTCCATCTGCAGAAGAGATTACTAACAGATTATTAGATGGAATTATGTTAAAATAAGAAAAAATCTAACCTCATACAAATTGGTCTATACTGTTGTTGTATTAACTTCTGACATACTGTAAAACATACTGTAATGTAACTGGGGCGAAAATGTGTAACGACGGTGCTTTCCGTCATGGTTAAATTATTATGAATTTAACTTGCTGGCATTCTTTTCGAGTTGTTGTGGCAATTAGATAAATAGACTGAATAATAAGATTGAATTTACAAAGTGACAAGGACTTAGTCAAGGGAAACATGATTTCATTTCTAACGTGTGTAATGTGTAATGTCATATAATTATAGCATCTCCTCTCACTGTCTTTTCAGTTATCCAAAGCTTTTCTTTGTCACCCTCCAGCTTTGTCTGTTGGCGCCAGTTCTGTGTGTAACATCTCTCTTTGTTTCTCCATCTCTCTGTACATTTAGCCCTCTCTCCCTCTTTTTTGCCGTTTAGCCTGTCGTGCTGTCTATGAACAAGGGAAGATTTTTGATGCCCCATTATGTGCGCTGACATTTATAGCGACACAGACAAAGGTCAAACTACAATAATGTGCTGATATACCTTTAATAGGGGAAAGAACTTTGTGCCCCTGATCCTTCACGGCCGTCGCTATGACAATTCATCAAAGAATCTGTTGGTTTTGAATGCCAAGTTTTGTGGCAGGCTACATCCCTGTGGCATTCATCAGGAGTAGTTGTTGTTTCTGAGTCTGACCACATATTTTACACTTTAATTCAGTAGTTCAGTGAAAGAGACATTACAGTGAAACAGTGAAACTCAACCTTTTAGAGTTTCACTCATGACCTGGACTGACCAACACAGAAAAGAGGAGGCACAGTTTAAAGCTGTGTAGACAGTTGTTTGGCTCCAAACCACAGCACTCTTCTTTTTGCCAAGGTAAAAAAGAACAACTTTAAAACCCTCACCAGTGCCACAAAGACATCTATACACAAATCTAGTGTTGGATTGTTTAATCTACTGTGCTAATGTGCTTGAGGATGCAAACACAACTCTGCATGTCACTAGCTCAATAGAACATCTGACATTGTAATGGAAATAAAATTGCACATAATTAGAATTTTCCTTTTCCATGTTAGTATAATATGTTGTTGGTTGAAATAATATATAATGTAATGTATTAAAAAGGTGGAAAAGTCTTAAAAATATGAGGAATTTTGAAGTATCATGAGGTTTTTCTTTTTGTTGGCTAGCTGGCAGGTTAGTATCTGGCAGGAACAATTGTAGAGACAATTGGATGAATGTCAAAGACTCTTGACAGAAAAAACGCAGTGTGTGTGTGTGAATTGGCTTGTGATGTGAAAGTGGGCAAGACAGTAGCTCAGGTGGCTTCGCAACACTGTCGGGATAAAGGCATTATATAAATGCAGTCCATTTACCATGCAGTGGAGCGCCCATAAACCACACACTTCTTTACAGCTACTTCCAAGGGACACTGTTTCAGGGCAGCAAGGGTTGGTTGAATACATTTGTCTCTTTTCTTTGCTGTAATGCTTCCAGCTCCCCTGTCCTCGTTGCCAGAAGGCCAGGTGGTATCCTTGATAAGATGAATCAAAATGATCCACGACTGTCTCAGGTGGTTCGTAAATCTATGTCGACTGTCCGTCTTCTTTCATCTGTAATAATACTTTTTATCCAGCCAGTCGGCGCCCCGTGAGCTCTGTTTGGTTATGAGTCTCCTCCCAATCTTGACTTGACTGATAACACTTGGACATGTTCAGAGAAGCTCAGACAGAAAGCAGGTTTCTTCTGCCAAGACTGAGGCTTAAAAGTGAACATTCACATCGTCATCCCTGCCTCTACATTTCATTTTTTCTCTTAATGAAATAAGTTTGTCAGTTTTCTTCTGAAACATCACATGCTCATGCTGCAAAATACAAAGATAAGGATTCAGCTAACAGACTTCCAACACAGTGGAAAAAGTTGAAAGTTGTGAGATTTGAAAAGTGTTCTGTTCTGTGTCAAAACGATAATGATGTAAAAGCTTGTATTAACGAAGAATTAGAGAAGAATCGTGTAACAGTCATACTTCCTGTTACACAGTATGAGAAGCGGAATCGTGTTTTTGGGTTGAGTGATGTCGTGTAAATGTCATTTCAATACTAGAAGAGTTTTGTAAGTGCAAACATTTGCAGTTCATGTCTTAAGCTCTTTAATTAAATTTAAAGAGTAATGCAACCTGTCTTAGTTGGCCATTAATCAATAAGCTACATTTTTTTAGGAAATGAAAAATGTGTGAGGAAAGCTCTGACAAGGTTTTATAGCACCTAGATAGAGGAATGAAGAGTTTCATCCCTGATCAACTTGGATTCGCCAAATGTACAATGTGTCAGAATCCTGACTTGAACTTAAACTTGACCTTTCTGTGTTTGTAGTTGGAGGGTCAGGTGGTGGCCTTGCTGGTGCAGAATATGGAGCGGCTGGATGAACAGGTGAAGGAGGAGGCTGATGGCATCTATAACACACTGGGTAAGGAGATGTCCACCAAGGCCAGACACTGTTTGTCCTTTATAGCGGACATAATAAAAACAACACTCCATAATGTGATGTCTCTTTGCAAGTGAAATAGTTCCGTATTTTATTCCTGTAACCAGTTTTGTCCAGGTTGGCTGGACTGAGATGCAGTACAGGTATTATGGATTGTGCACAGTATATTTTCAGCCAATGGACTTGTATAATTGTTAGCTTAATTTTTTTTTTTCCTTACAATGACAGAGCCTTCGACTAGACACTGTAGGGTGAAGGCGACCACAGCTTTGTTAGCTGGAGTAGATGGATTTACTGAAATAGTACTGAATAGGACAGAGACAGAGCCACAGTCATTCCACTGTTACCTTCCCAATGTACGCAAAATACATTTCAATCAAACAGCTGAAAACTTAGCATACTGCGTTCAAACATTCATCATGTTTTGAATTGAATCCTACACTAGTTAAACTGGCCAACAAAGCAGGTGCCAGGAATGAAATATGGAACTGTTTTGCTTACAAAGACTGTTGCTGTCCTGTTGTTCAGTGGTTGGAACCCAAGTACCATTACAAGAAGTATCTCAGTGTTTCTTTATACAGCACCATGCCATATTTTATTTATAATATATATATTTCTCCTGATTCTTATTCATGGCAGGGTTGAATTTGAAGTTAGAGAATATGAAGTTAGTTGGTCAATTTTTCATTTCTGGCATTTTTGGTTTAGAGAAAAGGCATGGCAATTATTTGGTGACATTTCTTGGTGGATTTTCTTGTTGTCATCAAACAACAAGACCAAGAGTACACATCAACAATAGTATCAAAGTTTGGTATTTTTGAGAAGGTCACCTGACATCACCACATCCACTACAGACATCGGATTAAAAAAAAGATGATCTTTGGTGCAACAGTACTTATGTTATTAACTAGTTTGTGTTGCAGCAGTAGCTTTTTGTTTCTATGGTGAAAAGTTCCACTAATGCTTAACTTTTCAGAACGATGATGCATGTTGTCAACACCACTGGCATTCTTTACGAACAATCACTAAACTAGCTGATCTTGCTTTGTTGGCCTGGAAGCTGATTTGTAAACATGAATTTAAATAAACAACTTTTCGCCCAACTATGTAATATATATTACATACTACAGTAATACAATTCTGAATAACTAGCTTGTTACACAATAAGCTCATGTCATGGAAAACTGAACTGATGTTGTTTATATCTGATGCATTGAACCTCATACAGATGTATGAGAAGGTATGAAAATTAGCCTTTTAAAGTGTGGAAAATGTGTGGTGTAGTCATTTATATGAGATCCATATGAAAATCCTGCCTCGTTCTGCTGTGCACTGTTTTGGATGAGGAAGATTTTTTTAGCACATATTCTGAACAAACTTGGACAACCTCTGTTATAATATCACATTGCTGTATACATACACATTAGAAAAACACTAATACCAACACATTCTGACCAGTCAGTTACCATGAATATTATAACAGTAACATGAGCAGCTGATCCCGGCGCTGTGCAGGAGAACTGATCTAATTAGTGCTGCTATGTAAATAGCAGTTGATGTTTGTCAGACTGCTGTAGAAGAAAGTGTCTCATTTTCTTCCAGCTCTGGTAGTCCTTCACACTGTACGTTACATTTGGAAAACTGGTCAGAAATTTGCTAAAATGCAGACACAAGTTGATCACAAGCAGCAGATGTTAACCGGTGTGATGCAACACATTCCCTACATCCAGTGTCGACGGCATTTAAAAGACAAACAGTGTCGTCGTAGCACTTGCTACTGAAATGCGTAAGGTCAGTAGGACAGACATGTTATTAACTAATATATATACATACATCCTAGCAGCAAAATAAGCTTGGCATGTTCCTATGAGCAATATAACCACTAAAGAGCTAGACTGAAAGATGCTTTCAGTGACTTAACAGCTTTGCTTCATTGATATTCAAAACATGTGGGACAAATATCTGGGAGAAATCTGGGACAAATTTCGCTCCACACTGTAGGTGCTGCAGAGCCGTGTTCTCTATGGTTCTATACTTCATATGATGAAAAAACAGGCTTAGATAAAGAAAGGAGCTCAATGACATCTGAATATTTGGAGCAAGAATAATTGATCACCCTTTTCTTGTTTAGTACTGAAACATGACAAGCCCCTCCAGAGAGAGGTATGCCTTGAAGGTGTGTATGAGCCAGTGTCAGAGCTTTGGGCAGTACAGTGACAGGGAGTCCTCCTGGACTTGGGTTTGACATTACACAGAGGGCGTAGACTAACTTTATTTGTATTCTTTAAGCTTTAACAGTGTGTTCCTCTGCTGCCAAGTGTCCCAGACTTTTGCACTGACAGTGAAAGGAAGCTGTCAATGTCTCATTTAAATGTTTTGGCAAATCGGAAGCACACGCACACTTACCATTTGGAGTTGTTTTTAATCTGAAGTCTGAACTCCTTCTGAAAGTTAGCCATACAAGTTGTCGAGAGTCAGAATCGGCATTTGTGGCATACATTTGACAGCATTAATTGTACACAAGGTCTAGGTGAGGGCATGGGCTAACAGATAGTTTGAGAAGTCATGGTCTCTGTATTTAGCCTCACATGAATCAGACTTTTCTGCCTCTCAGCTCTTTTTGTGTTGAATGAGTCCACTGAGATGATTTTTTTCTTTGTTGCTAGATTGAGGCCGAGTGTCAGGAGGGCTGTTTAGGTGTGTGTATTTGGCTCTGTGTGTCAGTGTGGGTTATATCGAGGGAGTAGTGCTTGTGCATCTTCTATTCAAGTTTCTGCGTGTGTGTGTCTCTCTGTTTGTGTGTGTGTGTGTTATCAAGGGAGCTCTCCAAGCTTGAATAAGCCTTTTGTCTGCCTTGGCTGCTCTCTGCTCTGAGCCTGCTGTCCTCCAGGATACTGTCTGTCTGCTCTGTTTGAATCACTGATAAAGGCCCTTCCTCTCTCCCTCAGCGCTCTTCCTCTCCTCTGTTTCTTTCTCTCAACATTTCTCTATCATCTGCAGCCCCTCTCTCCAGATGTTGCTATTTTTTTGTCTTTTTTTATCCTCTCTCAACTCTCTATGTCTCTCTGCCCTGTTTGTTATGTTCTTGTTACATTTCCTAATTTCCTCATTCCTTCACTCCTTGTGTCCCTCATTCCCTCAGCTTGCCATCCCTCATTTTTGACTTGTCTTCCCCCTCCTTTGTCTCCCTTCTGCCTCTCCTCTCCCTTTATTTGCCTCCCCTCCTTCTTCTTAGTTTTCCTCTTCTCCCTGCTTTCATCACCACCCCACAATCTCTTTCTCTCTGTCCCCTTCTGCTGCAGTCTGCTCTGATAGAGATATCATGTGGAAGAGACAGCTCTCTAATGATAATATTAGAAGTAGCTGGAACAGAATCCAGACGAACCCTCTATAAAAAACGACTTTCAAAGTTCTTCTCCTCCAAAGTCTGTTTGCACAGCATCGGCATATGTTAACTTGTGACTGACAGATGGCTTTGATATTGGCTATAAAGATTATACTAATGTGGTAGTATGTACTGAGGCAGACACACCAGTAAAGAGAAAATGTGAGCCTAAAAATGTATTTTTCTTCTTATTAGTCTACTTTTGGCTAATTTACAAATGTCACTTAAACCTGTCATTTTACTTTCCCCTCTGGGTCAATGAGTGTGTTGATCATACCGAAAATTCACAAAGATTTCCCCGGATTTTACCCTTACATCTAACCACCTGTGGTTGAGGGATGTTGTCATGTGTCGTGTTGTCATGTCATGTGTGACAGCCTGAGACTGTTGTACAGTCTTAGTCTGACACATCTAGCCAGTCGTGTGTAATGCTTCTTTGTATGGATGCACAAATCCAACTTTTTCCAGTCCCGCTTTTTCCCAGATCATGGATACACTGAATTTTATAACGACACTGAGAGAGAAACTGTTTTTAATGTGGATTAGTCACGTCTTGCCAATACCCAGTCCACTTAATAAGATCAGCATTGGTATTGATATCGATCCAGCGTTTTGGTATAGGGCAGACACCAAACCTGAAGGTTGAGTTTTGATTTTTGATATTGTATGTCTTCCTCAGCTATCATAGAAAATATGGCAGAGTTCAGACCAGGCCTGTGCACCGAGGCAGCTCAGCAGGGACTCATGCAGTGGCTGCTCAAGAGGATCAAGGTAAAAATGTGGTAGAGCATGGGTTAAAGTTATCTTTAGAGCTGCAACAATTAGTCAATGAATCAATTAGTTGATCGACTTAACATAAATCATGAGCTATTTATAATCAGTTAGTTGTTTTAAGTCAGTATTAAAGTACAAAATCCAAATATTCTCTTGTTTAAGCTTTTCAAATATGAAAATTTACTGCTTTTCCGTGTCTTAACATTTTACTAAGTTGAGTATTTTTAACTCTTGGACTGTTGGTTCGGACAAACAAGATCTTTCATGACATCACCTTGGGCTGTAGGAAATGGTGATGGTAATTTTCAACTGTTTTGTGATGTCATATAGACCTAACATTTAATCGATTAATCAAGAAAATAGTCCCTTGATTAATTGACTTTACTGAAAAAACTAATGTTCTACAACTAATTGCATGAAGTAATAAGTCAGGTTCTTCTAAAACAAGTAAATAAAAATAAAAACAACTTGTGCTGAGGTAATTTCACCCATGCCGTTTCCCATGCCGAGTTTCACATTATCTCGTTGGTTGTACTCCACATGATGATGTCAGTCAGTTCTAGGAAATTACTGAACATTATAAAAACAAACTAGTTTTGTCTGGAAATTTTATAATTTTATAAATAGATAATACATACGTTGCAGCTGAAGTAGTTTTAGTTTAAAACAAAAAAATGCTTCTATGCATACGATGAAATGTATGTTCAGGTAACCTGCCATGTAAACCAGTTGATCCAGAAGTTAAAAGATTTAAAGTTGCTGTTGCTGTGTACCATTACCAAATACAATTTACTTGCAGAATCTCTGTTTACAGTTAAAAACCAACACATTTTGTTATAGAGTACATGGTGATTGTCTAATACTTTGAACAGAGTTTCTCAAGATGAATGTTAATTTGAATTTGGTGTCTTTCCCTCTCCCTCTCAGGCAAAGATGCCGTTTGATGCTAACAAGCTGTACTGCTCTGAAATCCTGGCTATCTTGCTGCAAAACAATGACAGTAAGTGTGTCTCTGTAAATGGTTTGTGGATGTTAATTTCACAATTCACCTCTCAGTTTTCTCAAACAGACAGAAAATGCACTGTCCCCTTTTTCCTTCCCTACTTTTTCTCTATTTCTTCACTCCTTTCTTTGTCTTTTTATCCTTTTCCTTTTTTCTACCCATGTTTAATTATTCTTGTTCCCTTCAGCCTTACCGTCTTCTGTTCTTTCCTTCTTACCTCTTCCTTCTTTCTCTCCTTCCTTTTTGTATCCTATCCATCTCTTTCTTTCTATTACCACTCCTTGTACTGTCTCTCATGTACATTGTCCTTCCTTTCCTTTTATTTGCCCTTTCCTCCCTCTTTTCTTCCTCTTGATTTTCTTTTTTCTGTCATTTTCCTCCATCACTCTTTGATTTCATGTTACCTGTCATGTTTCCATTTGTCTCTTTTCTATCTCTCCATTCCTATATCTCCCACTCTTCTTTCAGTCTTCTCATTTCACTTCTTTTCTTCCCCTCTCCTTGTCTATTTGCTGTCTTCTCCACCCTTTCCCTCCCTCACTTAAACCCTGTAAAGCCTCAGATAGCCACAGGACTATCAGGTCCTTGGACAGGTTCTCATTAATGGTACAAGCCATATTGATATTCAGTGGGAGCCGTGTTTCATTTTACACTCGTTCTTCTCCTCTTCACCAATACTGCCTCCATTAATCCCCTCCTTCCTGCCCTTCAAATACAAAATATAATTTAACAAAAAAATGTTATTTTTCAGATGAATAATGTTCCCTATTATAATACTATCAGTGTTTCGAAGTAAGAATAAGCCAAATCACAAGACCTCTATTAGGAAAATGACAATTTGGAAAAATCCTTGATGTGCTAATTTGAATGTAATTATCACTTCCTGCTGTCAAATTTGACTTAAAATGCCACTCTGAAGGGTTTATATGTAAAAATACTTGCTGCTGCAAATGAGTAGAGCATCTGATCTCTACTAATTAAGACCCAGTAGATTCACCATATTTTTCAAATTAAATTCTTCTGTTTGTTAAGAACACTTTACTGCCTAGAGAAAGTAATAAATGCAAAGCACAAGATATTGTTGGTAAACATGGTTGTGCGTTGTGCCACTTCCTGATGTCAATTTACTGGATTTCTGGGTGTTGAGATCCTTAAATTTAAGACATTTGGCCCTCACTGCCATTTGGGACCACTAAGAAGCAGAATTGGATTGTGTCACCTTAAAAAACATTTTAATACTCAGGCCGAGATGGAATAGCTTGTGTAAATATATATTTTTCAGTGCCCTAATTTTTCCTCATTTTCTCTCTCTGGAGGTCCCTCATGGCCAATGTGTTAGTCAGTGTTTATGCTCATTGTATGCCTTTGTAGCATGTCTGTCATTCCCTCCCTCACTTTTTTTTCTCTTTTGCTTTCCTTCATCTGTCCACTTAAACATTTTTCTCAGACTCTTTTCTTTCCTCCCTAAATGTCTGTTTTTGCAACCATCTCAATTTAATCTCCCTGTTGTCCTGTTACTCCATTTTTATCTCTTAGTCTTATTCCCTCTTTATTCCTCTTTTCCACAGATACCAGAGAACTGTTGGGAGAGATGGATGGCATTGACGTGTTACTGCAGCAACTATCTGTAAGATTTTTCTTTTATTCTCTATTTTTATTTTGCTCTGCCACTACTCTTCTTATTTACCCGTCATCCATTTGCACAACATGAGCATCTCCAGACCCAAGATTTAACATGAGCAGTTTACTGTGTGGAGGTGCTCTAACCCTAAGCCAATTTTAACCCTATTTTCAGCCTTATGATTAACCTAATCCATAGATGAATTTTCTATGTGGTTCTGAGCATCCTGTGACATTTCATGGACTCCAAACTATAGTTTTTTACCCATCCAATTAGCTATTAAAGTTTTCATTGACCAGCATTTTGGTAGTGGCTGTTTTTTGGCATTTTTCAACCCTGTCTCTTTCTGTTCTCTTAATCATAATACGAACCTGGCTAATATTCCTATCATGCTTGGCTTATTCCCTCTCATCATTACAGGAACTCATATTGCCTGCATTCCCAAACTACACTAATAAACCACTTCAGAAATGGTTGCTGTGTTTCAAAGAATTTGCTTCCAATGCAAAAGCAACATGCCTGCCTTGGTTTCCTTTCTAAACACTCCTTTTCTCAGTGCTCTCTCATACTGCCTTCCGTCTCAGGTGTTCAAACGTCACAACCCGTCCACCGCCGAGGAGCAGGAGATGATGGAGAACCTCTTTGATGCTCTGTGTTCCTGTCTCATGCTGCCAGCCAATCGGGACCGCTTCCTCAGAGGGGAAGGTCTTCAGCTAATGAATCTCATGCTTAGGTAAAGCAGCAGTACACTATAAGAAATGTGGGACCCACTCCTTGGCATACATGTGCATATTTTATACCCTCTGCCGCACTCAGCTTCCATTTTTCTTGTAAACAAACGTCATGTTTACATTCAGTGTTACTCACCAAAACACATTGTGTGTATCCATAAGGTCTACACATTACTACATTTTTTTGCACGTTACCACGTTACGTTATATTGCGTATATATATATATATATATATATATATATATATATATATATATACACACACACACACTCCACAGGGTACCTTTTAAGATGGAGTTTGTATCGGTGGTGCTCTTTTGCTGTTCAGCTAGCCATGCTAGCTATTGCTGCTCACGCTATCGATCCTGTTTGTGTTTTTATTTTAAGAAATGCTATCATCACTTATCGCAGTGATCCGTACCACTACGTACAAAATGTAGTTCAATAGCCCACTGGAAATCAGTTAATGGAGCTTATGATTACACACATTTTTTCTTTACCACACTAAAATAACCAACATGTAGCACGGAATAGTATTTGATGCACAGCTAACATGGTTTTGACAATCACTCATTACGTCTCAAATAACTCACGCTTGACACAGAGAATCCTCTTTAGCTAAAAATTCTTGAGGAAGCAGGAAACTGTGGTGGAGAATTTTCTTCATACATTTATTTTGGATGGTCTGTTTGTGAGCTTGAGGAAAGCTGTGACAACATCTGAGTCAGAGATACAAGATATACAACATATTTGTTGCAATAATGCAGTATCACTGAATAGGTTTGTCGTTACACAATTATTATTACATTATGTATGAAGTATATTCCCGGTGTAATATTAACCTCCTACAACATACTGAAGTGCTACAATAAGGTGGAATTTAGGCAAAAAAAGTATTCTTTAAATGGAACATTTACAGTGTTGAGCCCAGTCACAGAAAATCTCTTGATATGCAATCTGGTCCTCACAGCTCTTTTCAGAGCCTTTTTTCCAGTGCTTTTTGTACTGTGAAAATGTGAACACTCATAGCATAACAGGGTGTCGTGCTGCACAGAGTAGCACGTCTGTCTACTCTTTTGCCTGGTGAGACTGCCAGTCCAATCAATCAACATTTGGTGGAGTGCAGCAAGGCAGAGATGTGACCTTAAAGAGTCATAAAGACACATTACACGCATTTATGAAACCTTCACGGCTTCTGCACCCCTGCGCTGATAATTACATCATTGGACACGTAGATTTAAGGCTTGGATCAATATCTCATTATTGGAATGCAAAAACCCTTTTCTGTTAAATCATCCACCAGGGAAACAGAGGAAGAAAAAAAACAGAAAAGGAGGAGGAGAAAGAGAAGACCAAGATATGACTTTTAGAAACGAACTGTGAATTTGTAAGAATGCAAAATAATTTAATTTCTGATCCTTTTCATTCTGCCTAATATTTACAGTGCACAGAGTACAGACAAGAGCTTGAATGATGAATATTGGTAAGCACAGGTGGATTTATACTTGTGTGTTAAATAGCGATCCTGCCGCAGATCCCTGTTGATACCACCACCACAACAGTAGATGGATGTGTCCTACATTATCAGGCCATTATCATGCATTAGGCAGGTACCCCTAAGGTATCACATTTACATTCCTTCATTCACTTTTTGAAATGGAGCAATGAAAAAGTTTGCCTTTTCTACTAATTCCTGAAAATGAACCTATTGCTATGCAATCCTTAAACGCTCAAATAATCGTGTTTACATTCTTAATTTTGAGGGAGCTTTCTAAAGTGTGAATGTTGACCAGTTAGTAAAACATGGTCCAAAGAAAGATGCCATTGAGCTGCAATGGGAAATATAGAATCCAGATGTTTTGGAGCTTGACCCTTACTGGAGGCTCAGAGTCGGGATATCTTGGCCTCTGCTGCTTCGATTTTGACCATTCTTTTTAAAAAAATCTTTCTCTTGTGAGTCCCGCAACTTTATGGAATTGCAATACTAAATAAAGTTCCAAGGTTTTCACCATAGTCTTCATTAAGAAGTGATCGGAGATCTTGCTTTCCATCCAAGACACAATGCAGCTGCAAAATAAAAAAAAAGAAACGAGAGCAACAGAATACAAGAAAATTCATCTCCACTCACTAAGACACATTTATTGGTTTTCCCATCAAAAACTCAATTTCAGTTCCTACCTGGCCTCTTCAGCTTTGTGTTACATACAGATTTTGCACCTGGTGCCCTGATGGCAATTCCTGGCAGCACAACTAACTGTTTGTCAGACCAGACACCTCCTCCTAAAACTAAAACTAAAATAAAATAAAAGTATGTAATGATTTCATATTTTTTTGAAGCATCTTCAACATTTTTGAATGTACAGCTCCCCTGCCCTTTAAGATAGATGGATAGATAGATAGATACTTTATTTATCCCAGGGGGAAACTCTGTCCAATGGGATGTTGTCATTTTCTGATCACGTCTGAGAATGTTTTGGTCAGACTTTGTGGTGTACAGGCTGATCAAGTCTGTCAGCACAGGTTAATAAACTTTTCAGCCAGGGCCTACCTTTGATTGATTCATCTCGAATTTGAGTCTAATCATAAACCTACTGCTGCTGTCATGCTGGTACCCACTAGACGTAGACATTTTGGGTTGACAATGGCATAGTTGAGTTAAATCAGCTGTCTACCAGCCGAATTGCCTAGTTTCCCTTCGGAAAGTACACTGTGTATCGCTCCCCCTGGCCTCTCCAGCCGTCCATCATATATATTGTGTCTGTCTGGAGAACCAGACTCAACTGCCTGAAATATGTGTCCCTCCTCTGAGATAAACACTGTCATCTGTCATTGGTGGGAATGGAGGAAGTGACACTGTGACAGACAGCTACATTTCCTGAGAGAAGGCATAGGGTGGGGGGTGGTGGGAGTAGACAGAGCGGGAAACAATCCCCCTTATCATGCCAATGCTTTGATGATGGAAAGCAAATGAATATCTATATAACAATTTATTTATTTGACAGAACACACATTTTCAAGATTATTGTGCTAGTTTATTGTCTGACTAATTGTTTTTATACCTTGAAACAGGTTTTCAGAATTCACATGGAAGCAATTGCTTTCTAAAAAAATTTAGCATTTTTTTAATATCCAGGATTTTGTTTAAGATATTTTATCATAGCTCAACTGTGAGTTGTGGGTAAGAGAAGATTTGGGGAATTTTCTTTGCTTTTGTGTGCTATCAAAAAAAAATCAGCCAATGCATTTTTAATATTCATTGCATTCACATCATTCTGATGGGCTGACAGTATCAACTACCAGTACGCGCAAAACACAAAAGATAGGACATAACTTGGAAATGTGCATGTTCTTTATATCTATTGAAACAACATTTAGTGTGTCTGACTTCAGCATTGTTTCTTCTCTCTTCTGCAGAGAAAAGAAAATGTCTCGAACCAGTGCTCTGAAGGTCCTGGACCATGGGATGATTGGGCCTGAGGGAGCAGATAACTGCCATAAGTTTGTGGACATCCTGGGCTTGCGAACCATCTTTCCACTTTTCATGAAAACCCCCAAGAAGATGAAGAAAACTGGTGCTTCAGAGAAGGAGCATGAAGGTCAGTCACTAATTAGAACAAGGCGATAGCTTCACAAAGTCTGCAATCAGCTGCAAACATGTCACCCTGTTTTGACCTGTTCTAGTCTTGTGACCTGTTGGGCCAGGCAGTGAAAACTGTGGTGAGACACATTATTGCACTATTTTTCATTTAAATACAATCAGGAGGAAGTGAAATGTTTTAACAAACAGGGAACAAACTAATGGAAACCAAACTACTTGAGTAAAAGGATACCAGTTGCCTGTATGTTCAGGACCAAAAATGGTGCAGATGGAGGTTAAGGACTAGGAGCATTTTTAAATTGCCACATTTGATTTTGTTGTGAAATGGATCAATGCCCTGCACAGTTTTGCACGACCTCATGTGCTCCGGCTTCCCCACACATTTGCTTGCACATGAAGCCAGGTAATATGTAAGAGTGACAGGTGACACCTAATAATTAAGTTGACCTGTCTGTTATCAATTGTGATGTGTTAATTCAAGTTTAAGGAGGTTTAGTTGCCTACCTCAGCATACATGATGCATACATGTAATCTTGTGCAATTTTATCTCATTGTAATGGAATCAGATTTTTCAACAAGAATGCACAGAATCCCATCGTGCTACAGTTCACATTTCATCAGTTGCAGTTCTATGGCTCATACACGCATCCAAAGTTGTTTTCTCAGCCAAATCTTAAATCAAACTATTTGCTAGTCCGTTTCGTGCCTTCCCCAGAGACATACCAATAAACCAATAACAGCAAACAGTAGGTAGTGCCTTGGATTTCTTCCCCTCCCCCTTTTTATTTGGCAACGTAGCGGCATGGATGACAACACAGAGGAGTTAGCCCTAAAAAGAATTCAACATCAGTAATATGGAACTGGTTTGAATTTTCCAAAACGGCATAAACAACATTTATTTGCAAAGATGGATGGATGGCAACATGACGAACCTTTTTAACTACCTCAAAAGAAAGCATCCAAAACAGTAGTGTGTGGGAGTTGGTGTCTGTGTCCCTGGGTTTACACAGTATACACAGTAGAAATAATGGCAACCATTATTGGGCTACAGTAGGTTGAAGAGGTCAGACCTGATAGGGTGGTGGTATGCACAGACTCAATAGCCATATTAGAAAGCATACAGTCAACAACAACTGTCAGAGAAGATCTACTCATTGAACTTTACCATAGTTTGCTAAGAATTCATAGAGGTGGTATAAATGTACAGTTCTTTTGGGTGCCAGCACATGAGGGGTTGAAAGGGAAGGAGTGTGCCAATAAACTAGCAAAAAGGGCATTGCAAAGGAAATAACAGTACCAGTTCCACTTGGAGAAGGAAAAGCAGTGATTAAGAAGAAAGGAATGGAGATATGGCAGAAAAGGTGGGAGGAAGAGCAGAAAGGAAGGGGGTATCACAAAATACAAAAGTCAGTCACAACAAAGAACTACAAAGAAAGGAACAGAAGAGAGGAAATCATCATAACAAGACTCAGATTGGATCACACAGGACTAAATGGCACTATGTTTGTACTGGGGAAAAGGAACAGTGACAAGTGTGGGAACTGTGGAGTTAAAGAAAATGTGGAACATATCATATTGCATTGCACCATGTATGAGGCGTAAAGAGAAAGGTTATATGAAAAAGTCCAAGAGGCAAAGCGGGAATGGAATCTGATGGGGATACTGGGAACAGACGGAGACGGAGAGGGGGTAAGAGTCACCAGGGAGGCACTCTGTACTTTCTTAAGTGACACAAGGCTGATGGGAAGAATCGAAGAAATAGGGTAAAATGACATGATGTTACACACTCTTGTACAGTAGGTGGCGGTATGCACCTTAATGTTGTTTGCAATCCGCCAGTAAACCGACAGAAGAAGAAGAAGGAGGAGGAGTCAGACGCTTCTGGTTATATCGAGGAGGTTCCGAGTTGGAAAGTCGACAATTTTCTGGATTTGGACTTTGCGGTTGGTATAAACTGGTTTGTGACTGGATCAGGATGGCAACTCAGGTAGTTGAAGATGAAGATGTAGAGTTTGATGACTGGACTCTGGTTTCTAGTGGGAGAGGACAAGGAAAGGGAAAAAACAGGCGAGATGAATTAAGTCAAAGCAGTAAGAGAAGCTTGGAACGGAACAGTTCAGATAAAGGCAGTAGAGTTGTTTGCAAAAAGGTTGTGAGAGAGGAAGTTAAAATAAACCTTAAATTCAGAAAGGAAGATGAGCATGTCAATGTAAGTCCGATAGCGTTGTCTAGGGAATTGAAAAAGAAGCTAGGACAGATTTTAAGAGATGGAAACTTGTTGGTAATATGTAAAACAGAAGAACAGAAAAATAAATCTTTGCATATTGAAAGTATTTGCAAGAAAATGGTAAGTGAAAGAAGGATTCTGGGTGAGAGTAGAGTGACACAGGGTGTGACAACAGGTAGCCCATCCCTGTAGATGAAGACATGGAAAAACTCAAACGGAGTATTTACAGGGGCAAGGTGAGTAGAATAAAGAGATTGCAAAAAACAATTAATGGCGAATGGGTTGATGGCTTGTCTGTTCTTCTGGAGTTTCAGGAGTCCGTACTTCCAGAAAAAGTTAAAATCGGATGTATGAGCTTCCAGTTGGGCCCTATATCCCTCCCCCACTTTGCTGTTACAAATGCCAGAGGTATGGGCATATAGCAGCGGTTTGCAAAGGAAAGCATAAGTGTCCTAAATGTGGAGGTGAAGACTGCAAGTCAAGTCAAAAGACTTGAAGTAGATGGAAAGCTGGGAGGATATCTATAGCAGAGTAAGTGTTGTAATTGTGGTGGCCAACATATGGAGGTTGTGAAGTCAGGAAGAGGGCTGTGGAAATTGAGCAAGTGAAAACAGTTGACAACATAAGCTATGCAGAGGCAGTAAAGAGGGTACAAGGACAAAGGAGAAGGGCCGAAACTGACAAAGTTAACCAATTTTCGCGATCAGAGGCAGGTCCAACTTAGAAAACTAACACAGCACTGACAGTGGATAAGCTGATATTGTTCATTGCCTATGTAATCAATTGTACTGACCAAGTCAAATACAAAACAGAGAAAATTAAAGTAGCTAATTGTGAAGGGAGCTGAGAAAGTTTTTTGGGGTAAAAAAGATACATCCTGTGAGCATATCAATAAAAGACTTGAAGCAGATGGGAAGCTGGGAGGCCCAGGTGATAAGACAATCTGATTACTCTACAATGGAATGCAAGAAGTTTGATAGCAAATGGACAAGAGTTTAAAGGATTCATTAAAGATCTTAAAAAGAAACCAGAAGTCATATGTATTCAAGAAACCTGGCTTAAACCAGTATTAGACTGTTATTAAAGGCTATGATAGTGTGCGCAGAGATGGAGGAGAGGGCAGTGGAGGAGGGTGTATAATATATTCAAAGCAAGGAAAGCAATATAGAGTTTTGAGGAAAGGAACAGAGTTGGAATATGTAATAATTGAAATTTGGACAAGGGAGGGAAATATCAAAAATGTTAACTTTTACAATCCATGTAATAGACTTTCAATAGAATCAATGGATGAACTCATGCATTAGCAGGGAGAATGATTGAGGAGGGATAGTGTGGAGATTTTAATGCACATAGTACGTTATGGGCTAATTGTAATGATGACAATGGAATGGTGATCGAGGAGTTAATGGAGAATAGAAATCTAGTGTGCCTAAATGACGGAAGTGATACAAGAATCAATATCAGAACTGATACAGAATCTGCAATAGACCTCACACTAGTGTCAGATTCACTGGCAGGTGTTTGCTCATAGGAAGTAGTTAGAGGAACAACAGTAGGAAGTTATCACTATCCTTTCGTAATTGAAGTAGGCTTGAGTTTAAAAGAATATGATACAGGAGGACTGCAGAAATGGTCTTTCAGTAGTGCTGACTGGGAGATATTTAGGTAAATTAGTGATAAAGAAATGCAAAAAATTTATATTAGTAAAGATGTTATAGTTTAAATGTTTCTGTGTGTAAAGCTATTCTAGAGGCTGCAGAGAAGTCAATTCAGAAAAAGGGAGGTAAACACAAAAAGAAGATTTTACGATGGTGGAGAAAGGAATGTGGTAAAGCAATTCTGTTGAAATAAAGCTTATTAAATATAAAAGGTTGTAAGCAAATGTAAGGAGAATCATAAAAAATGCAAATAAGGACTGTTATAGGAACGTTTGTAACTCAGTGGGAAGGGAGATAGAAATTGGTAAAATTTGGAGAATGATAAAAAGAATGAATGGGATTAAAAGAGAGTATGGGTATCCAGTCTTAAATGATGGTGAAACAACGACAGTGAGAGATGAAGAGAAAGCAGAGATGTTGGAAAAATCTTTTGTTAAAAGAGGAAGGGAAGCTATGATAGAGGAGAATGAAGAGCTATTACAGCACGAGGAAGACACCAATGACCTACTAAACAAGACATTTACAAAGACAGAACTGAACCGCTCTCTCAAGAAAACCAAGATGTCAGCACCAGGCAAGGATCAGGTTTGTTATATAATGTTAAACCATGTCAGTGAATCATCCAAGGATATTTTACTGGAACTATATAATAAAGTTTGGGAGGGTGGGAAATTACCACAAAGCAGGAAGGAGGCTGTGGTAGTTCCAATACATAAACCAGGAAAAGACTGCACAAACCCAGGGAATTATAGACCAATTGCCTTGACATCTGCAAAATAATGGAGAAAATGATAAATTAAACATATTATTAACATATTATATAGAAAGTAAAGGATATATATCCAAATACCAGAGTGGCTTTAGGAGAGGAAGAAATACTATGAATCCAGCTTTATATTTAGGGCATGAAATTAGAAAAGCACGGATAAACAGAGAAAGTGTAGTGGCTTTTGTGATATAGATAAGCATACGATATGATGTAGGGAGAAGGACTATTAATCAGACTTTGTAAAAGGTATCAAAGGTCGAATATATAGATGGATTAAGGACTTTTTATTAGGAAGATTAATACATGTCAGAATAGGAAAGAACTAGAGCCTTCAGCTATCAAGCTCCTCTTCTGTGGAATCAGATCCCAGTTTCAGTTCGGGGGGCAGACACCCTCTCCACATTTAAGAGTAGGCTGAAAACTTTCCTCTTTGATAAAGCTCATAGTTAGGGCTGGCTCAGGTGAGCCCTGAACCATCCCTTAGTTATGCTGCTATAGGCCTAGACTGACGGGAGATTTCCCATGATGCACTGAGCTCCTCTCTTCTCCTCTCTCTCTCCTTCTGTACTCATTCATGTCCCATTAATGCATGTTACTAACTTTATATCTTCCCTGGAGTTTCTGTGCTTTCTCGTCTTGCAGGTTCCTGTGGATCGTTGTTGCAGACTGCCTGCC
>NTHP01000459.1:258529-283729 GCA_003416845.1 Oplegnathus fasciatus
AGCCAGTCATGGTTCAATATATAACTTACACAAGTGTAATGTGGAAACTTGAAGCCTCCAGTGCACGTACACTGAGAATGGACTTTACAGTGAAGTAGGAGACACCCTGTGTCAACTTAAAGCAACTACAAAGAACTTTCATGTTGTGTTGATTTTTTCGGCCCCTGTGGACAAAAGCGGTAGTGTTTCTTCACCGCCTCATGTCGTAAAGATCTTGAAGTGGCTAGTGCCTGCATTTGTTTTGGAATTGAGTGAAAGAAAGATGCAACTTATTTTTAATACTACTTTTCTTTTTTAAACGGCTGTTTGCAGGATGCATAGTGATGAGGTAATGTATCTATTTGTGGCTCTGTAAGATTAAAGACTGTAATATGACGATGGTAAAACAGTCAACTTTGTTTTAGTACCATTCATACACCTAACGTTAGGTTACATGTAAGCCTACATCTAACAGATTTGGTTGCTCAGTAATTTTGTTGAGAAAGCTAAAGTTATCAACATTCCCTCGTAATATTATGTCTTCATAATAATAAACCAACAGCAAGATATAGCTCGGTAAGGCCAACATAAAATGTGATGTTATAAGCCAGTTGTATTACAGTAATGTTCACCGTTATACCTCCATGGACTGTGAAACCACATCTCACAGTGTATTTCATAAATAAAATAGACAGATTACATACCTGTCTAGGAGGAAGAGGGACAATTCAGGATCGGTTTTGTATCCTTTCAAATCCCACAATTCTCTCCATCTGTTGAATGACCGACCAAGGTTAACTCGTGTTTTCGCCCGTGCTCTATCACTGTCCCTTTTAGCTTTTTTTTGTTCTTTGGTCAATTATTTTCTTTTTCTCTTTGATGATCCTGCCCCAGAATCAGTCAGAACCACAAAATATAACGTCAAAAATAAAATTCTCTAAAGAAAAATCTCCTCCTGCTTCCTTTTAACTGGCTAACATACTACTCACTACCAAACTTTGCCTGGGAAAAATGTAAACAGGCTCTTCTGGTCTGCGTGATGTAAATCGTTTTGTCTGACTTCGTGGAGAATCTGACCCGATGGCTTTAAGAATAACTATATAGAAATAGCCAATCTTCTCACTGTTGGTCTCATTTGCTTATCTAGGTCATACTGAGGAATTAGTATTAAATTGAGACTGTTTCATAACCAGTTAAAAACTCCTTGTAATAACTTTAAACTTTTGAAATGAACAATATTGTATGTGTGTGTTTGTGTGTGTGTAACAATAAGTCTTGTTAAGTGCAACCGCCCCAGACAAAGAAGTACCCCAAACGTTCCTTCCATTCTTGTGTACTGCCTATGTTGTGTGAAACATGGTGTGATACATATTCTTAAATTTATACAAACACAAAAATACAAATACATAATTGTTTAATCAAATTACTATTAACAGGGGGTCAGTAGCAGCCTACAGAGCTGCCTCCTAGCTCCTCCTACAGTAGTAGGTCATTCTGGCCATGCATATATGTAAGAGGAGTAAGTATGCAGGATAACAGCAAGTGTGCACAGCAAACATACAAAAAAATATCATATGAATTTTCCAATACTTGTCTGAGGCCTTTTTTTTTTTTACCCCAGACACTATTGAAGAACTGCAGAAAGAACCAGACCTTTACTTGAAAGATTCTTATCGAGACAAACCTTTTACTCCTAATTTTATTTTACATCTTATCATACTTCAATAAGAGGAATCCCTGTTTTCTGATCTTCTCCTGTTTTAATTAGATGTTGATAAAACACTCAACCCTACCTCCATGTTTTCCTGCTGTCTTGATAAATTCATGATAATGTACTGTAGCGACCAGCCGTCAGAATTACATCACCGCCCACCTGTCAAGATTTCATTCATGTTTCCCACAATCTTCCAATAATCCAATCACACCCCCCCCAAAAAATGCACGTAGTGTGAAACGAGCCTCCAAGAAATCTATTAGTGTGTCTCAGAGTGTTTTTTGGGTCAGTGGAACAGTGGAGCCAGCTTTATCTTCTGCATCAGATCTCGCTGTAAAGTCTGCGTCATTGTAGCCACCTCGTGGTAATAAGCATTGTCTCTGGAATCTGTAGGCCTTTCTCACTACCAAGTACGCCAAGTTCGGACTTGACAAGTTGGGAGTACAGACACCCGAGGACGGGAGGACGCAGTACGGTCATTCTGCAATTGGAACAGCAGCGTACTTGATGATGTCACCATCTTAGCTCGTCTTAGCAATACGGGTCTACTCCAAAGACTGTCTATGGTCTACTCCGGTTATCTTCAGTGTATTGTATACTTACAATAAAACGAAATGTGATATAAAACACAACCCTGCCGCTTTTAAAAACATTAATACGTACCCTATATATTTTGATTGTTCCAAGGTCTGTAGCCTACATATGAAAAGCCAAGGACGTTGAATGAATGAATGAGGAGAAACAAAATCAGACATCAAACATTAGAAAATGATTGCTTAAAGGTTAGTTTGCTTCAAGGTAATAGCCATTACAACAAGTTTGTACAATAGGGAATAAAGACAAGCAAACAACTTGGTCAAAAGTACAAAGACAGTGCTCTAGTACAACGTTATAAAGTTAAATAAAAATATAAAGTTATGAACCTTAACTTTGCTCTCAGCCAAACCAATTTGCCAGGAGACCAAAGAACACCCGTTAGATATGCCCAAAGCAAATTATATCTCATGTTTAACCACAACAGAGACATCAGAGCCAGCGCCAAATTTCAAACGGACTTGCCGAGATAAGGCTTTCTCAGCAGGGTACCATGAGCGCTGACTGCCTGGTTCAACTTGCTGGCTGGCTCTCCCGCTAGTGGGACCTCACATCTCCGAAAACGTCAGCGCAAATTTTCAAGTAGGCTCTATCTTGATAAATCGACCTTAGATTTAAAGTTTAAACAACTAAATTCTCCACTTAAAAACTCTCGGAACTACATCCTGTGACACAACAACAGCAGCATTTGCAGTAAAATGCGGAGTGGAATTCGCCTTTCTTTTTATGGTTCTGAACGCGATTGGAGTTCATTCATTCGTCCGTTTTGTTTTCCCCACAATACCAAAACGGACTGTTACCCACTGGATTGAACTCTGACACTGTGGGAGGAGCCTTTCACACGCACGCACACACTCTCACACACACCAATATTGCTTAGCTTGCTTGATTTAATACACCTATTGAAAACTGAATTGAGTTGTGGTCTATTTGTTTTGTTGTTTGCAGTTCTGTTTTTTTGGCGACATAGGTAGATTGAAGATGGAAGTATAATAATAAAGATGAGCTGTCAACATCTTCAATATAAAGACAGTCATATTGATCAAATTTTACCACATACAGATATTAATATCTGTATATACAGTATATGTACTATATGAGCAAATGAACAAGAAATAAGCCTTGACTAAATAAATATGATGTTGCTCACCTCTGAGAGTCTTATAAAGGCTGAGAAAAAGGTTTCCATGCACTGCGAGGCACCCTGTCAGCTGATCACAAACTGGTGGAGAAATCTTTCACAGAGCCCTCTCAAGTGTAAAATGCTGCTGTTACCCTCTTATTGCACTACTATTGCTTACTGTAAGCATGAGCTGAAGCAGCCTCAGCGTGCCACCTCAATATGGATTAACATTATTATGCAATGAGGTCTTCTTTGTGTGTGGTGCTGTGAATCCCTGTCATTTGAAGGGGTTGAGCCACAGGAGAAGCTCAAAAAATCTGAGTCAGAATCAGGTTTATTGCCAAGTAGGTTTTCACATAATAAGGAATTTGCCTTGGTGTTTTGATGCATACCAACAAACATAAAAAGAGGATAAGAAGAGAATATAAAGAAAGGCTGAAGCAAGTACAGCAAGTCAAGAAGCATAAATATGAAATATATGTAATATGTAATAAAATGTTAAAAAATATTACAAAAACAATTAAAATAAGAATAAGAACAATATGTACAATATGACTGTTATTTACATGAAGCTGTACAGTTTTATGCAGGAATGTGCAAAATATGTGCAAAAGTTCACAGTATTAAATATAAGACTCACGTTTAGGCTCTGTGGGAATCTCCAAAAAACACCCAGAAAGAGTTCAGTTTCTGTGAGTATGCGTTATTATACACTTCAGTTCAGTGCCAGTTTGAGTGCATGATTGCATTTAAACACAGATCAAGACACAGTCTGTACTGGAAGACACAATCTGTGATTCAATAAAAGGGTTGTCCAACATACAGAATTAACACTTGATTGGAACCTGCTTTTATAAACCGGTCGAATTTATTGACCGGTCTTATGATACAGGTTTGTGAAGATGGAGAAGGTGAAGGAGTAATCACATGGCCTTTTGTCATATTGTTTTTACTATAGTTTATGCTCCTTCTCTCTTTACGCTACAACAACCTGTCCTATGATATCTTATTCAGTTTCATACTTCAGTATCTCAAGGTGTGTTTGATTTGTTATTGCAGTGTGGCAGCATGAGTATACGGTGTACTGGGTGAAGACTGCAGGTCCTGCGGTGTCTCTTAGAGGAGCAGCTGCTGTTTTATCCACTGATGTTCCTGCTTTTTCCAAATCAGCCAGTGTCTGACATCATTACAGACAAATAATGATGATTAGAGTGGTTTTAAAATGTTATGTGCACCATTTTCATTTCAATAAATAATAACTACATATAAAATTTAAGATGTGACAAACAAAACACTGCTGAGAGGTTACCTACACTTACAAAAGTCATGTAAGCAAAACTATTTTGTGAAGTTTTGATGTCACTGTCATAAAGCTGTTGATGCAATGTTATGGTAAATTTTGAGGCTGCACTGGGTGGTGTTCTAGTGGAATGCATTATATTGTAAGGTGCTCCTAACAGCTCACTCACCCTTATTTGCATACTATGTATATAACCTTTCCTTCTTTCTCTCCCTTCACCCTCAGAATTGCTCTCTTCCCCTTGACCCTGCATGTTTATGGAATTAGTTCCCCTCAACAAGTTTCCCACCCTAACCACTCACCTGACTTTACTCCTCCCTGCCCATCTGTCCTGCATCAAGCCTAACCTGGGCCCCGTTAAAATTCATCTGGAGCTGTTGTCAGAGCAACAAGTCCTTTAGGACCAAACCTGCAAAAGTGTAGGCTTATTGACAGTTAGCTGGATCATAACCAAGACGTTCTAGGCTGAATCCCATAAATGAAGTAATTTTCAAACACAAATGGCTCGCTTTCTTATATTTATAATGAAAGTGTTGATATTATAATGATTTTAGATGAGAACATGCAGGTTGTTGGGAAGTCCTTATGATCTGTTGGTGTAATTACCACACTTTAGTTAACATAATGAAGAGTTACCTATACTTGATAATAAAAATAAAAGTTTGTACACTAAAAAAGAACCAAGCCAAATTTAACTTGATAGAAACTGTGAGCAAAAAGACATAAACTAAACTAAAATATTCTGACTGTTAAAAGACCAATGGGGCCAGAACATATGGCATTTAATATGACATTAAAATGGGGCTTTGTCATTTGAACACAAAATGTATTGTTCTTCACACATGCCTTAACTAATCCAGGCTAACACGCTGTTTTCAGCTAAAATAATCCTGTTAATTTTCATTCAGCTAATTTGACTCTTTAAGCACAGAGGATTGATTTCTTAATCTTAGATGAAGTTATCTTGAATAACAGTGCACTCTTATTTTGAAATAATAGCAAAATGACTATGGAGCTGAAAACATGATCAGCACTCATATGACTGGGTGAGTACTGATTATGTGATTGCATTTAAATGATGTAGGTGTGTTGGGAAACCTCCCAGCCTGTACTGGGGTAATAAATTCATGGACATAAGTATTATTTTATGTGTGCTACTGCATTGTTACTGCTATTATTTTGCCCTACATTGTGTTCAACAATGTCTCTGGTTTCCACACCTTAATTGTTATGTAATTAATTGATGTGAGTGAATGCTGTCACATTGTGAGTGAGGTTGTGGTCACAACTAAGATTCTAAGATTCTATTTATTCTATTTGAATGTATGATACCAGTTCAACTATTACATTTTAGTGTTCAAATAAGAAACCCCCAGCCTAATTTCATGGTGAAATGTCATGTTTTCTCTTACCATGGGTCTTAAAACAGGCAGAAAGTTTTAATTCAGTTTCTGTCTTTCTTTTTAAGGGTTGATTCTTATTAAAGGGTACCTATTTCATCTTGTTATGTTTTATCATATGTAGGTGTTTAAAGATCTTAAAGATCTTAATCTTGAAGATTTTCATTTAAATAAACGTCTGTTAAGTCACCAAATCTATCACCGAATGATGCAACACAATGATGATTGAGCCTATGGCCCACTGATGAAAGCCTGCAGCATTTGCAGTATTACGACCCGGGTGTCGGCAACGACTTTCCCGGAAAAATCACAAGCAGCACACAGTTAGACTTTAAACAAGGCTTTTAATGCAACAGACTTACTCCTCAACTCACCTGTGTGTGAAGCGGCGCACAGTTTTTTCCGGTTTCTGCTAGCGTTGTGAGGAAACGGTTATAATGGCCGAATAAACAAAGAAAAGATCGATGACTGCAGACAAGGAAACTGAAACTTAAGAGAGGTCCAAAAACACACCTGCTATTATCGATTATTGTCACAGATGCCATGAAAGACAACAAAATGAAAATCTTCGAGATTACAACTTTAACTATCTGTGGTAAATGTGAAAATGTAAGAATTACACATCAGACGTTCTCATCTAAAATCATCATCCCTATAAGAAAAGTACAGTAGTCATTTTTATGTGAAAATGCTGCGGCGAGAATGACCCTCCAAATCGTTGACCTTGGCTTGGAGACGAGTGTTGTCATCCCTTAGCCTGGTGAGTGCACTTTCCACTGCTTCAATGCGCAAGTCATGGTCAGTTCTAACTTCTTCCATTCCTTCCAATAGCTCTCAGAATGTCGTCTGACATCTCCTTCAGCGTGCCTTTGGTGATAACAGGTGCATCATTGTCGGGGTCCACGTTTTGGCTAATGGCTAATGGTTAGCTAGCCTCTCGTCCTTCTCATTAGCTTTCTGATTTCAGGTGTTTCAGTCAGACAGTGTCAAACTTTAGTATAGCGTGGTTGGTGGTAAACTCTGAGAGCAATCTATTTAAGGGTGCTTTCACACTTAAGTTGTTTGGTCCATTTTAATCGAACCTTGGAGCGTTTCGTCGGATAGTCCAGTTGGTTTGGGGTGGTGTGAAAGCTCATTCGTACTCTGATGCAGACAAAACAACCGAACTTCGGTCCGCCTGAAAACGGGGGTCTCAGTTCGCTTCCAAGTGCACCTGAGTTCAGCTATAGGTGAGAACGTGATCTGACCCAAATATAGGAAGTGAACCAAAAAAACAGTGCATTGTGGATTATAACTTTCAAATCCATAACTTATTATGATCATACCTCGCTCGTCGTCTGTGTAACACATCCTAATCCCTCTCTCTTATCAGGGCCTGCGTTCTCCTTTGGTGCTGTCTCACTTGTCTCATTCGCAGCATGAAATGTTCAACAACTCGCTGTCTTGTCAGCTGCTCATATTGTTCGTCTTCTTGTAAAGCATTTGATTGATGGAAACAATCGTGCGCTTCACAAAGTACAGTGTGAACACTAACTGAACCAAATAAAAAAATGCAACAATGTTGCAACCTCACCCCCGAATCACATGAGTCTACCGAACTACAGGTGTGAAAGCACCCTAAAAGACAGTAAATAATTTAAATAGTAGAACCTGAGAGAGTGGAGCTCACAGATCACATTTCTATTGGACCACATCATACAGTATGATCTTATACTTATTTTTATTTGGATAATAACTGTTGACAACTAGGCAAATATCATTAAAGTTACAGCAACGACTGTAAGTTTGGGAAACATACTGTCCAAACCATGGCCTACACAAAGAAACATGACTCTGCATAATTGGACAAAAAAAAACACTACGTTTTTCTTTAAGATTTGCATACAGAATGCTATGTGTCCAAAACGTATGGAATACTGAGGTCACAAATAGGTCTTATTACAAGGAGGGTTTCTTCTCCATATAGAGCTGGATTCATGGTTGAAGCAAGGGGTTAACAAGAGTTCCAACACAGATAGCTATGGCATAAGTTTTGACTGATAGTTTAACATTGGATTTCACCTGTTGATACCACTGTCCCAACACTAGACAAATGTATTGTGCGTGACCAGGCCGTATTGCGCTTTATCTGTATTTCCCACAGTAACTGTGTGGAGGAGGAGGGTCCACCTGCCCTCAGGTGCGTTAATGGCCTGACACAACTCTGCTGGGACAAAGCCTGTGGTTTCAGGTGAGAGCCTCAATATATCTGTTACAATGACAATAAAGACTTCCAAACATGTGATATGCTCTGAAATGTCTCAGAAACATTCACATAATTTTCATAAACAAATTCTTTGTTTGTATCTCTGATGAATATAACACAATAGTGATCCAGTTTCCATTAAGTATTTAAATAGTCCACCTCCCTCTCTCTCTCCTTCTCTCTGTAGCTCCATTGAACCATGATGGTCTTGGCTGTGGTCCTTACTTGTCTTCACCCTGCCTTTTATATACAGGAGGGGGTGGAGCAAGGTGTGTGTGTGGTTGTACCCCCTCCATGCTTGTCCACCTGTCCCTCCATCTGTCTAACTGGTATTTGGCATCTCTAAATCTTTTGCTGTGTGTCTCTGTCCCACACACACACATATCCACGACAACTCATTGTGTCATCAAGGCTTGTTCTTGTGTCGGTGGGCATGTGTGTGCGTACCAGCCATCTTTATAGACTTGTGCTAATAGAAACTAGTAGAAAAAACAAGTTGTAAAACATGAAACTACACTTTGCAGTAACAGGTTTTTCCTGCTAGAATAAGGAAACCTCATTATCTAATATGAAGATTGTCATAATATTTGCTTTGTACATGCCTGTTTTGAAGGGGATGAACCCTTTTCATTTTAAAGACCCCAATGGCCTCTCTTGTCTTTCACAAGAGAGAGGCTGTGTAGTAATTTACATATTCAGCTCTGATTAGGTATTTTTTCTCATTGCCACTATAATATACACAATGAAGTAGTTAATTTCCCCAGCAATGTGCTTTCGCTCATTATTTTCATTCCACAATGAATAGCATCCTGACTTGTCTCCAGTGTTTGAGTCTGTATGTGTGAATGCACTGTGAAATTAGCTAAATAAGTAGATCCTAAATTGTGGGGTGATCCACCCTCTAAGTAAGGGAAAATGCATGTAAAGTTGAAATGACATGTTAAGTAGAAGATGGACAGATTTTTGACAGGGAAGAAAAACAGTGATGTTCATCAAGCAAACACACTGGACAAATCTTAAGTGCATGATAAAGCCTATCCTTCTCTCAGGTTCACTGCCAATATAGCAGAAAAAATGTATAAGAAAAAATCACACAAGTAAAAGGAGAACCTAAGACATAAGATATAAAATAGTGCAAACGTTCAAAATATAGGAATATAATATAATATATATAGAATAAAATATAACACAATAAATTAAATAGAAATCGAAACTGAAATATAATACTGTGTAAGGCAGGTGTGCAGAAGTTATAAAATGTATAAACTGAATCAACTGTAATGTAGAGGTTATGGACAGGTAAGAACAGGAGGTCATTGCACTAATAAATATTTACAATAATAATAAACACTTTGATGTTTTGAACAGCTGGTCAAGGATTACATCTTAAACAGCTTATAAAATATATATACCGTATATGCACACACTGAGATGTATGCAGGTATAAACAGTGGTAATAAATACATATAAATATATATAAACGGAAATGGTGAGTCAAGGTCAGGTCCTCGCTGATGTAAGCCCTGAGGAACCTGAAGATGCTGACTCTCTCCACCATAGTCCCATTGATGGTGATGGGGGCGTGTCCTTCTCCCTGTCACTTGCTGTAGTCCACAATCAGCTCATTTGTTTTGCTGATGTTGAGATGGAGGTTGTTGTCCCGACACTAAGACGTCAGGCCTCTGACCTCCTCTCTGTAGGCTGTCTCATCCTCGCCGGTGATCAGGTGGCGATGAGGGTCGTCTTGTCAGCAAACTTGATGATGGTGTTGGAGCTGTGGGTGGCTATGCAGTCGTGCATGAACAGGGAGTATGGAGAGGGCTGAGCACGAAGCCATAAGGGGTGCTGGAAGTCTGGGGGAAGTCTGGGGGGAGGATGTGGTCTATCTGCACAGCCTGGGGTCTGCTCATCAGGAAGTTCAGGTCTAGTCACACAGGGTGGTGTTGAGCCCTAGGTCTCTGAGCTTGATGACAAACACCAAGAAAGCAGCAGGACCAGATGGCATCAGTAGGCGGGTCCTCAAACTATGTGCTGACCAACTAGCGCCGGTGTTCACAATGATATTCAACCTGTCCCTGGCTCAGTCTGTCATACCCACGTGCCACCATCATTCCTGTGTCCAAGCAAACGAGCCCAGCCTGCCTGAATGACTGCAGCCCAGTGGCACTCACCTCTGTCATGATGAGGTGTTTTGAACAACTGGTCAAGCATTATATCTGCTCCTCACTACCCAGCACACTGGACCCACTACAGTTTGCCTACCGTCCCAACCAATAAGCAGAAGACGCCATAGCACACATCCTCCACACCGCCCTATCTCACCTGGACAAGAGAAGGAGCTATATGAGATTGCTGTTCATTGACTGCAGAGACTGTTTCAACTCAGACGTTTGAAGAAATTCCTAATATCCCCTCAGATACTGAGGAATTTCTACTCCTGCACCATTGAGAGCGTCCTGATGGGGAACATCACTGCCTAGTATGGGAACAGCTTCGAACAGGACCGCAAGGCCCTGCAAAGAGTGGTCAGTTCGACTGAACATATCATAGACAGTGCTCTACCCTGCCTAAAGGGCATTTACACCAGACGGTGTAAGACTAAGGCTAGGAGAATTGTTAAGGATCTCAACCACCCAGATAACAGCCTTTTCTCCCTTCTGCGGTCGAGAAGAAGATACTGGATACACCACGCCGGCACTGAGAGGCTCAGGAAGAGCTTCTCCCCTCAGGCCACTATGATCCTAAACATGAATGTCTGTATCAAATTTCATGGCAATCCATCCAACAGTTGTTGAGACATTTCAGGCTGGACCAAAATGGTGAACCGACTGACAGCTAATGAATTCTGTGTGCCTATTAAATCATCTGGGGCCTCATTTATAAAACTCAGCGTAGATTTGATCCTAAAACATTATGTACTCACAAACCTCAGAATCTATCCATGCAAGAAAATATTCAGATCTATAAAACCGTGCGGCGCACATCTGTACACAGTCTTCTCGTTATAAATACCCACCTGCGGTGAATTGTGCGCGCGTGTACTCCTCCCAGTGTCATCCCACTACTCCTCCCAGTGTCATCCCACAATCAACCATAAATAGTCAATGCAAAGCACCTCATGAATGTTGATGCATAGAAGTGAGCCTGCTGAACACTTGTTCCTTCCTAATTCTTCCATTCAATTAGTCCTCTAGCAGTGCCAGTGCATCCATCATGTAGCATTACACACGAGAGTCACCGCAGTATTTATATGTTTACAGCAATCAGACTGATTGCTTCACACCTTGCCAAAATGATTGCGACAATCAGTGGTATCACCCACCCTGGGATATCATTTGAAAGTGGAAGTTTGATAGGTGAACACAATTTATTTATTTATTTAAGTTTTGTTCTGGTGAACTTGGCCTGCATTATGATTAGGACTTGTAATGAGGAGAGGGAGTGTAATGAATGCGCGAGAGCTGTCACTGGCTTTATTTCCAGACTTTGCTAATTTACACAATCCATATGTGCAGGTGGTGAAGTTGTGCCTGGTGAGTTGACTGGAGAAGGCAGAGTGTGTGTGGCAGCCTCCAGTGCGCTCTGTGCACCTGACAACACAGTCGTGTTCACTGCAGCGATTCTACAAACAAAAACTACATGAAAACTAAAATTGTACTTGGTGATATATTCACAGTAATATTATTAAACTATTGATGTTCTGTTCTGCAATTCTTTAATGTTATATTATCTTGATCTTGGATTGCTACAGCCGATGATGATAATTTCATTAGTTAGCCTTGTTAATGTGGTTGAAGTGAAAAGGACTCATTATGTTCATGCTTAATATTGGGGAAAGGCAAACCAGACTTTCCTGAATCCTGCCACCTGCCACATCCTGGCATCATCAAGGCATTTGAACAGCTGCGGTGCGCTCCACAACTGACCACGAGTGTCAGTAGCTACAGTCCGGCCCTGTCCTCTCCAGGGGTGGGGAATGTGATAGTGAGACAGATCTGGTGAAATATTGAACCGAATTTGAGATTTGAGTTGGCTTATATATTTTACAATTGAAAGGTGCTGATGGAATAGTCCTGGCTCACTAGCATAAATAACAGCTGCTGGTTTGAATGTTTATGATAAAGTGGATCTATAAGTAATGTGTGATATGAAGTGAAATTAAATGTCTCACATTTAATTTCTACAGTCTGGCTTCAATTCACCACCTCACCATCTGCGTCGCCAATTTCCTCTGTCTCCAAAATGTTCGTACACATGGGTCAGAGTTTCCATACAGGTGCGCACATTCACCCGTCAAGTTTGTTTTTATAGATCCCAACTTTTACGTGGGAAGTGGCGTGTATTCCTTGAAATTCACTGTGGTGTGTATGTGTGTGAATGACTCAGCCATGTTAGTCACATGCTGTTCTGTGGTGTGAGTAACACAGTGTTGAATCCATCCAAGAATTTATTCATCCTGACTCAGCCCAGAGGCTAAGCTTTCAGGACAGACTACAACCGAATCTATCTCATGGTTTTTCCACTGGCTGAACTGCTTCATCATAAAGATTATGAGAGTGTGTTAGGTATGGAACTTTACATCAAGTTGAATTCAAGTTTGAGCTTTGAATTATAAGTTTCTGTCTGGGTAGAGTAATTTCGAGATATTAAGTATGATATATTTGACTTCTTTGTACATCTTGTAATGTATGTAATGAAACAGCACCAAGGTAAAATTTGACCTCCTAAATTACCCCTTAAAAAATAACCCCTTAAATTTCCAAAGATGGTTCTTCAAATTTTGAAAATATTAGGCATACACCCTGACATAGGCTGCACTGTCATGGCTCTGTCTGTCATCCAGCCAATTATGGCAATTCTCAGACCAGCCCCAGAGTCCCCCAGGTAAGACTTCAAACCAGATTTTTATAACTCCATGACCTGGTCATCACTGTCTCAAATAAGTAGATTTGATCCTTACTCAGTACTGTGAGAAGCAGCGTTTGGCTCTGCACTTGAGATTTATTGACGGTAAGAAAAATATAGGATATTGCCAGACTTGTCTTTTAAATCATTAGGACTTATTTTTATTGACTGTTTTTTATGCCATGATATATTTAGATTATGGTTAATGTTTTGGAACAAAAAATATTATTTACATATTATATATAATATTTATATATATATTTTTGTTATTTTTTGTAAATGTGCACAATGAAGCACGATGTATAGTGTGTCCCATGATCTAAAAATGTTTCTTCCACCAAACTGTAGATCAAACACTGGTCCTCTCTATAACCCAGCAATGTGTGTGTTCCTGGTTGCTCCTGACAGACCTGCTGCTACTAATCCACTCTTGCAGACAGATTTGTGAAGAAGTACTTTATCCCCCCGAGCAAATCGCTGATTGTGATGATTCCATTGAAATTAACTTATGTTGATTCAAATGACGTGTGACTGGGCTTTAACACATGATGATGTCCATGGTATACAGACCGCGTACTCTCTGTGCAAGAACCCTGATCAGCCAATAGGACTCGCTAATGCAACAATATTATCCTTTACTGGCTTCCCACCTATGAACACTGCTGTGTTCGTCCAGTGCACCTATGCCAATATATTCTTTTAATTTTCTCTCCTGTTAGCTGTGGATTAGTTCTTAATGCCTGGAGTAAACAGTTGGTATTACTTGTTTGTTTCAATTACTGATGAGTGCTGCTGCTGCCTACAGCGACAAAATCAATAGTTCTGTTCCAACACATTATGACTAACGGCAAAAATGATTACGCTGTGTATGTGTGTATGTGTGTGTTTTTGTGTCAGCGCAGGGTGTATTTATGTGGGTGTGTGTTAATGTGAATGCCAAATAGCTTGGAAATGTCAACCCTCCGTACTAGTCTTTTAATGACATACCTAATATGAACTCTTCCACCATTTAAGAAGACAGCAGTGGGAAGATTGTGTTCTTTCAGTAGGTAGTGATGCAGTGATACACATGTTTTCTGTATTGCAAAATTCCTGAAATATATGTTTATTTGAACTAAAACCATTTGTACCATTTTGTATTTTTCTATTCTCTACTCAACAAACATATCTGACTTAATATTGCATATGTATCCACAGGAAACAGCAACAGTGACAACAAAGTCAAGCTCTGTTAGAGAAGCAGCAACATGGAAAGGTGAGACCTGAGACCACACTTCACTTTCTATTTTTGCTTTCTTTATTAATTGTTTTTGTTTTTTACATCTCTTCCTCTCCCTAGTGATTCTTCAAAGCAATTTCTTTCAGATATACAAAGTTAAGAAGATGGAGTTGTTTTCCTAATAAGAAACACAGGGTTCCTGGCTGCATTTATAAAAGCTATTGCAAGTGTATAATTATCAGAAATGATCATCTATGATACTGTCTTGGAATTGTTCTATATACAGTATATATCTCTGTTATTCAGAAAAGTAAGTGGGTCTTATTTTTGTAGTTTGTCCATCATTCCTTTTAGTAATAACTCTGCGATCTGACACAGCGTCACTGTGTTTGACACTTTGAAATGAAATCCAACAGGGCAAGAACCAAACTTATTAGCCTACAGTTAGCTATGGATGTTCATGGCCCCAGAGGATCCAAGCGGAATCATGTTTTTGAGGAAGTTCCGATCTTTTCTGTAGGACCACTATCAGACCTAAATTTTCACTTTACACAAAAAATATTTAAACCTGTTGGCCTGATTCCTGTGAAATTTACTGCGTACATTTATATATATATTTATATATAAGGACGAGCCTTTTCCATATTGGATAATTTAGCAACTTTCCTGTAGTGCCACCCTTAAGCTAAAATGTCATCTTTGCACACAAGTAATATCATCATAAACAGAGCACATTCATGTACCCAAACAAATACAGCTAGCAAACTTTCTTCATATACATTTTATTTTTTATTTTATTGTTGCACGCACTAATCTCTTCAATACTTGCATGAGGAATACAAAGTGAAAAGCCCTCACACATTTAGTCATAAAGAGCCCAATTTTCACTGAATGTTTAAACATCAGCAAGCAATCCTTGAGATTTGTAAGCTATACTTTAACAATGAAGCATACAAACATGAAATCTAAAACAATGCTGTTTAAGGTCAAGAAAGTACCAGACTCTTAGAAGCTGCTTATCAGAGTAGCTGGAAATATGAAGGCTTAAATAATGAAAACATTTCTTTAATTAAATCAGTAGATACCAGTGTTTATATTTAAGAAAATCCCTTTTGGAAATCCACAATATAGGGAACCACAAAGAAAAGTGCTTTAAAATGCCCTGTTAACACAAAAAAATTAAAGAATTTCGGAATGTTGGAAAATAAAGCCAGAATTTGATTGAACATTAACAAGAATTTTATGTGAGTATACTATAGCTTCACTCTGTATAACTGAACATTTACTTATATTGCTATTTTATAAAGAATAAAATTCTTGAATTTGTGGAAACCTATTGTTATTTGAAATTTCCAAAGCACTGATGTGAGATTTCAGACAATGGACGTCCACTTCCACGTAGTGTCATTGGTCCTCTAGAACCCTGTGATAGCACTGATCACAAACACCTGTACTTATTGGATTGTCCTACTTTAGGTCATACAGAATGTGGAGCTAGTTCAGTCTCAACTCTATAGCAACTCAGATTGCTATAATATATTTTTTAGATTGTGCTGATTTATGCCCATCCAACTCACCCTGAAATATCATTTGCAGCAAAGAATCATAGTATTAAAATACAATTAATATACATTGAGCAATGTATCATTTGCTTTATGAAGACATACAATAACATCAAAATATGTTTTCAAATAGGATTTACATTTATAATGTCAAGAAAAGTTCAACACTCAGGCATCTCAACAATAAACCTGTCTTGCAAATACTTTGTTTACTGTCAGCAAATGTATCATCTTTTCATATAAAGGATAGGTTCAGATTGTAAGTCTATCTTGATACAATAGTCACATCATTCATATGCTACTGTATATTATTGTTAGAGTTATTGATCACTGTAATAATTCCTCCTGTCCATACTGGCCATGAAGCAATCTCTTCATGATAACCTAAATTAAGCCATATCTCCAACCTTAGAGGACAGCGATGCAGAAAACACTATTCAAAGGGGAAACAGACTTCAACACAAGACAAAGATACAACACTACAGATAGTATTATATAAGCAAAAAACCTATACTCGATGGCCACTTGATTTGTCTAACTCACACTGCTGAAACCTCATATTAGTTTCAGCTGAACTTTCTGATGACAATGAGCAATAACTCTTTCAGTGTACATATGGCATGTGAGTACTGTATTAAGATTTCCTGATTTGGCCTTATAAATAAGGCCAAATCAGGAATCAGAGAATAACACTTTTTCCACGAGCAGTTCTTTGCTGGACCTTTTAAACAGTTCTTCAATAGGCAAGGGATAATCCACAAGGAGGCATGCAGTTATTGAAATTTACTGCATGACACATAAACTTATAAGGTGGGTTTGCCTCGGTAGAGTGCGTTATTTTTTTATACCTGCACTGATCAGAGAGGATCACGCCATTCATACTATTGCCACTTGCCATAGTTCAAAATATTGAATTTGAATTGAATTTATTCATAATTATGTTTGAATGGAAAAGTGTGTGTTGGCACTGTCTTTTTCAGTCTTGTAATAAACATTACTTTACTACTCCAACGAGTAGTAGAGGCTGTAGCCTAGTAAGAGCTGAAACCAGCAGCCTTCCAGCTGTGAGTGTTGATTCAGAAGTGATCAGGACAAGTCAGAGCCATGTGGGTATCTGAAAATAATGCTCACCCTCTGGCCAGAATCAAGTGTTATGTCCATGGTACAGTATAATACTTTGTGTATCAGTTCTTTATGGACTTTGTCCAAACTAATGTGGCCACAAACATTCTCATTGTCTTGCTAGTTTTGCCCAAAGCATCACAGAAGCAGAGAGTTTAGGTTATGTCACAACATGAAACAAACAATTGCAACGTTGCATCTAACTTGAATGAGTATAACACTGACAATCCACTATATAGTAAACTGTTGACTTGTTCCTGTTCAGTCGTTTTTTGTAAACTCGCCTGCCTCCCAACGTAAAGCCATGGCACTCTTGCGTCTTCCTCCTGTGTAGACCTCTGGAAACTGAGAAAGACAGCTGATTGTTTACCTGCTTTCAAAGCACTTCCTCCATCTCCTTCACTTCCACCTCCTCTCTCAGGTTATCAGACTGAAGGTGGAATAAGCAAATCAGTTTTGCATGGTAATATTGCTGTTCAGAGTTACCAAGCTACACTTTGCCACAAGCCTTTCTTTTTGTAAATTAAGACAGGGTACACTCAATAGATGCATACAAATCTAAATGATAAATACGTGTAATGCTAATATTTTGATGATTGTGTCTGATTTTGAAAAAGAAAATGCTGTAGGGCTTACTCTGTGATCACAGGATAAAGCACAGCGATCCATCCTGTAGGCTGTTTTCATTGGTGATGATGGCGATGACTTGCACTTTACTGGTACATCAACTAATAACAAAAACCAACAAGACAACAAGATCAACATTAGCTTAAAGGTATTCATACAAGTGTGTACAGAGTGTTGTAAATAACAGTATTGTTCTGCGGTCAGCATTTTGCAGACATACCTGAATTGTCAAATGCCAAAGTGTCCATGTGATTTGACAACATTCTTTCTGTACTGAACCCATCTTTGCCATACAGATTCGCCCTCTCTTTCCTCAGCTCTTCCTCCCTCTGCTTCACCATCTTAATCTCTTCATCCACCAGTGATATTGTGCTTCTTGAACGCAGCTTGAAAAAGGGGTTGTTCAGGAACATTTTTTCCTGGGGCTGCTCACAGGCTTTATTGAGGGAGAACTCGGAGGCACTGCGAATTATCAGATTGGATGTCTCTAGGATGATGAGGTTGGAGCTGCTGTCCTCGGAGCGCCACTCACCGGACCGAGCTGCCACGCTGTCTTTGCCATGTCTGGGACTGGAGTTGAAATCATTGGTAGGGTCGAGAATGATGACATTGTTTGCTGACACTTCATGTTTCAGTGGTTCCTTAGTGGGTGAGGAGGTGATGATGAATGATGGCGTGAGTGGAGTGCTTATGGACCTGGGGATACTTCGTGATGGAGTGCAGTCAGTTGATTTGCCCATCCTGGAGAAGCCCCTCTCTCTCCTGAAGTTTTCCTCCCTCACCATTGATATGCGAATCTCCCTTTCAACTGGTGTTTCTGGGTCATCATAAGGGGACCTGTAACTGGAATCATCCAGGCCGGAATCCTCTGAGCAAGGGCTGAATTGGGTGTGAGGATAATCCCCAACCAGATTCAAGTTCTCCAGATCATATGCTTTCTTCTGGGTTCTTTCAATGTTGCGGACCGGTGTGTACATTAAGCTGTGGCTGCCATGGAAGCTAGGCTGCTTGGTTGTAGGTAAGATAATCTTGTTCGTGGTTTGCTCCTCCATTTCCCTCCACTGTTTACGAGCCAGCTGGAAGTCCACATGCTCCGTGCTAACATTCTCACTCTTGGTCTCCTGTATCACACAGAAGTCTTTAGGTAGCTTCTTGTTTGGATCTGCATTCATGTGCTGTTGGTGGGTGGTGTGGTTATGATTGGCATCTCTGCCATTTTCACTCTCATCTTCAGAGATTTTGGACAAACTTTGAAGGCCTAAAGGGTTATATTTAACCTCTTGTGGAGGGGTGGGAAGAGAAATTATATCCTCTGGTTGTTCCAGAACTTCTTCCACTTGTGGAACCTCAAAACTGACCTCTTCAAAGTTGTTGTTGTCCTGTTCTTCAAAGTCTGTCACCTCAACTTTCTGCACAAAGAGCTCCTGGGCACTCAGCTGAAGACTGTCCAAATATGAATCATCATCTTCTTTATTTATAGAGGACGAGAATATTGTTCTCCATTTTTCGTCTGTCTCACTATCAGAGGAAGCCGCTGCAATCTCAACTCTCAGGCATTCTTCCATTTCTTCAGGGTCAAGGTCATGGCAGGACTCATTGGACACATCTGATATTGCCTCTTCTCTAATGCACTGCTCTAATATCGACTCATTTGTAATGGGTGGTTCAAATAGGATGTCATGGGCCTCTGGGTCTTCCTCTGTGTCTACTGTCAGATTTTGATAGCCATCGTCTTCAGGATTAAGCTCAAAATCCTCAGTCTCAGGCTGTGGCTCAGGGTACAACTCTAGCTCAGGGTATTGCTCCATCTCAGGGAACTGGTCTTGTTCAAGGTCTTGCTCTGGCTCAGGGTCTTGCTCTAGCTCAGGGTCTTGCCCTGGCTCAGGGTCTTGCTCTGGCTCAGGATACTGCACTGGCTCAGGGTACTGCTCTGGCTCAGGGTACTGCTCTGGCTTAGGGTACTGCTCCGGCTCAGGGACTTGTTCTTGCTCAGGATCTATTTCTGGTGTGTCCTGCCTTTTACGATGGGCCTCATTCTCATAAACACTGTCAGCACTGGAGAGTGTGTCGGACACAGATGAGGTGGTTGACTCATTCCTGTTGAGCTCATCATGTCCTGGTTCTAATATCAAATCTTCCTTTTGATCCTGACAAGGCAGTGTAGTGCAAACACTGGCCTCAGAGCAGTCAGGCTTGTCAATCTCAATTGTGTTGGTTGACAGGTCGGTTAATAATTTCCCAAGCACCGTCTTTTCCCCTGGGGAATCTGATGAGTCTGTCTCTAAATAAACTTGCTCATCATATGCACTGAAATCCTTTCCCTGCTCAGGTGAATCAGCCACAGTGACCTCCACTTCACAGTCCATCGCCAGCTCTGATTGTTCAGTGGTTTCCATGGTGACGGAGAAGGAGTTGTGATTCTCAGTTGTGCTGCAACCTTCGTTCAGTTCTTTTCCATCTGCCTCTTTATTCACCAAGGTGGCTTTCTGAGAAAAGAGAGAATAAGCAAAAAAGACTTTCATTTTCTCGGAGGGAGAAAGGGAATTGTTAGTTTGTACCTTTTACTAAATGCATAGCTGAGTTGAGCAATTCTCTGCATAGGAATCAACATCAGCATTTTCACAGTATCCTTACCCTGGCATTATTTGCTCATCAACCTTGTCTCCCCCCAGTGTCTCCCTGTATTTAAAATGTCCCTAATGGCCTAAAGTCCATTCTTTGAATTTTCCTGTGCGGCATCCCCCCAAATAACCACCAAAGACATTACCATGTAAAGAGATAGAAGCTGATGAATTGCTTGAATTGCTATTATTTGGAAATTTGTTCAATATTGCATTCTGTGTCATGCAGCACATTAGAGGAATCAATCCATCACAGCTTGATTATATGTACAGTATATTTATTGTGAAATAACAGCAGAAAAACTGTTGTGATCCATACAAATAAGACGCTGAATTGTCAGACTGAAGATTCTATCTGCTGCGATAATAATTGTTGTCTCTATAAAACTCATCACAATGATCATCATCCTCATTGTCATCATTAACACCACAGACAAGAACACTGGACCGGCTCAATAACACTTCAGGATGTTATTGTGAATGTAATCACACCAATGTGACTTTGCCAAATCCTCCTGAACAAGTCTTGAAGTGCAATGAGGACACTAAAGTTGTCCATGAACAGTACTTAAATGTTCTGTGCCAGGCGGAGAAACACTTTCAGATGTATCTGTGGATGGATGGGGGATGGTGGTGATGACGGTGGTGGGGTGTGTTTGTGTGGGGGGTCTCTATGTTGTTTATGCTAACCATTGCTGTGCTGAGTGAATGTTTCCCTAAGTGGGTTATGTGCAGAAAGAGAGGAAGCACATCAAAAGCAGCTGAATTAGATGGCATTGTATCTGTTCTTATGTAAGACTGCGCGGCTGGGTCTGTCTCCCACACACTGCTGGAGTGTCCCTGCAAGATGATTAGCTAAGCCCCACAATCCCTGTGTTCACAAGTGCACACACACACACTCACAGACATTTTGATTACTATTACTAGTCACTGTGAGGACCATCACTAGCTACATTCATCCATTGATTTTAAGATAAACTCCCACTGTGGGTAACTGTAGCTACAAAAATTAGCTACACAAACTTCAGCAAGATCTAAATTCATCAAGTATTTTATCTGAGCACACCTTAAGTTGCACTCTCCTGTAGCCCCACTCAGCTGCATACACCTTTATGTACAAGACATTAACAGTGAGATGAGTTGAAATTTGGGGATTTGCAGGTGCTACTGGCACATCATTATTGCTATAATAACATAAAAAATGTGTCTCTAATCTTAAAGCAGAGGTTGCATCAGTAATGTGTCACAGCTCCAATATGGCAGTGTCACAGTTCCTCTGAGGTTCCTCTGAATTTATCCACAGGCAGTGTTTACAGAGTGATACCTCTGGCAAGCCAAGCCAAATTTTGTTTGTGTTTTAGTTATGGGTAAATAGACTTTTAGACTTTTCTTTATTCCACAATGATCCCTCAGGGAGGTATATGAAATTACACAAGTAAGAAAACAAAAAGAAGCAGAGGTAAAGTGGAAACCTATTGCTCAGTAATTGAAATTAAACTCTGGACAAATACAATAAAAAAGAAAATGACAAGTAAATAAATAAACAAATGTACAAATTAGCAAATATGCACGTTCTGGTAAATGCTAAAAGCTTTTAAAATTAGCCATTATTTTATCAAACTTGCAAGATTGCTTAACTCTTTGATATTTTTAATATACATTTTTAGTATTGAATATTTCTTTCCAAATTTAACAGTATTTGAACTAAGGCTAATCAATTAATCTCTCTTTTTCATCATCATAACTAGGACAATCTAAAATGTAATTATACTTGTTCTTGCGGCTTTAAAGAATGAAGCTGGCATTACTCTTGATTTTTGTTATTGTCACAGTTCCCATTAAAAGACCCAAACCAACAATGTGTTAGTCCTTCTCTCAATCAGAGCCTAGAAGGAATAGTGAATTTCACTTTAGTTACCTTTGCTTGTCATCAGAACGTACTGTGCTTTGATAAATTCGTAGTTCCTTGCATTACCATTCCAAAATTGTTATAATTTGAAATACTTTTGAAACAAACTCACATCTTCTGTTTAGTTTGCCTTTAGCTTTTTTAAAACAACAGGGGTGTTTTGTGTCTGATAATTATATGTCAAGAATTATTTAATTATTTATTTAACTCACAAGTTTATAGATCAAGGTGAGTTTACAACGTCAGAATTAAAACGTAGCAGATTTATCTAAATATGTTCTTCAAATTATCAACCAGCCACCCTGTCTCCTAGAAATTACGCTTACATTGTACTAAATTTTTTCCCCAATTATGCTAACAAATGTATCGTTATTTTTGAGTAAATAAAGCGCTACATTGATGTACCGCACCAAGGTTGCGGGAGGTGTGCGGGGTGGATGGTAGGTATGCACAGGGCAAGACTCCAGGGCAAGACTCCAGGGCAAGACTCCAGAGTCCCATCTGGTTAGTTTTAGTCAACAAAAGCACTTTGGTTAAGGTTAAGGAAAATAATAAACACGTTGTGTCTCAAGTCACTGCAGAATTTACAGACCACAATCATTCCCTAAACTTAACCAAGTACTGCCGTGCCCAAACATAGCCATACAAATGTTTAATAATGCTCTGGTCACACTTAAGAGGACATTGTATTGCAAGATCAGATATTGTGGTGGAAAACAAATGAACATTTTACTCATACGTTAAGTATCAACATTTTTGAGGGATATGTTAATTAACAACATTTCCTCATTATGTTAATAGAAAACTAATCCTACATTAGGTTTCATACAAAAGATATTTGCAGTTGCAAATTAGTTGTACATAAACATAATTTCTAGAAGACAGGGTTGCAGCCAGGGGACCCAAAGTAGGTCTGTGAGAAGATGACTAATAGTAAAAGGTTAAAAAATTGTCCTCTTGGTCTGCTTACATTACTGTTCATTATGAAAGTGAAAGCCATATTAAGCCTACCACAGTATCTGCTCAAATCTGTTTCTACACCAGTATCATCCCTGTCTCCGAAAAATTACGTTCATGTTAGTAATTTGCATCAGCAAATAAGTTTTACAGAGAAGTGCCCAATGACTAAATTCTGTATGCAGAGAAGGTGAGGAATGGATATTTATAGACAATACACCAAGTCAACATATTGTTTGGGTTATAGGATTATTTATTATAATAATAATGCCAATACAGTATAGAGTATACAGGCCTGCATATGGTGACATTTGAGTACTGACTGACTCTGTAGCCTGAGAAAACTGTCAATTCCTGAAGGTTGGCACTAAAGTCTTGGTAAGACGCACAGTCTTAACGCTATACTCAACAAAGAATACCAACCCACATTTTCTGCAATCCTTTGGAGCGTTGGTTGTGCACATCCTCAAAAATAGTTGCTATGCAAGTGCAATATGCCATCAAGCACATAAATGATGGGGGCAGTATTTCAGGATGTGAAGCAGCAGACTCTGAATCATAGGCACAGCTTAAGTGGGTGGTTGGGAGCTGAGGCACCCATGGCTAAGAGAAAGTACCCATTGGGAAATTATACTGGTGGGTGACCATATCAAGAGATAAATAGAGCACACATTCTTAAAGTAGCATGTTTTAAATATGCACTAAACCTGTTTCCATTCCTATATTTAACTTTCTTGGTGTCATGTGACAGACTGTGGCTTAGGGAGTAAGACATTGACCATAAACTGGAATTTTCCCCATCTGGCCTAATTGGCTCTAGTGGATGGCATGTTAAACGCAAGCATAATAAATTTCAAACTTTTCTTTGATATTGATTTTTCTTGCTCTATGCTAGATGGAAGAGTTTGGTTATCCTTTCTTGTTTGGTGATGAGGTGGTTGTTTTGACTGATAAATAGATCAACCTAATATTACATGGTCTTTATTACATGTAATGGTCTTTGCACAGTTTGCCTGTGGCCTGAACAAACCATAGCAGTGACGGAAAGTTCTGAAGACAAAATCATTGAGCTTGTATGCAATTATCCACAATCTCAACATTAACAATATGGTAACCTTCTCAAGTGCAAGTTTAGTTTTCTGCCCCCTAGTGCACAGGCAAGTATGTGAGTCACAACCATTTGTCTATACGTACACCTTGTTAAAAATCAAGTATAGAAATGCTTTCATGCAGAAAGAGCTGGGATGTGTCCACTCAGATGATTTACACTGTTATTATTATAGTGAAGTCTACAAATTGTATGACAGATTTTTTGTGACTGAATGGTGGACTAACTAGACAGATAAGACATACAATACAATACAATGCATACAATGCAGTGACTGTGATTCTGAAATTCTGGGGTAAATACTAAATATCCTTTCATCAACACCAACAATTGGATATTGGTATTTTGTGCCAGTGTCACTGTCCCACTCTATGGAAGGTTGAATCCATCTCACCCTGCAGCTGATGTCATGTGCTCCTGCTGCCAAGTGTCGGGCCAGCAGCTCACCAGGCCTGTACGTTCTTTTCACTCCAAAGCTTAGAGTATTTAACAGGATACCCACAGCTGCTGACTCCAAACATCAAATACTGCCAGTGCTCATCCACTCTCCACCAAGTTTCTAATCCTTTTGCCTTCCTCTTTCTTGTTCTCTTCGGAATAGTCATAGTAGGCACATTCCCTTCATTAAGTCCACTTCTGCATAATGTGACCAAGCAAAGTCTAACCAGAGACTGGCATCAGTGTTCTAGCCACAGTGGCTGTCGTGACAATGCTTGAATTGCCCCCAAATCAATATAATCATCTTTGTGTGTTAATTACTCCAGCAGTATGAAACAGTACTGAATCTACTGCTCTCTGCACAGACTGATTTGGCA
>NTHP01000459.1:283748-314862 GCA_003416845.1 Oplegnathus fasciatus
TGGAGTCAGTGCACTTATTGGTGGGGAATCTCCACACAGGAAATGACAAATCAAAAAGAAAAAACAAAATGACTACTGAACAAGATAAACATAGAATATTCACATTCCAACCCTGTCTCCTAGAAATTATGTTTAAATACTGTTACGACCCTTCCCTTTCTGCCTGCACCCCCTGCAGGAGCCTGCAGTCAGGAGGGTTGCTATCCTAATCTGGTGGCACCTGTTTAGGTCTCCACCAAGGCTACAAATACCAGCCCCCTTTCATTGTCTCTCTCTCTCTCCTTGGAGCGCTTAAAGCGAGACGTCACTGTCTTCATTAAAACATGCCATACCTGTCAACTCGCAAGCCTAATCAAGTTGTTAAACCTGCTCCCTTACATCCAACCCCTGCAACTAGACAGCCTTTTGAACATTTGATAATTGACTGTGTGGGTCCCTTGCGATGGTTCAAGTCTGGACACATGTACTTGTTTACTGTAATGTGTCAGGCTATGAGGTATCCTCCTGCCTCATCGACTATGTGAACAGGTTCAGGTTAAAATTGTACAGGGAAGGGGAATTGGCAAAGCAAAAACTGGAGATTTCAAAGGGCAAAATGAAAAACATATATGACTGGCGGACTGAGGTTCGTCAGTGTAGTCCAGGTAACCCTGTTCTTGTCCTTCTGTCCCTGGTCACTTCGCCTTTCCAGGCAAAGTATAGTGGTCCTTTCTTTGTGGTGTGGCAAGTCTCTGATTTGGACCATTTGATTAAAACTCCTGGGTGAAGTAAATCTACAAAGCTGTGTCATGTAAACTTCCTAAAGCCATATCACTTTCATGAGTCTGTGTTTTCTGTGCAGCAGGGTTCCCCAAGTGTAAAGCCGGTTTTGGTAGCTGCTCCCGCTTCTGTATCCCTCATTCCTGATCCCGCTGTGGAGGAGAGGGAGGAATTGGAGGTTGTGCCTGATGATGGGTTGATGCGGGGCCGTTTGAAAAATTCTGAGACGCTGAACAATGTGGAAAGCTTAGTTAACCAGTTCGATGTGGAAAAACGTGATGAATTGGTCAAACTAATCAACTGCTATCCATCTTTGTTCTCTGATACCCCGTCCCAAACACACCTAATAGAGCACGACATAGATGTTCGAGATTCTGAGCCCATCAAGCAGCGTTTTTACTGTGTGTTGGATGAGAAGAAGTGGTAGTTGGAGGCTGAAGTTCAGAATATGCTGGACAACGGCATTGCAGAGCCTTGTTCATCTAACTGGGCCTCCCTGTGCCTACTAGTTAAGAAGTCAGATGCTAGTTTGAGGCCTTGTACTGACTATCGTAAAGTGAACAGCCTCACTAAACCTGATTTGTATTCGCTCCCTCAGATGGAAGACTGTATTGATCAGGTGGGTTCAGCTAAATTTGCGAACAAATTCGACCTTCTCAAAGGGTACTGGCAAACTGAGAAATCTCAGCATTCACAACTACTTCCAGCTTGTACTCCTACTCCTGTTGTTTCTGGTCTTAGTGATTGTGCTGTGTATCTCGATGATGTAGTGGTGTATTCAGACACCTGGGAAGCGCAAGTCCAGCACATAGGTGCTCTTTTTGACAGGTTGATCTGGGCACGCTTGACAATGAATCTTGCCTAATGTGAGGTTGCCAAGGCCACCGTGCCATACTTTGGGAAGGTGTTGGGTCAAGGCCAAGTCTGTCCGGTGTGGGCCAAAGTCATGGCTGTGCAACAGTTTCCTCCACCAACCACCAAGAAAGAGCTAATGCGTTTCTTGGGGATGGTAGGCTACTACCACAGTTTTTGCAAGAATCTTTCATCTGTCGTCGCACCATTGACTGACTTGTTGAGAACAAAAGCCAAGTTCATTTGGTCTTCACACTGTGAGAATGCATTTGAGAGTATTAAGGCATTGCTGTTTTTGGCTCTGGTGTTAGCAGACTACCATGACTAGACCAGCTGTTTAAACTACAGGTATCTACCTGTAGTTTAAACAGCAATGTGGGTGCTGGTGCCGTCTTGTTGCAGGAGAATGAGGAGGGGGTAGATTGTCCTGTAAGTTTCTTCTCCAGGAAATTTAACAGACATCAGCTGAACTACTCAGTAGCTGAGAAGGAGGCATTGGCACTTGTTTGGGCTCTGCAACATTTTGATATCTATGATGGGGTATCATCGTTGATGGCTTTCACTGATCGTAATCCCCTTACTTTTTTGCAAAGTCCCTGCCAAATCCTAACCAGAGATTGATGAGGTGGGCGTTGTTCCTGCAGCCTTACAACTGGACCTTCAACATATCAAGGTGCCGATAATGTAATTACAGATGCACTGTCTTGCGTGCCGATAGACTCTTAATTCCATGTTGCTAAGTGATTCTCACTTGTTTGCTCTCCTCTGCTCATCTGTCTGTCCTTCATCCTCTTATATTTCTCCTGTGGTACCAAGGTTGGTAGGGTGGGGATGGAGAGATGTGCTGGAGGTTGTAGCCTGGAAAGAGAACTGTACTGCACATTGATCATAGGTAATGTACTGCCAAATTACAAAGTTAATAATACAGTATTTTCTTAATTGTCCCTGTTATTTGTCATTGACTTATGTGCTATTGCTAACAGTTATTATCCCTAGGTCAAGGTTTTTATGGAGGGGGGTGTTACGACCCCTCCCTTTCTGCCTGCACCTCCTGCAGGCGCCTGGGTCATTATCTTAATCTGGTGGCATCTGTTTAGGTCTCCACCAAGGCTACAAATACTACTTTTCATTCTCTCTCTCTCTCCCCCTCCCTCCTAGGATCCACACCATCCAGATTTTGGTTTGTTTGAACATTTTGCCTGCAACACTTCCACGTACCCATTCCTCACTCATCCATACATTCCACTCATGACTGATGTATTTACTCTCCACACCCTGTGCTCTTTTGTAAATAGTTGTTTGTTTATTTCTAATAAAATACTTAATTGGCACTTTAACTTGACTGGTCTCCCATCCTTGTCACATGCCTTGAGCCAGTTTGTGGAAATACTACTAAATGTTTTTACTCCTTGAAACATTTTGGAGGAAACTCAATTGTTGCTTGGATTACGTTCACTGGCAATGTCTTTTCCAGTGCATGAAGTGCTAGGTACGCATAAGTAGAGGTTGTAGGCTGGTGGACAGTGGGCGTACAAACCTCAGGACTATGACACCAGAGACTGGGGTTTGTATCCTGAGTCCCCCATGTGGTTAGGTTTAGGCAACAAAAGCAATTTGATCAAGGTTCAGGAAAGACAATGGTTTTCGGTTAAATATTGAAATACTTCCTGTCATTTGCTGCAAGTCATTGGTCCTCATGTGAAAACAACTTTTCCAACTTGGATTCACCAAACTCTCTTGACTGGACAAACTTGTCGCAAATCGCTCATTTCAGTCTGCCACAGATTCATGAGGTGTGTGCTCATGAGATTTCATTATTAGCATATTCCACAAAAATGTTACCAAAGAGTAAAAAGAATTTCACACCATTGTGCTTCAAGTCAGTGAATGCTTTGATGATTACATTTTGAAGATTGTGAGTCTGTGTAGTCTGTCCTCTTTCCAGGTCTCCATGGTGGAGAGGAGGTCATGTGGCTCAGGTCCTCAGATCTGTTTGGCAATACCTGAAGTTGCTCAACATCCTACTGGATTCATTCTTAATATATGTTAACAATCTATCTATAATTTTGTCATCCTGATTGTCCATACTGTAATTTTATGATGTTGGTCTATTCTGTACACACGCCATCTTTTGCATATCTGTCTGTCCGGGGAGAGGGATCCCTCTGTTGCTCTTCCTGAGGTTTCTTTAATTTTTCCCATTACAGGGTTAAGGATTGTAAATAATATTAATTTTGAAGCTTCTCTGAACTTCCAAACCTTAAAAAATATATTAAAGCTATTTAATAGCTTCATCATGGATATATGATAAAACATGACTCAGCATCTCAAATGTTTAACCTCAAATTTATTCAGAAACTGATTTTTGTTGATAAATGATTATGGCATCCATTCTGTAAACATTGTCAACTTTCTTCCAGGTCAGGTTTAGGCAGGTTCATGATAAAATGATCAAGCTAATTTGTTCATGGCCATGTCAGACCACAGTATGGTGTGTTTCTTACTCACATTAAGAGACCAGTGAAATTATTTTCTCCATCCCTTTTAATCTACAACTGGCCAGTCACACTGTCTTGTTTGGCAGTGGAAGTTTTCAATTACACACACATATTCACACACACACACACACACGCCTACAAGGACACGTGCATGCGACAGACTGAGTGCCATGGTAACCGTCAACAGGCCTGACACTTGCACTGCTCAGCTCTCGCCTTCTCCACCTCCCCCTCACCACCTCATCAGCAGACTGTTAAATGTGATGGGGAGCAGTGCTGCACTCATGTCGCGTGGGAAAAGTGGTAAATACAAACTTCCTAATAAGTTCACCTCGTCATATTGGAAAAATCTGAAGAATCTTGCCTAGATGTTTAACACGATGGAATGATGACATATGGTACAAAAATATTTTTATTTTACATTTAAAAAATACTGCAGCAGACGTGACTATTTGCGAAAATAATGCATCATATCATTAGATTCTGTAGGCAGCAAATCATTGCCATATGTCCTTTTTGGTTTTGCCACAAGGACACTGACAAACATTTTTTTCCTTGCGTTTATGACAAATCTGTTATCATTACAATGTGGCATTAACCTTTCGGTCTGATGTATCTACTATTAAGTGCTGAAAAACTGCAAGCCTAGCTCTATCAAAAGAGTAAAAATATGGCTTTGATTACCTCTAAAGGTGTCTTTTTTATTCCTACTAAGTTTAGTTAGCTAGTAAGCCAATCACCAAAACAAGAGCAAAAAGTTTGGTTATGTTCAGAGTTAGGACAGTGTGCAGACCTGTAACCCTTCCTTAGCGAGCCATAGTGAAACTTGAACTTATAGGCTCTGTTTGAGAAATAACTCAGGAAACGTCATTCAAAATCTCAATGCCATAATAATGCAAATTAGAAAAAATCCAGCCTTACAACACAGTATATCGGTGGTTCACTCCAGCTGTCTCGCCAGGCATGGCATATTGTTAAAAATGATCCGATATTGTTTTCCTTTTAGCTGCCTTTAACAAACATCATTTCCCACAAGCCCAAGACCACCACAGGTTAAACGTTAGCAGATTGACAGACTGAAGCCATGAATCTATGAGAATGGACAGGGAGGGTTGAACAGCCTAGATGTGTTTAGATAGCAGAAATTACTGCTAAGAAGTTGGAAAGATGACTTGAGATGAGAGTGGAAGTTGCAGTTTATTGAAAGCCAGAGTCTAGTTTTATGCTTAGCTAGGCTAAATGCCTCCTGTACATGCGGAATGTCTGTACTGGACACACGTGATAATAATCTTGTCATCTAAATCTTAGTAAGATGGCAAACAAATGCATCTCCCAAAATGTTGAACTTGTTCCTTAAATTACATAAAACAGTGTGATGACAACTCTTAAAAATATCATGGCAAGACTTAACTATGTGCTTTTAGTTTGTGACATTATTTGCTTTGCTGTAAAATAAGAATTAAAATGCATGTGCACCAAGCTAATTAACAGTAACTTCAGTCTACAGACAATCTCAACCATCTGACTGCTTCAAATCAGTACAAGTTGATTCTTGTAATTGTTCTTTTAAGTGTCAAGTTCTACCCATAAGACTGAGAGTAGAATAAGTACATGATGCAACACAAATCTATCAGTGTCAAGTTCCGCTTGTAGTCGTTTGTCAGCCTCAGACTTTATATCTGCAGTGAGGCTTGACTGTTTTTGATTGCTGATGGGCAGAGCCAGGATTTTTTTACTCAAACTGCAAATAATATTTGACAGTGTCCAAGATCTTTAAAAATGACAATAATATGGACAGTACTGCAAATCCCATCCTTGACAAAATCAGTATCCATTTCTTGCTTTCTTGTTTTATGCTTCCAGACCATGAAACCCAAATTCCATCAATAATTCATAATACACGGAAAAACTACACTTACTCTATTACATTTCCTCCAAATCCCTACAGCGTCTGACTGACTGGCTGTAAGTTTTCCAGTCACAGCGCTGTGTAAAACCAATATACAGCTTTGACTTGTAAACATGGTTCACTGCAGTGTTGAGTCATGGCCTAGTTTGATTTTAGAATTCATTTATTAGAATGGATGTTACATGATTCTGAATGAATGTCCACGTGTAGTCTTGATTATTAGCACTATTGACCAAGCTTTTTATCATCATTCTGTCATCTTGTTTGATATCTGTTTCATGCTTCTGTAGCAAGCTTGTGAAAAAATAGCTTTGAATGCATTATAGTGAACATTCTCTACTGCAGGCTACAGCTTCCTCTCTTAAGAAAATGGATGCACTCAAATGTATATCGTTGTGTTAGTATTCTGATAGCACCCTACAAGCGAGCATTAAATCTTTCTTTGGACAGGTGTTTAACTGATTTCTTCAAGAGCACCCCAAATCCCCACATTTCCTCCAAAACTCAACCAAACAACTATTTTTAAAAGTTATTTAACAGTTAAAGTTTTAATATGTCTTGAATCCAGTTAACCTGTAATAACCTGTACATCCGGGTTCACTGTGCAATGGTAAGATCTTTGTGGTGTGTTCACTATAAGAGGAATTCAGAACATACCGTAAGTGATTTCTGCTTTACTAAAAACATTTGGACTGCATGGACCTAAGATATTTGCGTCATGTACATCTGTACTTTCAAAATCTTCTTTGTAACGTTGAGCCATAGATTCTTGATTTTAATAGATGAGTCTGATGATATTCTACAGTTTCTTTTTGTCAACAAATCCAATGAAAAAACACAAACCAACAATGAATCTATCCGCTAACAAGTATTGTGTGTGTATTTAAAGCCTGATATATCTTATTCCTCTGTGCCGTAGAGCTCCATTGTTGTAAAAAAAATTATTAAAAAGCATCAGTAAGGTACACTGTTGCACTGGGTGACATGTTCCGTCATTACCATGAACACACACACGGAAGTTTATTTTGAATCAATCCCACATACACTGTCCTGCTGCCACAAATACTCACTAGAGCACCAAATGTGGATTAATCTGCTACTGAAAATAGTCCCCAACAAATGCACCATTAAGTAACATTTGTCTGTTTGTTTTGTTTTGTTTTACTACAGTGGCCAGCTGTTTTAGGAAATGACTGAGCCATTCTTAAGAATGAAGAATTACATTTTATATTTGTGAGCTGTGAGCTGATATTTATGTCCTCAGTAGGAACAAATGGGCTTGGAGCTGAGAGCCACAGACAGGGTAGGGAAGTCAAAAAGTATTGAGAGACAGAATAACACATTTTTTGTATTGTTTTTTTCATGGGATTTGTTGACAATAAGAAAAATATAAAATAACACCATACCAGCCTTAAAACATCTTGAAATTATTAAACGTGGCTGTTGAATAGTGGAATCAAACCTGATTTTAGTAACCTGAAATCGTATATAGCATGCACTGTAGGTCTAATAAATAAACAACACTGCTGCCAGAACAGCCGAACTCTAGAGAAACAGCAATTAACTGCTAGATGCCCTCGACCTATACATTTTTTAAATTTTATTGTAAATTTTAAGTTAATAAGATGAGTCAGGGAAAGTTAAGAGAATCCTAGTTTTATGGCTGTATGTCCACTTATGGGGTGAAAGCTAATCTGATCTATCCATTGCTCCTCTACCCAACATACCATAGAGCTAAGCTAAACCTACCATCAACATGTAGTAGATCATCCACACAGAAATCATATCCGGAGAGCAGCTTCCAAATTACACAGACAGATAGAAACAAACTACACACTGCTACTGTATACTCTCCATAGAGTGGCAATTTGTTGGACTGAAACCAAGCTTTGATGGCCTTGTGTGTGGACTGTTGTGTTAAACTGACACAAACACACACACAGAAATATTGGCAGAACTGTCATTAAGATGAGGCTGAGAGTGGAGATGAGCCTCCCCGAGGCTGTTTGCTAATGACAGACAAACACATTTCATGTCAATCCCAATCAAAAGAGTGTGTCCCATTTATGCAGTGAGAGCCATAACTAAGCGTAAAAAACCCTGGAATGCTACTGTGTTGAATTTCCACAAATCAACAGTAAATTAGAAGGACAATATTAGATTTGAGGGTGCTGGCCAACAAACAATAATAAATCATCTGTTCCAGTAAATATCCTGCGCTGCACAGGTAGTAATGATTTTTAATATTTACATATGCTTCAATGGCAGTTTGGCATGATAATATAACACAGTCAAAGGCAACATGTCCTGTCATGGCCCCCTGAAACTGTTACAAATGATGTTACAAAAACGATTCATATGAGCGTGATCTGCCACCTCTATGCTTAAGCTTTAGTTAGGTTTAGAAACTAAAATGACTTGGTTATGGTTAAGGGAAAGATTAAAGTTAGGACAAACCAGGGAGACCAAGCATGAGTTGTAACTTAAAATTAGTTTATTTAATTTCACTAAATTAAAAATGAAACTAAAGAGAAATCAAACACAGCCAAAATGTTTGAATGGACATAAAAACTGGGACTTTCTAAAGTCCATTCTTTCAAACTCACAGACGTCCATAAGGGCTCACAGTTGTCTCTCACTTTTCTGAGTCCTTTCTGCACACTTTCTGTGAGTTTGCAACTCTGCTGACTTTGCTCAAGATAATGATAACAGTCAGTGCGTTTAAATGCAATTACGTACCAGGTTACAGACTGCTTTCTCCAGTAAGCTGATTTCTTAAATGTCATGTAAATAAGAAACCTGGTTTCTGTAATCAGGGCAGGGGATTTGGGAAATTAATGCTACGCGTCCACAAGATGCAATACACACATGAACAGCAGGGGCAGCGTAGGGGCAGTATGGTGATGTGAGAGAGAGAAACATACTCGCCATTGTCACAACGTGCTTGATTTAGGCATCTTACATACCATCTACGATGGTGCTGCTGCTGCTTTTTCTGCCATGATCTCAAAATTAACAAAATAGTAACCTCCTCGAATGTTTCCGTGTGTATTGTTTACATCATGCAAATCCGGAAGCTCTATACAGTCTGAGTTCTCTGGTGTGTCATCTAGTGGAATCCTCCAGTAACACGTGAAGTACATAGGTAAGTATGTGAAGAATTCCATTCACAAACACACGTACACAAACGTGTGGTTAAAAAGCAGGTATATCTCTGCCCTTAGTGGAGATTGTGGTCATGGTTAAAAGTAAACAATGTTGACTGGTTCTAGGATGCCAACAGCGGTCTCCAGTGCCAAAGACTTACATCCATTCATTCATTTGTGGTATTAATAGCAGCGTTATACTTCTTCCATCATTACTCCTGACACACAACATTCATAATTTACACAGATGCTTGTTGTTGGGAAAATGTAAACATAGGTTGATTTAAGTGTTCAAACAAACAAACTTGCCTGTGTTGTTTTGTTTTTTTTCTGGTGAAAAAATGTGGGGCCAGTGCAGTGCATGATGAAAAATATCAAAATGACTATCTCTGTGAGGGTGTTGCTAAAATCAAGAAAGGCAAGAACAGTGTGCTTTATAACTTGAATTGAATGCCCACTTCTCTGGAAACAATTAAGTCAGTGAGGAGCAGTCAAGACATTTAGCTCATGGCAAAGTTGTGAGGTTGGACACATGACAGCATTATCAGGAGGTTTTTATCCTCTAAACTCAACACCCATCGCATCTTTATGAAATGGGGAGTGATTGGTTTAAATTCTGAAGAAAAAAGGACCTTGAAATGAAGTTCCTCTTTCATCAGTAATATGGAGCTTATGTAACAGCAGTGGAAGTATGAAATGTGCAACATGTTGCATTTCACATGGAAAGGCTTCTTTCAGCCTTTTCATATCTACTGGATGTGAAAGTCCTTCCCCACTGGTGTACAGGGAAAATAAAAGATTAACCAGTCTGTCATTATCGTTGGGCAAAAGGCATCAGAACAGCACTAATTTCTGCTCTGAATGTATTCCATCAAGATTTAGATGAGGCTACACAAAGGTGGTAAATTGTATTCCACCATTAAAAATTCTAATTTATTGAGGTGTTTACCCTTCATTATAACACTGTCTGATTTCTTCTGAGTATTTTTCAACCTGTCAACGCTAAATTAAATGATGAGGGCAGTCAGGGTTTTATTTGTCTTCAAAACAGCAGAAAGGGAGAAAGAAACATTATTCTTTCATTATAATACCTTCACCCAACCACACCCACTTGTATAAAAAGCTTCAGTCTAACAGATGAGACAAATATGACAGAGACAGAAATCTGTAAAAGGCATACAGATGCTTTGTGTGTGCACGTGTGCGTGCGTGCGTCTTTGTTGCAGCTACGCACAGGCATTGACACGTGCACGAGTTTCCATTTTCTGGTTGTGAAAGCCTTGAAAACACCAGCCCCATCCCTCTCTACACTAAGAATTCACGTGCAATCATTGCAGCGGACTGTGCAAGACAGCTGCAGGCTAAACTGCAAATATAATACCATAATTTTATACCATCTATTAAGAAATAAGCACCACTGAAATAAGTATTAGGCATTCATTAAGTATTAGAAAATAAGGCTATCAGTAATCTATATTTTCCTCTCCATTGTTGTCCAAAACTGTTAAATACACAAATAAATACACATCAATGAGCTGCACCGTTGCACTTTCGCAATTCCCTTGTGTTTGAGTGACATTTGTGAAAAACGACAGTGACCAGATGTTTTATGAAATTATTGAGCTTTTTTGAAAATGAAACTATATATATGTGAGCTGTTTTTAAAGATTTACATCTTCAGTAGGAACCAATGGGCTTGGAGCTTCGAGCCACAGACAGCACAGGGAAGTCAGAAAGTAATGACAGACAGACTAACACATTGTTGGTTTTGGGTCTTCTCATGAGACTTGTTGACAATAAGAAAAAATATGGAATAACGTGAGCCTTACCCTTTATGTACTTTAACTGGATACATTTGATAGATTGACATGTCCTGCACTACATGGTGCCCTGCCTGGATGGGCGTACAAAATGCTGAACATCAACAACCAAGATAATCATGTCACAGATGGTGATGATGTATAGTTTCACAAATGTCCCGCAATTTACAGATAGAAATGTCTTCAGAGCTAAGACACATGGGAGTATTTGTAAGCTGCCATACTTTAGCTCATTTAGCCTCATTACATTCAGACAACAACAACTAATCAGGATTCTTTAACTTTCCCCTTTTTTTTCCAAATGGTGGACGCCTTAGGTCACTGTACATTATCAGCACTAAAGATCACAAACACACATTAATGCTGCTCTTCAACAATACCTTTGTATCTGGCAAACTCAATTGCTGAACTGAGCGCTCAAGGGCTGGATATACTGGACAAAACACTTGTCGGAGTTTTGTTTGGTGCATAATACTGTATACATGCGAAAGCCAAGCAAAATATAACAAACCTTAAAGGCTTCTTTAACAAATTACAAAAAAATTTTTTTTCTCTGCCTCTGACGGCAGAAACCTCAGACACAGATATCTCCAAACCTGGGCAAATCCAACCAAAGCTATGTGAATGGCTAGATACCACTAATGAGATAAAATGTTTAAAATTTGGGTTAAAAGTATTTATTTAATCAGCTAATATCAGCATCTCAAGTCAAATATTATCTCATCAAAAACGTTTATTCACTCCATAAAAGACAGTTTAACCTCACCGCTTATTCACATCCTTCATGTAGTCCCCCCTACCACCACACACACACACACACACAAACACACTACTGCAGCTAGTCGATACACAGCACATTATCAACCCAATTACTCGGCTCTGCTGGGAGGTTTGCAGCATCCCTCCGTCAACATCAATACTACACACGTCACATGATTTTAGCAGCTGCAGCAGATAATGAAGCGTGGATCTATACCCTGACACAAAGGAAAATCTTTGCAAACTTTTGGATGCGTGTGTATGTGTGTGTGTTAATGGACCTACCTGAGACAGTGTGGCGGGCTAATGCAGAGGGCTCTGCTCTGTTTCTGAGTGCAGCTTCACAGTGGCAGCTCTGCCGGCTGCTGCTGCCTCTGATTGGACGGCTAGTGGAAGGAGGGTGTACTGGAGACAGCCAATACTTGAGCTTTCTCTGATGAACACACTCAGGCAGAGAGGAGCTCATCTTGTGCTCATACACGCGTTATTCCACAGTGGGATTGTTTTGCCTGCTTAATTCTCTCTGTCTGTAGGGAGAACCTTAAAAGCCTGAATGTTTTTTTGAAGTTACACCTACATTTGGTTTCAGTCTCATGAAAGAACCTGAAATCACTTAACACACATTCATTTGACAATGATTTTATATTTCAATGATGTGTTTTCAGTTTTCGTGGTGGGCAAAGCCATGCTTAAGTTAGGATCACGGATTCTCACTTACAGTTTCTTACAATCGGTAACACACAGTTCTTTTTACCATGCAGCTCAGCTCAGCATAACAGTTCTCTATCTATCTACGTCCAAAATGCACTAATGCAAACAAAACACATCTCAGGATCAACTCCTATGCATTTTAAGCATTTCGCGTGTCATTTAACGCCGTTGTTTTATGAGTTTTGGACATGCAGGAAAGGACGAAGTCAGGTGACCTTCGTTGTCCTGGTAACAATGGTCAGGTGACCTTCGTCTGTTTAGTCTACTACGAAAACTACTTGGTTAGGTTTAGAAAAATTTCATGGTTAAAATAAGAATTTTAGTTACATCAGTTAAGTTACATATGTAAGTTAAATTACGTTACATACGTGACGATTTGATTGTCTTTCTTTTGTTCATTTTATGCCACACAGTGCTGTTATGTTTGGCTTTGCAACGAGGCCTAAATCCCTGTTAATTTCAGTGGTTGCTCATCGAACAATGCGGTCATTGGTAAAGGAGTGTCAATTAATCTTAGTTTGCACATGTGCTCATTCTATAACAACATTTCACCTCTTGCTCTGCTGCACATTTTCCATAGCTTGTTCTAAAATGGTTATGTAGGCCCTGTAGGTTATGTAACTTCCAAAATATTATTAAAAAAGTTTCACACTTGCGTTTAGTGTTCCTTTTGTCCATAAAGAGTTTATCCCTTTAACGGGCATTGCAAGCGCACAGTTGACCTTTTTTCACGGTCAAATTTCGGTAATAAAAACTCTGCAAAACCCATCTTTGGCTGTTTTCCCTCATTGCCCTCACTGAATAGAGTATGTAATGCGGATTTTATTCAATGGGAGGCAAAGTCGGAAAAAGATATCGTTGTCTGAAAGCTGAGAAAAACCCAGAAGTGTATTGGTGTGACACTGCACTTCAGAAACTGACTTCAAGTCACACTGAAAGATGAAGTAAGAAAAAAATCTTGTCCTAGATCCCCCAACGATTATATTTTTGTTGAATGACAGGAACGTGACAATAAAATGCGTTTCTAAATTACCCCGGAAAAAGTGTGTGACTGCTCAGTTGAGTTGCCCAGTTACGGTAAACTGAACCTGACTCAGCATAAACACTGTGCGACATCATCGACCATTTCCTTGCTAGACTGAATTGTTTGTGTTTTACCTTCAGATTGGCAAATCGTCAAAGCCATTTACTCTTTACATAATAAGATATGACTGGTTGCCTTTTACAATATATTTTTATGCAGATGTTTTTTCTAGATGCATTTGATGATTTTTGATTATATTCTATATCTATTCTGTTTCTATTATATTACACTGACTCTTCACCTTACAAGACAGCTGTTGTTACTAATCTCTTATTTATTATTTATTAAGTTTTGTTATATTTCTATTATATTTCTATTATATTACATTGACTATTGCACTTTGCACTTACTGCATTTATTGTATGTGTTAGAAAATGTTTTTTTAATAAATTGATTAATATTGTTAACATGTTCTACTGTCTGTAATGCTTTTATGTGAAAAAACTTCTATTTTATTTGCAGAATGAAAAAATTCCTCTGATTTCTATTTTTGTCCCACTGTTTTTTTTTATTTTTTTTTTACCAATTTTACCAATAAATCATTTTTTGCAAATATACTTCTTAGTGTGACTGTTACAGGGTTTTGTGATGAATAGGTGATGGAAACGCGTCTGTCAAATAAATAAATATAAATACGGCATGACAGATCAGCTGTTTTGTCCAATTACAATGCACAGCAACTCTACACTGGGTTTCAACATACTGAAATTTAGCAGCAAAAGACTCTGTGAATGATCTAACTTTTCCCAGAGCTGTCAAACACACTGCTGCACACAGAGGGGAGACTCCGCTATAAATCAAGAGACCGGTTATTGGCACCTCTCTGTCATCATCTAAAGCCATGCTCTTTTTCATGTTTTTTCCTGATAATGGACCCTTGTGCTCAGGTAGACAGTTTATTTGCCTCAACCCAGCTGACGGAAACATACCTGTACGATCCAAAACTTGGTACAGAGTGTAAACCTTCACTGCAAACATTTCATTGACCCGGGGGTTGACGGCAGGTCTATGGCTCAACCTCTCGTATGAAACGGGTTGAAATGACATGCAGGTTGCACCTAAACCACAGAACAACCAGACTTGAAACTTGAAATGTTATTGAGTATAAATTCATACCCTAACAGTGTTATAGAGTACTTTTATATGCAACCTGAAAGTCATGTTTGCATAATAAGCTATATAAAGTTACACAGAATTATTGTCCCACACGATGAAGGCTTATTTGGCTTATTTACACATTTATCGGTAAGTTATTTATTAATGTAGAACATTAGATGATTTTTATGAGTTCATATGCAACATTCAGAGTTATAAAAAGTGGCATTTAGTTTGTGTGATGTGTTCTCTTTTAGGGTGCCAACCAGAGCACGAATAATGCAGCATTCGAGATGAAGTATTCCAGCACACCAGGAGTGCAGACAGTTGGACTTTCTATGAGATGGTCTTTTTAATTAATTCATATATAGTCGCATGTATATTATAATTAATATATAATAATTACTGTATTGTAATTGATTATTTGACATTAAAAAGTTAACAGATGAACAGATGTTGTGCACAGGAAATCTTGAATATTGAGTGGTTGTGCTTTGCTCTGATGTCAACATAAGCATTGGTGAAATTCTTGCAAGACAGTTATTCACAAAACATGTCAGGATATAGAAATTGAATAATTTTTAAAAGTTGAAGACTACACATTGAGAAGATGTCTACATTGCGACCTGACGTCAGTTCAACATTCATTTTGGCTACATATTTCAATGCCCTGATGATGTCTACGTTTAGACGTAATTTCAACTTTTTTTCAGTGTCGAAATGTTTGCTGGGTTCGGTCGACAGGTGCTTCTGTGTGTCTTTGTGTATTTCTTATGCTGTATCCACACAGCTCACACCAACTCCTCTTATAGATTAAAGCAAAAGGGTTAATTAATCCACTTTCCCTCATATAAAAATAAACTTAGTGAAAACAAAAAAATATTTAAACAGTATAGACCACCGTTTGTATTCCAAAAGACCACAACATGGTGGGAAACCTGTGCAGCTCTGCTCTGCACCTGCAGCTACTCGGTGCCCTAAAGTGTCGCTGAGTGTCATCAGTCAGACGTGCATGTATGTCTTTATTTAGCATTACAGGTAACAAACAAATAAAATATAATTGTAATTATTCAGAGCAGACTTGAATTAAACATAATATGTTAAGAATAGAAGCAAATATGACTAAATATCAACATGTAAATAATAATAAATAATATTCAACTGCAAAACTTCCCATGATTGTGGATGATTATGCAAAATGTAATAATTGTGACAGGCCTACCCCTGTCGAAGGTTTGACTACTTATTCTCAGCTTAAAATGATTAATGATTAATGATGATTAACTAATTAACTAAACTATTTGAGGAGCTCAGTGGAACAACAGAGGAACAAGATCTGAACCCAGGGCAGATTCTCACAGAATGCTGTAGTTGGTACATATAACAACACACTCAGTGACGGATTGCAACTCTCTCCCAAGTAGAGAATGTTAACAACTACTGTCCAACAAAATGTCGGACTTTAACTCAGGAGACCACTGTTCATTTCCCGTTTCTTACCGCCAGTCAACGTGGGTTTCTTTTAACCATGACCACAACCGTTCACTAACCTTAACCAAGTAGTAAGTCCACGTAACCATGTCCTGTTTGTGCCTAAACCTAACCAAACATTAATCATAGCATTGTCACATCATAAAACGGATTTACTTTTCAACAGTGATTTGTAACAGTTTTGGAAGGCACAGACATATTATGTCGTCCTGCTGATACTGTAGGAGAGTCAGGTCAGAAAACATTCAAGAGAGCAAGGACAAACTATGTAGTCTGTCATTTAATTTGGAAGACTTGTTGGTTTTCTGCCTTGGTGATGCCTTATTCTGTTGTTGACTGTATAAGAAGTGTCAGACTGTTTGATATATGTAGCCTATTAATGCATGCTGCATAGGTTTATTTATTCTCAGCCATTTTTGTTTAATAGCATGAGTTCTGTCCTCTCTTCTGGTTAATGTTAGCAAGGCTATACTGAGGAAGACAGTTGTGCACTTGTCTGTTGTATGGATAGGCCTGTCTTTTTTTTTTTTAGTAAAGTTGCTGGGAGACATAAAAGCCAATCAATGGCTCTGATCCAGTACAGGGGCCCCACCTCCTCCATGGATAGATCATGTCAAGCCAATCATCATCTCCTTGACCCAGGGGGCCCCCATGTCAATCATGTCAGTGGATGGATTTGATTGGCAGACGGTCTGCCTACGAAGAACGACTGAGAGCCGCTACTGTAGAGAGAGCTTTTGGAACGTAGCGAACTTGCTGTTCATACTATATTACACTTCCCCAGGAGCACTGTTTAGGTATTCTGGAGCTGGAGCACAACCAACGCCACCTGCCCCTGATACTTCCCCAAGTGCCAGTGATGATCTTGCCACTGAACATTCAGCACTGCAGTCCACCTCCTCAGCTGATGATAATACAGCAGGTGAGTTTTCAGCAAAGGGTATTTTCCCAGATCAGTACATCTATATGGATAAACCATGCCTTTTATTATGAAATTTAACATGGCTAGCTTTCATTATTATTTTTTCATTTTGGGTCCATCTTTCTCTGCAGTTGAAGAGCACTTTCCTGCAGCTTCTCTAGTTGACCCAGCTGAGTGGTCCTCTGTCCTGTCCGACTCAGAAAGGACTGATCTGGTAAGCAGAGGGCCTCTGCCTGTAAAGGAAAACTTCACATTCCCTAAAAAACATGATGGTCGAAGCTTCAACTACCACTACACCTACAGACAGCTTTATATTTTATTCTTTAACCATTATTGTTATCTCGTTAGAGGTTCTTCTGTTCACTTTATGTCATTATTTAAGTATTTATTTAATATTTATTTAATGTTGTCTGTCTTTTACATTTGCATTTATTTTTTATATAAGAAGGAAACTTTACTGAGGGAAGCAGTTATCTAAGCTATTTGATTTTAATTGTAGTTGATTGGTGTTCTGCACTTCAGCATGTTGCAATTTTTTTTAAACCAAAAGCAATTAAAGTGGTAAACTTGTTTACAGTAAATGCATTATGTGCTGGTTTATTTTGTTACTTTTCAGTACACCACATTCAGTATGCCAGTTAGTACTGTATCACTTTGAATATTAAAGTACAAATTAACACCACTCTTGTGAGTTTGCTACCTTTTTGAGATTAAAAAACATTTAAGGGTAAAAACATGCCAGGCCGACATTGGTATGAAGTAAGCAACACAACTACAACCAATAAAATTGATAATGGGTGTACAGTAGGTGTGTGAATGTTCAAGCATAGGGCCCCATAAAGGCTTGGGCCGGCCCTGTCTGGCTATAGAAAAGGGCGGTGTAGTTTGACATGATGTTGTTTCGCTAGGGGGATTTGGCATATTTAAAAGGCAAAACAAAAGTGAAAAGAAATGTGCTATATATATAATTAACAATTACAATCACTTGTGATATCTTGTTATAAAACCCGGACAACAAACAAGCCTATTGTAGTAGCTTCTGTCTGGCATCAATGAAGTAATTAGTTACAATGTTTTTCCAAATTAAGAACACATTCCCAAATGAACCATTCAGTTAATGAGTGCCACTCCTCCACCCCATTACCCAATGGGACTGCAGTGTGACTACCAGCAGTACCAAAAATATGAAAAACAGCAAGCACCTCCCTTCAGTTTAGAGCTACTGTATAAATCAACCCAACAGATCTCCATCCAGATCCAACCAGGATTGGATCTGGATGGGTCTACAAAGTGTCTCACATCCCATCTCCTACCAACAGTCTGGTTTCTTTTAAATATGACAACAATCTTCTACAATCTACCTAACCTTAACCAAGTAGTTTTGTGCCTAAACCAAACCAAACGTTTCAGATCAGAAAATGAAGAAATAAAAGTCCTATAGATTAATTTTGTAATAGTAATATTGCATTTTTGAAGATAATCACAAAACAAATCTCTTGTTTAGTCTGGAGGACCAATATCCACCACATTACAATGGAGATGGAATAAATTTTGCTTGTGCTGCTCACAGTGTTGAAAAATCACATTTGAAAATTTCAACATTTCTTTCTAGAAACAATGAACTTGTTACTCTGGATAATCCACACTTCGAAACTACATTAGATTTATCTCCCTCCTTTCAAGGCTGTTTAGGAAGGAAGTGCTAACGACATCTGCAATGTGTTATTTACTCTAATCAATACATGATGAGTGGAATATGAGTCATCAACCAAAAAAGAATAAGATTTCTCAGTTAACAAGGCATGTGCGTTTCTGTTAGAGGTTAAAGGAGGACATTATAACATATTCACACAGTGGTTAAGTACACTCTTCTAGCAAATGGAAAGATACACTGTGAATATTGAATTTTGGTGACAGTAATAACAATAGATGGCCCTGGGTTTCTCACTTTTCAGGTTTTTGTCTTACATAAGAAATTGCTGTTATATAACTGTATCCTTTAAGCATGATGGCTAAGGTGCCACCTTGTTTTTTTCCACCCTCCTCCATGTTTTTCATAATGCCACGGAAGAGAAAGCAACCAAGGACGAGTGTTTTACATGAGGAACAGAACAACATTTGTTCACTCAGCTGTCAGTCCTTGTGTCCATGCAGACGGGATTCAGAACAAACCTGCTGTCCTGGTTTTACACAGACGAGCTTAGACATACACATGTACACATGTACATATTCATGTTTTTTGATTGTGATTTAAAGCTGTGTCCTTGTTTTAGTCTGAGCTTTAGGTTGCTGCCCTAAAAATGTTGAGCTGGCTTTGGTGGTGAATACAGGCAACTACTATCATTTAAATAACAGCAGTTAGTTGCATTAGCATGAAAGAAAGTCTTGATGAACCAGATGTAGATGTACTATATTGATAAAAGAAGTATGTACCACTGCCAAAAACAACACTGTCACCATTAGTTGTTGAGGAAATCTTTTTAATTGCAGAGGAGCAACAGCACACAGGTCAGTTTGTTTACACAGTTACAGTAGAAATTCAAACAAAATCACGTCTTGTTCACAGCGGCATGATTTACACATTCATTTGGAAAAAAAAAGGCACCACTTTAAAAAGCCATAATTGATGAATGTTTCCAATAAAGTGGCAATAAATGGCTTTATTAATGGTAAATAAATCATTTATTAATGCTTACATTAATTAACATATACAACAAAGTATGTGGACACTTGAACATTCCTCTAATATGTGTTAGTTCACCAAATGATTCTGACACCATGGGCATTAGTTAGTGTGCTGCTATAGCATCCCATACCACTCTTCTGGTTTCAGGCTTTCCACCAGTTTTTGCAACCTGACTTCAGGAATTCCATCCTATTCTGCCAGAAGAACATTAGTGAGGTCCAACACTGACATTGGGTGATAGGCCTGACTCACAGTCGGCATTCCAGTTCATTTGAAATGTGTTGGATGGGACTGAGGTCAGAACTCTGTGCAGGCCAGTCAAGTTTTCCACACCAAACTGCGGAAACAATTTCTTTATGGAGCTGGCTTTGTGCACAGCATAGATATAAAACACTAGATGTGACATTACGTCATAACTCATGGGATAACCGTCCACCATCTTTCCTGGGTATTGTTTACAATCGCCCCCTATGAGCAGCAACTATAGTTGTTGGCTGTGCAGCACCTAGTTGCTCAACTGAAAGAACCACAGAGACCAGAGGCCTGTACTACCAAGCAAGTTCAACATACCCAGGGTATCTTTTTGTTATCTAGCTTCACTAAGCCTAACAACTGCAATCATGCTAAGTGGTTACACGAAGGTGGTTATCAAGTCAACCCAGGGTTTCCCAATCTATCCATGAGCGCGTTCACATAAAAGGGGCGGAGTTTGCAGAATAGAACCAATTGCAAACATGGACAAGTCTACTGGCAGCAGAGTGGCATATTTTACAAACGAAGAGCAAACGATAATATTAGACAAATACGAAGAAGTTAAACACATAATCCAGCTAAAAGCAACACAGCTGCAGCTGCAACATACAGGAAGGACAATTGGCAAAAAATCACCGACTGTGTGAATGCATAAATTAATAGGCTTAAAATATCACTGCCCCATCATTAGGGCACGAGTGACCATAATTGACAATATATACGTATATACGACTATAATTAAATGTTTAAATTAATGTGTGGCTGAGATGTATCCTTATGTGTATGACAATTTTGGCCTTATTCTTTCAGCTGCAACCCCAGCCGTGTCAAACGGACTTGGGAGCAAATAAAAAAGCCAAAGGACATGTACTACTGTCAGGACATAGTGACAGTTTTAGCAAATATGACTAAACGCTGTATAAAAATACAGGTTACCTACTTCTGGTTTAATAAATACATTCATATATAATAGTAAGTGTGTTTCTCTCTTATGTTTTGGTTTCTGATTGTAATTGCCTGCCAATATAGGCCAAATACTGAATCTATTTAGGATTTTTACATAAAAGATATTGCTTAATGTAGTATATCAGCCATTCAGAATACCAAAGACACTTCTTACATATTAAGTTCAGGCAAAATTTAAAAAATAAAATCACTGTCTGAATATAAATGCACAATTATGAGATTTTCATGACTGAAAGCATGATTTGTTCTCTTGGAGCTATAATAATCAAAATTCTACCAGAATCTTTGTTCTTTTTGGTTCATTCTAGACAGGCACAGATGTCTTACGCTCATTACTTACATAAGCCTCTTTCACCATAGGTTCCAATTACAGCATGTTTAAAACTGGATCCAGGTAAGATGGCTGCCATATGGTTCTATCCTGGAAGGGACACTATGACACATCACATCTAGTGTTTTATATCTATGGTTCCCAGGGCCTCTGTCATGTTGAAACAGGAAGGCAACAAACACAACAACAGTTGACAAAAAGTTGGAAGAACACTACTGTCTAAATTTCTAAATTTCCCTTCATTTGAGCTAATGGGCTAAGGGGACTAAGTATGTGTCCACATTCTTTAAAGAGCACCAATAAAGATGATGTTTTAGTTTGCCATCCCTTCGGCTGATTTGTATCATCCAGCAGTATATCTATCTCTGGCAAAGTGCTGCAGCTGCTCCAAAATCAATTTATTTATGTATCAACAATTTCAATTTCAGACTTGATGACTAGTTAGAAAGTGAGTCAGTCATTCATAATCATAAATTTAACTAGGTTTGAAGTTAAATGGTCAGGGGTTACTCACTTTATAATAAGCCATCAGGTCTGCCATTATGTACGTTAGTAAGGCATTAATAAAGGCTTCCTCCACCACAGTGATCTATTAATGCATGTGGTCTAGATGTCCTTTCAAGGGGTCTTCCTGATGAATTAAAGAGACAAAACAATTTATACTGGAGCCGCCAAAAGGGATTCCAATTCTGGCAACCTAAAAGGTGTTCTACGACTGTAGAACAGTGTGTTATAGACAACTGTAGTAGTCTATAAAGAATTAATAAAGGCTTTATTTGCTATTAATACATCTAATTTGTACAGCTTTTAAACCATTTATTAAGTATATAACTTTAGACAGTGGTATCAAAAAAATTAAAACTGCACTGGTAAGGCTTTGACAATCTCGGTGCACATGTTAATGTGACTGTGTAAGGAAACTAATTTGCCAGGAGGTGGCAACAAAGCTTTCTGAATCACCTAGGCACAATGGCAAAGCACAGACGTGTCAAGATAAGGCTTTTTGCAACAAATGGCATGAAGGGAAAAGTTGGTGCTTCCTATTGCATAAGAAATGCATTCAGAGTAAGGCTGAGAAGCACTGTAGGTTGAATTGGCAGGTTATGCATTTACACACAAGATATGTTGAAACCTATGAACCATGGAAAAACATGGTGAAAGACTAAAAAGAAAGAAAGACAGAAAGAAAGAAAGAATCACCTAATAAATCATCTAAATTCTATTCTTACATTCCCTCTTCAACGACCCAGTTTCTCAGCAACTAGTTTATCTTCCTGTTGACCAAAGCTTCATCTTCTCTATATTTATGCTGTCTGTGTTTGCAGACTCATTCACCCCCTGTCCCTGCAGGTAGGGACTGTGCTTTCCAGGCTTGTGGATGAATGTTGGCTTGTGGAGCCCTAAATCATCCCACTTTGTGTAGGCGTCTTCAATAATATCTCTGCAGCCTGTAACCTTGGCCATGCCCACTTTGGGTTGGAACACTTGGCTCTTGTATCCCTCTGGGTGGTATGAGAGACACTCCTCCCCGTCACTTTCAGTTTTGACATATTGGACATCATCATCATCATCGCTGTTGCCTATAATCACCAGCTCAGCCTGGATGTCATCTTCCTCCTCCTCATCCTCAGCATTCTCATAGCCCATGAAGATCATGGTGACGTATTCTGATTTTAAATCCTCTGGCAGGTTGTTGACGAGGTTCAGGGAGGCGATACTCTCTGCACAGAGGTGTGAGTGTCTGTTAAAACCACCTGAGCTCTCTATCAAGGCATCAGTATCAACTTCTGACTTGTGGCTAGCTAGTGAAGGACTATGGATATCTACGGCCCTGTAGACTGGCTGTATGGGTGCTGGCATTCCTTCAGACCTGGCTTTGACTGAGACAAGAGTTGCTGAGTTTGGAATGCTGGTATCTGCTTTGGTGAGTCCTTGTGGAGTTGTGGCACCAAACTGAGGCTGTGAAATTGAATGCCTGTCACTCTTGGATTGTCTTGGAATGTCGAAGTAGGGCAGCTTGGTTTCTTCTCCATGTCTTTGGACTCTTGACATGGAGTCTTGTTGAATGAGGCTAGGGCTGGGTGTTTTGCTCCCGGTTTTCCGTCTTTCCAGGTCTTGGCTTTGCTGGTTTTCCTCTCTAAGGATTTGAGCTCCATTTGGGGTCGCAATCTGGAAGAGGCTGGGTGTTGGGGTTTGCCTTGGTGTCTTATTTGGTGTCCTGGGCGTTGAAGGCCTGCTGCTCCCTGTGTAGGGTACAGAGTAGACAGGCTGATGGTATTGCACCTCAGTGGGCACATTCTTATCTGTGGCCTGATGCAGTAGCTCTTCTACCTCTGTGGGCGTCATCTCTCCAACTGCTTCACTGTGCATTTTGCCTCCGTCTGGGTGCAGTGCATATACAGACTTGTGCCCATCATCATACACCTTTAATCCCCTCTCCTGGATCGCTTCTGGGGTGATGGTTGCTGTAGAGACCACCTGACTTTTGCCTGTTCTCTTATCATGCTCCACACTAATCTCCATCGCAAATGTAGCTGGAATAAAGAAAAGGCTTAGATGAAGGTGTCTGGACAAAGACTAGACAATGAATATGGTTTAATGATGTTTCTTGTCAATGAACATTTCTTGATGTTTGATTCTCATTTTAAAAAAGGTAAAAACAAGACATGCTTGGAAAACTGGCATAATGCTGTTATACTTAAAATACATGGCTTATACACTGCATTTTAATTGAGATCATGTGTGTTGACCAACGTGAAAATTCTCATGGTGAAAAGGGGTTCTTTGTACATCTTCCAGTAATGTGCAGCTGAGATGAGCTCAGGTGATTCTCAGATTAAGGACAGCAAACTTCAGGAGGAAAAAGGACTGGAGCACAGATTGATTTAAAGCCATGAATAGTGCAAACAGACTAATATTTTGACACTACTTTGTCTCATCAGATTCAAAATGGACAGATGTAGTCAACACTAGAATAAGTGTACTTTTGTAAGTGTATAGTAGGCTGAACAGAATTTCAGATCTATAGGATAATGGATCATCTGTTAACTAAATTTTCACATCCACGCACTGGTGGAAAAAGTACAAACATCCTTCATAAACTGCAGCAACACACATGTTGTGTCTAAGCTGAAATGTCTTTGTGATTTGGTCTATGTGGGACAAACAAAAAGGCCTTGGCATATCTGAACACTAAATGGCAACATGCACACAAAACATAGTTTATACTATTGTAGGACATCATGCAAAAATTCTGCAGCTTCACTAAAAGTATGTCCACATTAAGCCAGTTAACTTTTTAAACGCATCTTTTTCCCTACGTTTCAGCCCTCCATCCATACTGAAATGGCATTTTTCTTCCCCCAAAATGGAGCTTTTCCAAAACGGCATGTATAAACCTTAAAATGTCGGCTTGGTGTTACAGTGTGTAGGGGTAAACAGAGCTTTTCCAAAACAATGACACAAGCTGCACAGTGAGGGTCAGGGGCTGTGTGCCAGTAAAGTTAAGAAGACAGTCTTTACCCACCTCTAACTTTCTCTGTCATTGTTCATTTTAAATGCCAACATAGCTGAATACACAGCAGAGGTGTTCTCATTAACCTGGATTTATGCTGATTTTGACAGATGATGTCGCAATTATAAGATAATGATTTTATCACTGCGGTGGAACAGCGTAGGACTGACTGCTGGTTAACATGTAGTGTTTATGGGCCATGATGAAATTACTATTTCATACTCATTTAGTTATCTGACCACAGAAACAGAAAAATATACGGCTATATTAAAAGACAGTGACCAAAGAGAGCAGGAGGAGACTGAGCAGAGGTGTAACAGGCTGTCTTTCAGCAGAGTGAGGCTGTGTGTAGCCTAGTCATAGGCAGGGTTTGTGTAGCAGCAAAGTAGGTAAAACGTCTCTAACTTTTTTGTGTTTCACGCATTTTAAACATCAATATAGCCGATCGTGCAGTATACAGTATACATAAATACACATTAACCTGTATTTATGTTGATTTTGTTGAATTACGTCACGACCATGAAATAATGGTTCATCAGGCGGCTGTCTTTTCCTCTTCTTACCAGATGTTGGCTGTGATGCAGTTTTGTTGTTTGCCAACATAAAAGACGGTGAAGAAGAACAGATTTAACTGTTTTCATGCTGTTCAGGTGTTTCACTGTCTCTACAAAAACAACATGAAAACACTAATGTGGAGACAAATAGTTGTCACAAGAAAATGGCGTATTAAAATGTAGACGGATTAATGTAGATGTTGTCTAAAGTTCTGGGAAATCTCACCCTCTCCTTAGAGGTGGTGACATAGTCAAGTCACTGCTTCACAGACATGGCATGCTGGATTCATACTCTTAGCATAATTAAACGCTTTGGCCTTAATGAAGAACTGAATTTGTTGATGTTAAAGTTTCCTCTAATAGATGATGCATATTTAATGCAGTACTTGTACTTTCTGTACTCATTTTAATGTAACTTTAAGGTATATCTGTATTCTTTGATTCTGTTGTGATTATAGTGAATGAGATGTAGCATGTGGACATTGGCTCTGTCAACTCCAACCGATCCATTATTCAATAGATTTGAAATTCTGTTCAACCTACTCTCTTATGACAAATGTACACATATTTTTGTTGTCTATATGTGTGTCTGCCACATGTCGTTTTTTACTCTGATGAGGACACAGTAGCGTCAAAACGTAAATCTGTTGGCACTACTGAAGGCTTCAGGAGGAATCAGTCAGTGCACTACGGTCTTTTTTCCCTCTGATGAAAACTTTGCTTTCTCTGATGTATGTCTTCAGCAAAGTTCCAAAATGGAAGGCATGGGAATGTTCTGTTCTCCTCAAAGTGAAATCTAATTGCTTCATAATTTGCATCCTGGTGAAATGTAAAATTACAGCTTTTAAAATAGCACAATGGAACCAGGAGGCGTTTTCAGTCAGAGCAGCCAGTCTTAAGGAGACAGCTATGCCTCAAGAGCACAAAATGGAAGTCTGCATAATCATGGAGCTGAGAGACGGAGCTGTGAAATTGCTGGTATCTAAAATCTGTCCTGTTTGAATTATACTTCTTTTCCATCCCATTATATACTACTTGTCTCTTGTCACATTTTCAGCAGATTATCCTAACAGTTGTATGATCAGTCAGCAGAAACTGTTTTTTAGCATATGCACTAGTTATATGATGTCCATACCTTTCTTTGGTTCTTCACTACCAGACTCACGTATAGGAGGGGATTTTGCTGGTGTCTGTGGGATGAATGATGGGATATCTGCTAGTGGTGAGGGGACATGATTTGTCACATCTGAGGAGAAAAATATGACAAGTGAAATACAAGAAAACACTATAAAAGCCATGTTTGGTAAAATTTTAAAAGATCACCATTTAAAGATCTCATTACACCAAGGTGTCAATCCATTATTCTGTTATGGCTTATGACACAGTTATGTATTCATCACAAGATGCTTATGTTATGTTTTTTAAGCCCATTACCACAAGATAATACTTTAAAGGAATAATTTATGATTTTTGAGAAGTACGAAAATTTGCTTTTCTTCTGAGGGCGAGATTGATAGATTGATATGATGAAGATCAGTCTCATGGGTGGCCATACAGAGCTGGAGTCAGGAGTTATGCTTAGCCTAGCTTAGCATAAAGACTGGAAGCAAGGGGAAACAGCTAGCCTGGCTCTGTCTAAAGTTCAAAATGACACCTACCAGTATCTCTAAAACTCACTGATCTACACATTGTATCTTGTTGTACATGAACAGAGATGTGAAAATGACTGGGCGGACAGACAAACTACAGTATTTTCCCTCAAGAAATAGTTCCAACCTGTAACTCCCCCTAAAGCCACAAATGGATGTATTTCCGTTTTGGTTTGTATATGAATTAAATAAACATGATACAATGTATTAATTAGTGAGCTTTAGAGGTGTTGGTGTATTTGTTGAACTTTAGACAGAGCCAGGCTAGATAACTCAAGTCTTTATGCTGAGCTGGGCTAACCACATCCTGAATCCAGTTGCTAAAAACACAGACATGAGATTGATATCCATCTGAACGTCTCACTCAGAATGAAAGCAAATTGGTGTTTTATTTTCCAGAATGGTGAACTATTGTTTTAATCACTATCTAGAGATATGAAATATAGTTTTGTGGTCATCAGGGCTTCATGAATTATCTCAGGATGTGTTCTTTATGGTATACCCAAGTCAAGCTCGTCATTGAGCCATTTTTCCTCAGTCTTGAGAGGAAGAATAGTCTCAGAAGAGAAGAGAGCAAAAATGACAGGGGAAAATGCTTTACGCCTAACATTCCCATTATAGCACAATTTGATATCTCCAGATTATTAATATGTAATCCCAAAATATTGGTTGTGAGTACTTTCAAGAAAACATCAACAGTCTGGAAAATGAAATTCTGGATTTCAGTTGTGACAAAAGCTGGCTGAAAATACATTGATAATCATTGTCTCAAAATAACGGGCCTAAAAAAATGAGCAACCAGTCATTGCTGTCAGTGTCAGAATGATAAACAATAAAGGTTAATAAGGTTAGTATACCAACAATAGATTAAACATTATAACTATTTAAATCACTAACATTCTTGTTTTGTTCATTAATAATATATGCTAAATAATGTCAGATCTATCAACATGTTAACACAGCCTTGTCTTACATATTATTTTAGTTTTCACACACACAAAATAATCTGTTACGGAAAAGTACGTAGAAATGTTAAAAAGCTAATTAACCAACCACAACACACCAAAATGCTACAAAAGTGTTTACCTGCCTGGAACTCTGCGTTTAGCTCCTACATGTGAAGACAGAGTAGTTGAGGTCAAAGGTCGTGAGAGAAGCAGGAAGTCAACATCTCAGCAGCGCTACAGATTAATGGTGTTTAGCATCAGCAGTCCATGACTATGTCACATTAAAGTCACAGTTATTTCACTGTGTCTTTAAGTCTAAATACAGACAGCAACCAGAAAGCAAATCATGCTTATTAGTCCTCGTACGCTGCACGCCCATGTGAGCAACCCATTTACCTGCCACCCTATTCGCTCAAAGCAGCCTCTTGTGAACCAAAGCAAACCCACACAGTCCTCAGTGAGTGCATCTCACAGCCACAGGCAGCATGGAGCGAGTGGAAGAAAATGATATTTGAATTCAATACAGTATATTCATAGAACGTGCTAGAATCTATTCACTAAGTTGAAACCCCAAATTCTACCTCTTATAATCCACATTTGACAGAGTCAGAACTTTCTATAACCTCCAAGAACATGCAGCTACAACAGCTACAATGTGCAGTGAGCTGAGCTGTGGCTGTACATGGCGTTGGTTATGGCTTGAGGTTATACACATGTTGCTGAAGTGATATCACACTGGGGTATCAACTTCTTGCGTTGTAGCAAACTACTAGTATCCATAATTTGAATCTTTTTTACAATGTGTGATTTTACTTAAACTTTATTGTTTAAAAGACCAAACGCACATTTGGACACAAGCAATGACTGCATACTAGTAGGTGTTCACACAAACAAATGTTACTCAAATTGACAATCCTAGATCGTATTTCATCATCTTGGTACTTGAATCAACAACTGATCAACAGAACCACTTGCATTTTTTGGTTGCAGTGCTGTTTTCAGTCTGATAGTAGTAAGACCTACAGAAAGACAACCATTCACTCTCACGTTCACAACTGTAGGCCATTTAGAGTTTCCACTTCATCTAACCTGTGTTCGGACAATTAATGATTAAAGAGCTACTTCTACAGCACTACAAGATGAAAAGTTAAACCACTGGAGATCAGCAAAAAAACAATTTTCAGGTGTTAAGTTACTCTACAATTAATGTGTTTGGTGATTGAATCGACTTGTATAGATAAATGTTCTCTATAGAGCACCATTTCACCAGTGCAAATCAATTTTAAAAATTCGTTAATCATGAGCCGTTTATTCATTGTGACGAAAGAACTGTCATGGCTGAAAGCAGTGATGTGACTTTTATCAGCAAGAGGGAGCATATTAAATAACAGAGACACACATTAAAGAGCCTTTAAAGTGCAGTGTTTCAACCTCAGTGTCAGTTAAGGGCAGCTGTTGTGCTTCTTCACCACATCTGTTAGCAGCGATGTTTCAAAATACAGACCCATGTCTTGACTTCATTTTATTCTCACATCAGGAATCAGCAAATTATGTTTGATAAAAGCTAAAGGATTACTAGATTTCATCATGCTTTGTTGGCTTTGAAGTGAAATCTTGCATATTGTACCATAATTATTCAGTACAGGCAGCTGTTTTTTCCGAGCCTACCTTGATAATGTCCTCAGTAGTCCTCTCCACCTCTTTTAACCGCTTCAGAACTACTTCTTCATTGGCAGAGACGTTGAGCTCCTGTGTTTCCAAGGCCTCAATCTCCTTCTCTATTCTGTACAAGGGAATAACGAACTGTGTTGATTACTGGAACAAACACTTAGCTGAACAGCATTTTTAGCTTTTCTTAACTAACAGCAGCAGCTTGACTGATTTTTAATGAAGCAAGCACAGCACTCTTGCCAGCACTCTTGCTTCAGTGTTTCATTTCAACGTAGCATTCTGGGTAATATTGCTGTGTTTACTTATAATGTATTTCAAATTTCCAGTTTTCCAATTTAAAACATACTTGTTTTACTGTGAAGAGTTACATATGTCCATGTTGGCAGTTACACATCTTAGATTTGGTGGTTTTGTCCCCAGTAACTAAAATTTTAACTTTTTTATTAGCATATTTAGTAATTTTTTTACTGTTTAAATCTGGTTTAAACCTGTTTAGAACCAATGAGCTTTCAATGAGGATAATCGACTTCTTAAAGTTGCAGTTCATGCAGTTCATGTCCATAAACAGCAGTGGTCTTTCCAGCCCATCTCGGGGCCGACTGGTAGTATTTTAGAGTCAGTCACAGAGGGGTCAGGGTTCTTTCAGAGCCCATCCTGTGTGTTGATGGGTTGTTTGAGACAGGGGTTTTTTCCCTACAGATTGCCTATCTGACTTTAGTCGGTCAGCTTTGATCCAGCTCAGCAGACAGCTCCCAGGATGCTAACATCAACAGATATTAGTCCATTTGTTCTATCTCAGAGAGCAAGTTGATTCAGACTGAGTAGTTCTCCGCAGATAAGCACCATAAGTATTTATCTGATATACCTAGTGTATATGAGCCAAATTAGATACCACAGTGTGACGCTTGAATAAACAGTCACCAATACACACAAAGCCAGACATCAACTAAAAGGAGTTTGACAAAAAAAATAAATAATGGACCTTTGTTGTCATGGTGACAATAAACACATGGTTAAAGTTATGGAACGTCAGTTATGGAGGCCATGCTTTTAAAGTAAACAGATGTTGTTTTGGGGAACGGGCTTAAACAACTGATGCATTCTTCTTGGGAGGACCGTCTTGTCTCCAAACAATAAGGTTGGAGAAAGCGATAATATTATTGTTGTTTTGACTGAGAGGAAGATCCTGCAGAGTTACTCTAAAAACTGAAATAAATTCACCAGTTTTTAAATTTTTGAATTGTATGACTGAGTCTTTTAAACAGATTGAAGATGAGTTAAACCTCAATTATTTGGTCTACATGAAGTATGGAATGAAGCATGACTCTTAACCTGCACAGCATGTTTATCACAAGACAGTACAATGTAAGAAGAGCAGTAAAGGAGGCAAAAAGGGACTACGGGAAGAAAGTGGAACTACAATTTCAGGAGGGCAATCCCAGAAGCATGTGGCAAGGTTTAAGAACTATGACAGATTACAAGCCCACCCACCACCCTC
>NTHP01000459.1:314901-332731 GCA_003416845.1 Oplegnathus fasciatus
GCCCAGTGGCACTCACCTCTGTAGTGATGCAATGCTTTGAACGGCTGGTCAAAGATTACATCTGCTCCTCACTACCCAGCACACTGGACCCACTACAGTTTGCCTATTGTCCCAACTGATCAACGGATGACGCCATAGCACACATCCTCCACACCACCCTATCCCATCTGGATAAGAGAGGGACCTATGTGAGATTGCTCTTCATTGACTACAGTTCAGCATTTAACACCATAGTTCCCTCCAGGCTCATCACAAAACTCAAGGACCTGGGATTAAACACCTCGCTGTGCAAGTGGGTCCTTGACTTCTTGACGGTCCTTAACATTGGAGCTCCCCAGAGCTGCGTTTTGAGCCCCCTGCTGTACTCCCTGTACACACATGACTGTGTAGCAACTTTTGACTCAAACACCACCGTCAAGTTTGCTGATCACAGAAAATAATGAAAAGGCCTACCTGAAGGAGGGAGAGGACCTGACCCGCTGGTTTCAGGACCACAACCTCCTTCTCAGTGTCAGCAAGACTAAGGAGCTGATAGTGGACTTTGGGAAGAAACAGGGGAAGAACTACACCCCCCTTAACATCTCCTCAGTGGAGAGGGTGGACAGCTTCAAATACCTTGGGTGTCCACATCACCGAGGGCCTGACCTGGGCGCTGCATACTGACTCTGCGGTGGGGAAGACAAGACAGAGACTGTTTCACCTCAGACACTTGAGGAAATTCCAGATATCCCCTCAGATACTGAGGAATTTTTACTCCTGCACCATCGAGAGCGTCCTGACAGGGAACATCACTGCCTGGTATGGGAACAGCACCGAACAGGACCGCAAGGCCCTGCAAAGAGTGGTTTGTTGGGCTGAATGCATCATAGGCAGCACTTTACCCTGCATAAAAGACATTTACACCAGGCGGTGTAATACTAAGGTTAGGAGAATCATTAAGGATCCCTACCACCCAGATAACGGCCTTTTCTCCCTGCTGCGGTTGAGAAGAAGATACCGGATACACCAGGCCAGCACTGAAAGGCTTAGGAAGAGCTTCTACCCTCAGGCCACTAGGATCCTGAATGAGGACACTGCCTAAGAATTGCCCTATGACTATTTTAATTAATTATTATTCAAAGTTACTGTAGTTAACATTACTATCTATTACTTATTTTATTCTTTATTCTAATTCCCTTTTACACTTTTTATTGCATATTTAAAGCAACTCTGTGGAGCTTTTCATTTTGTGTTGATTTTGGCAGTCCCTGTGGACAAAGGCGGTAGTATTTCACCTAATGTTAGGTTACATGTTCCCTCTGTTTCACTCCCCACTGCAAGGAGACTACTTCTCTGGGAGGAGAGCGGGCGGCAGCTCCGGAGACAGACCTTCAGTTAGTGGCTGAAGCAACTGGAAATCAGCCAGAGCAAACCCCAGCGTGGATTCGTCTGATGTCGCGGAAAACCCTGACCCAGTGGCAGGCATTAACAATAACTATTAGAAACTAATAGAAATAGCCAGTCTTCTCGCTGTTGGTCTCGTTTGCTTATGTAGGTCATATAGAGGCATCGGTATTAAATTGAGACGGTTTAATAACCACTTAAAAAGTGGTTTTAAAGGAGCTAATGGTCACACTTTTCACTATGATTATACCCAGTATGATTATATGTGACAAAACTAAACTTGAAACTTGAAGCAAGAACTGTGGTTAGATTTGGAGAAAAAGTGAAAGTGAAAAGTGACAGTGTTTTCAGAACATTCATAGTTTTTCCAGTTTAAAGGAACACTCCACTCTTAGTCATATTTTCATAACATGAGTTTTTTCTTCTCAGGATGTTCTACTTGTATTAGTTGTTAAGTCTGCTATAATGCATATGTTATCATAGATTCATGTCTGATTGACACACTCTTGACACTGAAACTGAAAAATGTGTTATGGTTTGCACCCACCTTTTTCTCTATTCATATTTGAATGTGTCTTTTTATGATGTCACTCTAGCAAAAACCCAATTTCCCAACAGGGACCTTCTAAATTTTAGGGAGAACCAGGAGAAGATTAGGTATTGTGTTATATTGGTGTTACATTCTCCCCTTTAGCTCATGGTGTTACAAACAAACTATTTCCATGTATTTATCTTAAACCCACAGGTGTCTCTAGAACAACTACTAACAAAAGATCTCATTTAAAGCTGCATTTACCACTATTTTTTGTATTGAATGGTCAATTACACAAAATGACAACGGAAGTGTTTCCAGAGGAAGTGCTGAACACGGCTTGGACACGCTTGTTTTTCACGCTTGAGTCACGATTTGTGACTCCTGAAGTTATTGAAGATGGGACAAAAACATAAAGGGATGATACACAATATCATCCCTTTATGTTTTTGTTGTGGATTTCTGACTTCTGTTACTGCTCTACTCTCTACTCACCTCGCAGGACCTTGCAGAGCGAAAAAGTGGAATTCTATCAGCCATTTGAATGATTTCTGAGGAGCCTGCATAATAATCATATAAGCATTATTAGATTAAAAATATCCTAAGCTACAGTAGGCCAAGCTTTGTAATGATAATGAGATAACCTCAACTTCGATGTTAACACATTATCACATTTTTTAAGGGGAAGGACATTTTTTACTTGTATGTTGCCCCCCACCACCGCCGATGAAGATAAGGATGACCAGTATTGGGGTTTTGGTGGTTTTGAGGAACTCTGGTTGTTACAAATAGAAATGATTCACATGTGCAGCGGTTACTTTTCAGCGCATGCGCAGAGTAGAGCAGTAGCAGAAGTTAGAAATCCACAACATACACATGAAGGGATGATACACGAACCCGACTTCAATATCTTAATGAGTCACTGTGGCAACAATAAGTGTGTCCAAGTCATGTTCACCACTTTTTAGTGTCCTCTGGAAACACTTCCATTGTCGTTTTGTGTTTTTACAGCACGTTTCTGTATTTGGTTGTGTTTTGTGTATTTGCTGTGTGTTTAGTTAGTTAGTTTAGTTTAGTTTTATTTGTCACATATAATCATACTGGGTATAATCTAGTGAAATGTGAGAACGTTAGCTCCTTTAAATATGCAATAAAAGATAAATGTAAAATAGAATAAGAAAAAAGAATAAAATAAGTAATAGATAGTAATGTTAACTATAGTAACTTTGAATAATAATTAACTAAAAATAGTCTTAGGGCAATCCTTAGGCAGTGTCCTCATTCAGGATCCTAGTGGCCTGAGGATAGAAGCTCTTCCTGAACCTCTCAGTTTGTGTATTTGCATGCATTTTCTTAAGTTGCTGTGTGTTGAGCTCTCCGGGCCATGGTATCAGGAGTATTGTTCACAGTATATTTGTTAGGTTCTGAGACAGTTTTTTGTATTATTAGGGACCCTGATTCTGGAAAGAGATGTTGTCAATAGAAGCCTTCACAGGTCTAAAACTTTTGACCCAATCCATAATGGACTAATGAAAAACTCACCGAACCCTGTGTGCATGAATTAATTTTCAAAAAAAGAGACCTGAAAGATCTCAAACAAACCTGAGTACAGTCAGACCCGAATAGACCCAAATAGAGAGAGAAGAGCAACAGCGAGAGTTTTCTCGGATCCACTAAGGTATGCATGGCTGTGAGTGTCAACATTGGTCCATGTGACGTAAATATTGTCATCAACGCATGTCTGTGGCTGTCCCCACAGGGATCCACGCACACCTCCCAACACCTAGAAAACTAGAGTGAACTAAAGTGAACACTTGTTTTGTGTACTGTATGTATGTACTGTATTCCACATCCTTGGTCCTACTGTTGTTAAGCTGTCGCACACATAATTTTATTTTATTTTTAAAAGAAGCTCTTCTTTTTGGTGTCTTGAGGACGTCATCTTGTTTTTTAGTCTGTGCGTCTGCAAACACAGACCCCAAATTGTAGAATGTATGGAAGAGCATCCGTCCACAGTCCACAGCTGTCCGTGTCGTATTCAAGTATGAGCAAACCTTTACTCAGAACCTCTAGTTTCTGTTGAATTTTTCAATGCTGTGAGCTCCACAAGTGAAAATTCAATGGCGGATTAAGATATCGCAAAACCTGGGCAAATAAAACCAAAACTACCGGCCTGGTAAGATACTACTAGAGGGAGGTAAGAAAATATGTTTTTCTTATTTGGCTGAACTGATCCTTAAACACTGAATTAAATTACTTTCTGTAATGTGAATCAGTTACTAGTGCCAATACCACTGAAAATCAACTGCCCAGTCTGCAGCTCTGTGCCTTTTCAGTCCATTGATATAGTTTGCTGATATATTTGGTTTATACCCAGCAACTATCAAGAAACCAGCTCTCAGCAATTTTGCATGCAAATGCAATCGCAAAATTGTTCCCAAACTCAGACAAACCCACTGTACATCCCCTGCCCAGCATGACATAGAAGCGAGCCAACATTAAGCAGCTGCTGAAATCATGGTGAATCAGGTATTGGTCCATTTGCTTTCTGACCACAAAAGAACAGCACCAGACTCTGGTTGTTTAGTCTGCACCAGAATTTGATTTATACCAGCCCAAACGTGCTGCACTAGCCAGGCGAAACGTACCAGGGTTCGTTTTAACTGAACAAAATAGGTTAGGTGTGAAAAACCCAAAACAGATAGACCAAGATTTGAGGCTGTGGGTACTAAGAGTGGATGAAATAATTATGGATTGTGTCTCTGTGTCTATGATAGTTTATGTTGTTTCCATAGTAACTAATAAAAAACCAGATGCTGGAACATTTGGCTTCAGCGTAGTAGGTGCATAGACTGGTGTTTAATGCAAACTGAATACTTATTAGGGATGGCATTTTGCTTCATGTGGTTGAGGTTTAAGCTAACTTTATGTAATTAATTTCAGGAGCAATCAAATGAGAGAGCGAGAGAGAAAGCATGTAGCTAGAAATGGAGACAAAAAGACTAAACTGAAACTTTTTCTGATTTTGTTCCTTGCTTGGAAAATAATTAATTGAGATACATAGTATGGCACAATAATAACATATTCATTCATGGAGTGTTATGTTAAGATATCCTGCCCCATTAACATCAGTGTTGGGTCCAGCTGTTGCAGCCCTCTGCTTTGACAAGAGCACACTTCATGATAAGTAGTGACCACTTTGAATCTTTGGTAAAGAGCAGGTCGGTGGGCATATGGAGTCCTGGTTCTACAGCAGTCATTGCATCTGTAATCTGACACATGCAGTTATGGTTTGTGAAAATGTTTAAACAGACTTCCTAGCAGAATCATATGTAACATGTAGAGGTCACTGGTTTAATACTGCATCCTTGAACCCTTGAATAATCCTTGAACCTTAATGCTGCTTTCTTTTTATATTTTTCATTCAAAATAATCAATATTATTCCAAATAATGATTTTGTGATCATGATAAAAGAAAGCTTGTGATCACAAAATATAAACTCAAAAATAATTACACCAGCCTCTCTCTAGCCTCCCATAGAAAGACATAGACAGGTGACAAATTAAAAACCTGAATAAATGAGTGGAGAAACATAACAAATGCAGAAGCTTCCACACAGGTGCACTGCATGGTACAATTAAGCAATTAACATACAATCATGCTCTGTGGCAAGTATAAAAATGCTGAGCAGGCCCAGTTGTGATTCGATAGGTACAGTGACTAAAGTCACATCTGCATTTACATCTATGGGAAACACAGTAAATGGGGTCGGAAATTGTGGTTGACATTTGATGAAGAGCAACTCTTCCTCAGGTGACTGAGAATGTCAATACAGGACATGATCAGACTGTCAGCAAGAACAGTCTGTCGACAATTACATAGAGAGGGATATTATAGTAGGGTTGCAGTGCATAAACCCCTCATTACAAAGATGAATGTACATTTCAGAGTTCAGTGGTGCAAAAACCAACCAGGCACTGGTCTACAGAGGTGTAGAAAAAACTGATATGGTCAGATGAGTCATCCTTCATCATATTCTCCTCAAGTGGGCGAGTGGATGTGTGGCGTACACCAAGAGAACGGTACAGGCCTGAATGCTCGACCCCTACAGTGAGGGGAACCAGTGGCTCTGAAGCTATGGGGGGCATTTTCCTGGCATGGTTTGGGTCCACTTGTGCCCTTAGAGGGAAGGGTCACTGCAAATCAATACAAAGTTGTTCTGAGTGATCACCTTTATCCTGTGATGAAACTTTTCTATCCTGAAGGGAGTGGTCTCTTCCAGGATGACAATGCCCCCATCCACAGGGCACGAGGGGTCACTGAATGGTTTGATGAATATGAAAATGATGTGACTCATATGCTATGGCCTCCACAGTCACCACATCTCAACCCAACTGAACACCTATGGGAGATTTTGGACAAGCGCTCTCCACCACCATCATCAAAACACCAAATGAGGGAATATCTTTTGGAAGAATGTTGGCATTCTTCATTCCTCCAGTAGAGTTCCGGAGCCAAGGAGCATTGAAGCTGCCCTGCTGGCACGTGGTGGCCCAACACCTTACTAAGACACTTTATGTTGTTTTTTCCTTTAATTTGTCACCCGTCTGTATGTGACTTAACCATGTAGTTATAAGTTGAACAAATTAAAGTCTTAAAGAAAAATATTTATCACAGGCTTCCTTCATTCTTCTCAGGACATTGTTTAAAAGAATTCCTCACAGCTGTGCATTGGTTTGTATGAATTCAGACGGTGTGAAGCTTGCGTGTGTTGTTAGTGTGTACAGACACTAAGCCATGGCTAAGTAGCTCTGTTATGTAATGAGGAGAAGGTTAACTGTCTGTGCTTGACTGACACACACTGCTGACAGAGACTTGAGGTGAAACAGTCTGGTCCTAATCCCTCACCGTTTCCCACTGTAGACCACATGCACACAAACACGTGCACAGTGCTAGTTGTGGAAACAAGCCTATCAGTGAGTGGGTGATGGCTCAAAGCACTTCATGTCCACTGCACCCAAACACTCCTGTGAATCTGTTTTCCAAAAGCATCTTAAAGCTAAGCCTTTTTTATTGAAGGGTTTCCTATCTACTGAAGAAGAAGAGCTTCTTCAGGCCCAGACAACAGCAGGAGGAACTGCCAACTGCAATGTTTTAATCTGCACCTCTGTTGAGTCAAAGTAGGAATCATAAATCAGAATACATTTTTTACTTTTACTGGAAGGGCGTGTCTCAGAATGTCCATGCACAGATTGATCGAGTGCAGTGGTTCCCAAACTGAGGGTCAGTACCCCTAGGGGTCCGAGGATAAATCTAAGGGGTTATAAGATGATTAATATAAGAAAGAAGCATAAAAGAAAAGAAAAGAAAAGAAAGAATAAAAGAATAACATCTTCTCCCCTAAAGGGAAATCAGGTTTGCAGCCAGGTTAGTGATGAGGAGTCAGTTTCTTTTTTACTTTTTGTTCTGTACACATAATCACAGTCTCTCATTGTTGTAGGCATATGATGTTAATACCTACGATCTTCCCAAATACTGGAGGAGAGACGACGTTGTATATGGACGAGAGACACATGGGCATGTTGACAACTGTGTCATATTCAGAGCTTAACAAGACATTTAGCGACTTTGCCCCCCTTACTTCTTAAACCAAACCTATGCCCTTGTGTTCCTATTAGACTTTCTATTAGTTTAAATGATTTAAGTTATTGTATTTATTTGTTCATGTATTCATCTATGCTTTTGTCAATTATATTATGAGATTTCTGGGAGTATAGAAGAGGTTAATAGGTGAAAACTCAAATGTGAGATCTTGTCACTATCACTGTCCTTCATAATCCAGTTTGTGGTAGAGGAACATACTGTTTGTACACCGGAGTGGCCATAGAGAGAAAAAAAAAAAATTTCCAGGCCACATTTTACTACATTGAGTGCTCGAAATGCTATTGTGTGCGCACAAGATACAATTAGTTTAATTGATTTTGATTAATTTGTTACCACGTTTTGATTAATTCCTGCGCACAAGATGAGTGTATATACAGATAGCCAGCATAATAGACCAGCCTTTCTCCCATGAAGTGCACTGCACCTGCTTTATATATAATATATAAAATTCAGATATAACCCACAAGCTCTCAGTATCCTTGTTAATTGCCTTTTACTAACAATAATCCGTTGCAAAGCAAGTGTTGTCAATATGTCTTGATAACTCATCCCCAAGCTAAAGTAAAGCTTAATTAAAGAGTCTCTATCCATTAGCTATCACCGAGGACAAGTGTCTTAAGCAGGTGCCGGCTGGAATGAAAGACTTGGACTTGTGCACTGCCAGAATTATTTAATTATTTACTTCATGCGAACGAATTAATTAAAACGTGGGAACGAATTGTATCTCGTGAGCACACAATAGCATTTCAAGAGCTCGATGTAGTAAAAGGTGGCCTCAAAATATTTTTTTTCTCTCTCTATGGCCACTCCGGGGCTCCGTACATTTGAGTTTAACCGGAGTCACTCCAAAGTCTGTTACTATTTGCTTTAGCAACCTATTTTCTCCACTGGGATCGCTTAAGTTTCACTTAGTCTTTACATGCTTCATTGCACCTGAACCACATATAAATGCCTTCACCCACATGATTTGTTAGTTCTGCCAGCTCTCTGCCTGTTGTGTCCAGTGTGGGATGTACTGTGGGATTTTCCAGGTGCTTTCAGGTTCAGGTTACCTGAGGATGTTGCTCTGCAGCTGATCACTCTGCTGCTGTTCGTCATGAGCCTGAAGCCTCATGGCCTCCTGTTCCTCCTCCGACTGCTGACTCAGACCATCCATCAGCCACTGCTCCCTCAGGGCTTTCTTCTGTCAATCAAACACACCAACACACAGGAACCTCAGTTTTAGCTGCCAACAGCATTTAGGTATTTAAGAGTTCTATTCATATTTTAAAAGTTGTTTATGTCATAGTGACAACTGAATGAATCTCTTTTATGAATCTTTTTAGACAGCAGTGAGTGCTTCACAGACTTCCTTTGCCCTGCCACAGCTCCTTGCCTTTCAGGCTCTGTACAGATTACTTTCCCACCCTCCAATTGGTGGAGATTGTAATTGCAGCCTAAGAGGAAGACTGCAGACTGCAGACACTACTGAAGGCAGTAAAGGACAGAACTCCTGGTAATAAAGACGCATATACAATATTTATCAATAATTATGAGTACAAAGTCTCTATCAACGAAAACTAAATTTGATTGGTGTTAGTGTGTTAATAATTACCCAACTGTGCATAGCATGTGAAATTTTTTTAACAGACTACCATTCGTTTGGCAAGCCTGATAATCTATTTTGTAATAATGTGTTATTCCCTAGATTCATATAATATATATAGGTAGGTAGAACAGGAACAATATTAGAAGTTATATAATGCTACTACAGAGGGACTCTGGCCTTGCTTCATAGATTCTGTCTGAGTTTGTACAGAAGTGAAACAGTGATTGCTGCAGTGTTATTAGCTTTGAAACACTAAATGAAATCACAAAACCTTCATCCCAGTGTTCCCCCTGGGAGTTTTTATAGTCTCTGTTCAGTGTCTGCTGGAGACACATTTCTACTCTGTAATGTTCTTTATTAGATGGAATAAGATGTTAGAACCATATTTTGACACATCCGGTGCATTGAATTTTCTCCTGGATGCTAGTTTTCTTGCTGTTACAGTAAAAAGTACCTTTATGTACTGGAGTTTTAATTTCTCCTCTTCGATCTGTCTTCTTTTCTTGGCGATGTTCTCCTGGATTCTTCTTTTGTCCTGTGGGGGGAAATCATACACACATTTGCATCATGTGCACATTTAACAGCATGGAAACTATTCCACCTGTTGTCTTCTCGTGCTGACACTTCAACCTTGAGCTGACAGCTGGACACCAACAGCCATAAATAGCTAAAAAGCAACACAACCTTCATGACCTGACCCAACCTACCTGTTGTTTGTGTGTATGTGTCTCTCTGTATGTGTGTGTGTGTGTCCACTACAACCTTTACAACATTCCCTGCTAATAAGCACCTCCTGTAGAAAAGATAATTTATCTCAAATAAAGTTAGATTGTCAGCTGGACATTTAAAGTAATGTAATAATGGAGCCATTTTGTCCTTCCTGGATAATCACAGACAAACACACTGTTTAATGGCTCTATTCATTAACTCAGCATCAAAACACAAGCCCTGTGTTCCTGGATGTCACACTGGGGGGGGGGTTAGGGGTTGCTAAAATTAGCCCCACGATCTTGGATCACTTTGGCACTAAGCCCCCAGTAAAAGGGGATCTCCCAGATGACATCTGCTGATATTTATAGTCCTGTCTCTGTCTGAGTCTGACTCTGTCAAACTCAGTGATATCGGTTTGCTTAAATGTCTGGACCTTGAAAACCATTTAACAGAGACAACTGGCACCATGATAAGTAGAGGCTTATCAATCAAATGACCCTCATTACTCATCATGTTTGTCTTCCACTTTCAGATACAAGATGGGTGGGGTTTCAGATATGTCTGAAATGTCTACAGAGGACCTCACCCACTTAAAATGATGGTGTTCTGAATTAGAATATCCAGGCAGCAGAGGCAAAGTGTTTTTTGCTTCGTATTTTTTATTCCTACTCTAATGTTACTGTCAGGAAAAAAACAATTCTTTCAGAAATATTCCTTTAGCCTCCAAGCCCCTGAGTGGGCGGGTGTACATGTTTGCTTTACAGCCGAGCAAGAGCGGGCTGGAGGGACAATACAAACAGACTTTTGGCTAATTGGCTAACTAGCCTGCACTTTTCCCTCAATGGATTCTTGTATGGTCACTCATTCAGCAATCAGAGGTGCAACACCAGACACCATGTGTCCATGTTTGTAGATACCAAGGAGACATTATAATACATTCAGCAAAGTACTGTAGATCTAAATCTGTACTTCTTTTTGTGTTGCATCGCAGCTGTTGTCTGGCTGTGAGATAGTGTGGCCATCAGTCAAACACTGACCACATGCAAAAATGTTTAAAACAATTTCGCTGCATGAAAATATTTTTTTTGTTTAAGGAGACAATGGCATTCTCAGTGGTATATGCATAGACAGGGTGTGCCATCATTTAAAAAAAAAATAAAAATAACGTACCGGCCCTGATTATGAGACAAGCACCGTTTGTACAACACCTGTTTTTAGAACAAAACTTTATGAAGCCACTGTGTAATAATATTACATATTCTGTGTCTATTGGTTTCAACACGTAATTCAAGCAACTGAGATGCTTAAACTCTGAAATATTAAATCCAGAGGTGGGACCAAGTCATTGTTTTGCAAGTCACAAGCAAGTCTCAAGTCTTTGCACTCAAGTCCCAAGTCAAGTCCCAAGTCAAGTCCCAAGTGAAGACAGGCAAGTCCCGAGTCCTAAACTTTGAGTTTCGAGTCCAAAACAAGTCATAATGTGCTCAAATGTAATGCCATTTTCACAACAGAGTAATAATTATTAATAATAATTAAACAGATGTCAGAAAATGCCTTATAGCCCTCACTGAAGTTCAGATGAAACTACTCTTTATTACTTGTATTATTAATTTCATTATCAACTTGTAATTATCAACTCTCTCTGTGTGTGGTTACAGTAATGTTAAACTATATCAATGTTTTTTTAGGGGCAGCAGTAACATCAGGCTACTGCTGGCCACCCATCAATGACAGATAGCGAGCTAACATTGGACACTTCTAATGAATACAAATATCAAAATATGTATTTATTATAAAACTAGAGCAGAGAGGCTTTTAAATACAAAAAGAGAAAAGACAGTTACTTTTCCTATAATATATTATAATATGTTTCTCCCGTTTTTTTTTTTTAATATAACGTTAGTTTTCGGACTGTAAAAAGTGGAGGGGTCCAATATTATCTTCTGAAAAAGTGCAGGGGACATGTCCCCTGTGTCCCCCCCGTAAATTACACCCCTGCTACCAACTGCCTAGCCAGCCGTGTATCAATCTTGGATGCACTGACTGTGTCTATGGCTCAGGCTCAAACTGGACACCAACTGGATCGCATACTCAAATCATTAATTTTTCAATGAAGGGAGTAACGTTAACTTTATGTTATCCAGCAATTTCACTGCTGTAATGTTAACAGATTGCAGCGTGTGGCCATCAGATTTAGAAGCCGAGGTGTCATCTTGTTTCGGGTGAACATCAAAGTACGAGTCACGGAGGGAACCCGCAACACTCTCGTCTGTTTAAACAGATCGTTGCTGTACAATGACCGAAGCAGAGTCTGTGGTAGGCTACGGAAAAACTTGAGGTGGCTGCGGTGGATGCAGTGGATTGCTGTGTATGTAATGTAAGATTTACTTTCCAGCCAGAAACGAATTGATTCATGGCACATACTTTTTAATCGTTGGGCTCGGGGAAGGTATCACGTATTTTCAAGTCAAAAGGCTCAAGTCCAAGTGAAGTCATGAGTCACTGGTGTTAAAGTCCATGTCAAGTTGCAAGTCTTTTTTGATTTTGTCAAGTCGAGAATAAAGTCATCAAATTTGTTACTCGAGTCTGACTCTAGTCCAAGTCATGTGACTCGAGTCCACACCACTGATTAAATCCCAAAACTCTCCTCTGGAATTTAAATTAATATGTGGTAGGTATAATCAAAAGTTGGCTGTAGAACATGAGTTTGTAAAGATGGAGCAATGGCTGTGTGAGTTTAAAGGTGACTAGAGTCTGGCTTACCCTCAAGCTAATCGCATTCTGTCTTTATTACAGTCCACAATAGTGCCCCATGAGCCCCAAAGTCCCATGTGTTAAGCTTTGAAACTCAACACAGTACACAATTGATAAGGGGTGCTGTTGGGTGCTATAACAAAATCAGGCAGTGTATCTTTAAGTAAACATATCTTTCCTCATGAATATAATCAAAACCCCATCAGTGCTATCTGAGATATTGGATGTGATGGACAGACTAACAGACAGAGAAGGTTTTCCTCTAGAGCTCTGTCATCCTGCAACTACACACCCACACTTTTTATTTTCAGACTCTGCTTGAAAACGACTCCTGTTTCAGTGCTGCATCACGGCATCCTGCTCAGACTAAATATCACAGCACTGAATCACTAGGATGCAGTTAGCTATATTGCTAGAAACATACACAGATTACAAATATGATGGCTATACAGAGGACCATGAATTACCCGAGAAAGACATTGTCTGTTGAACTATTGCATGTTACTCTGAGTTTTGACTTAATTCTTCATAGGAGCCACATTTGAGTTGGTTGCGCACACTGTTGTTTGAAGGGTTTCATAATGGCTCATCATTAATATGACCATACAGTATATGGGCATATCCACTGCAGATACCATTACTAAAATTAATTTCTCTGAAACTGTAATCCAAATTCACTCAATATTCAAGGGGAAGCGCAGGAAGTAGTGTGTCCTTTATGTAACGAAGCAGAAAGTGAGTGTGGAGGTCAGGTGGTGACTGAAAAAAAAAAAAATTGGATGTATCCTCCCAGTCTTTAAGGAATAATGGTTCATGATTTTTCAAGTCGACATGCCCACTTGTACATTAGTTATTGGTCACTATAACTGTTCCTCCTCTCCATACTGGCCATGAAGAGATTCCTTCCTAATGTGATTCCACTGAAAGTAATGGAGCCACAGTCCTCGCTCTGTGTAAGAATGCATTTTATAGTTCAGCTGAAAATAATATGAGGCTTCGATAGTATGAGTTATTTTAATTCAGCGGTTATCTTCCAATGTTAGTCTTTTTAGAATGAAATTCCCTATTACAAAAAAAAGACTATAACTTTGGAAGATCCCCACTGGATTTGTTTGACTCAGACTGCAGAAGCCTCACATTAGCTTCAGCTGAACTTAGGAACCTATTCTTTGATTTTGTCCACTGTCTCTTACATTGGAGTCATATTTGGAAAGGATATCTTCACAGCCTGTATGGAGACAAGGAACAATTATGGTAACCAATAAGTCTTTCATTGTGCATATGGCAAGTAGGTGTTATTTTAAGATGGAACTGAATTATTATTATTATTGTTTTTTCTTTCAAAGTTTTTATATTCTATATTAAAAAACTGCCCTTTTCTCCCTGTGAAGAAAAAGCTATTTTTTATTTGCAAAATAACAAGAAATGAACCTCGTTTGTGTAATTCATATACTGCACTGGGAAGAACGCACCAGTTACAACATGTACACACACCTGCCAGTGCAGATACAGTAGGTTACCAAAGCCGGAACACAGTCATCTGATCTCATGACTTGCAAATGACAATCAGATAAAAAACAAATCCGCCTAATAAGAGATACAATCAAAATTTTGAAAAAAGAGTAGTTCAAGTCTAAGCAGCTCTAAACATGTGACACAGAGATTATTTGTATCCTAGTTTTCTCCTATTACCACCAGAAGCACAGGACTGGCCCTTACCGTGATCGCCTGGAGCCTCTCCTTTAGCAGGTCAGCCTCCTCCATGATGGCCTACAGGACAAACAAAGCACATGGCAGTGAATGAACTGGAGGAGGAAGTGAGAGGGCAAGATCCAAATATTATTTCAAATAGTCTCAAAACTTCAACCTCAGTAGCAAAAGTCTAATTTTAGGACCTTTCATGCATAGATGTGTAAATACATAGAAAAGTGAAAAACAATATTGTAACAATAATGGAGCTTAGGTAGAGGTGGATCCTAAAGTGAGCTGTAAAATTCTACACCCATCATTGTCACTACAAAACCTTGCCTTGTCAAACAGATGAGCAAATACCTCAAAAGTTTTACATTTTTTATTGTTACTTAAAGAGACATGAACAATGTCACAGGAAATATCAACTTGTTATTACAGTAGTAAAGTGATCATGATACATTCACAATAATATGAAATTATTGGTACTTATGTTATCATTAATAATGAATTAGAATTTGAAGCATATTTCACATAACCCAAGGGCACACAAATCTAGAAAAAACATTATATTGTGGCATGTTTGTGAAGAAATGTTTTATTTGTGTTCCACTGTGTGTGTACCATGTATCTCTGTGTATGTGTATACATGAAATTTAACTTCAGAACAGTATCTGTGCCTGCCAACAATGATTTACTACAGTACATTGTAACACACAATATAGATTTGCATATATCAGCCTTGACAGGGAGAGAGACAGAGAGAGAAGTAGCATGTCTATGTCACATGTCAGATGGAGGATTGATCCAGGCCTGAGGAATGGCACAATGACTGTAGGGAATGTAACATGGCTGTGTCAGGGCTCTGTGTTATAATGCACAACAGTAAATCAGAGAACAGAATGATCGCTGCAGGTTAAGATGCACCTGACCCTCTGCAGAGAGAGGACATCAACCACTCATAGTGCTGTTTGACAAGAGAGCACGCGGTTCACATCCACAGCCACGTGAGGGAGGACTCAGCAAGACACACAGTTGGCAATAATGCACTGTGGGAGAAAGAGAAGTAAGAAGAAAAGCAAAGGAAACTAGAAAGACAGAAAGAGGGAGAAAAGGAAGAAAATTGGAAAGATATGAAAGATAAATGAGGATGAAATAAAAGGAAAAGGACAGAAAGGACAAATGAAGGTAGAAGTTGTATGGGAAAGAAAGAAACCAAAAGAACCTGACTTGTAACTAACAAATTGTTAAACAAGTTTAAAGAATTGAATAGAATAGTGCAACATGACACTGATATATTTTAATTATTTAATGTGACCATGAAGACCTAACCAGTCTTCTATGAATTAATTTTGAAAACAGTGTCCCATTTTTACTGAACCATTTCCACTCTCATTCTGTAACCCAAACTTGCTGTAGTTTCCACATATATTGAAGGAATAAGTACTTGAAAATGTTTCTAATTAACTTTTAACAGCAGCATTAAGTTTCCAACATAATTGCTATAGTAAAATAATGTCATATGATGAATGTATAAAATTAAATCCTTTTAAAACTGTTGGCATGAGACGCAGTTTGAGGTTTTGCAGAATCGTCCAATATCAATGTGCTCTCTCCTTTATAGCTCAGGGGATTAAATGGTACAACAGTTTGTATGTTGAAATTAATGTTGAGTACTATTTACTCCTCTCCCACCCCTTCCCTCTTTTTTAAATATTTTTTTATTGCTTGTGTAATACATTTTTACATCATTTTTATCTCTGGTTTTATTTTATGGGTACTGATATGATATTGATATTATGATATTATATTATTATATTATGAGCACTGCAATTTCCATAATTTTAGGATGAACAAATTGAACGTTGAACCTTGAATATTTATCATGTAAACCCTGAGGTGAACTGTGTTTTCTAGAGAGAAAGCTTGCAGATATGTTAATAACATAACTCATGAGTAGAACTCCTAAGTGCCAACATCAGTTGCTTGAGACCTTCTTTATTGAGATGTGATTTAATGTATCTGGGTTATAAATAAACCACAGAGGGACTGATTCTTTTCACTGCCTGTTATCACATCAGCAGCTAACATACAGTTTGGCTCTAGCAGGACTGACCAAGTGAGTGAGTACACACCACCAGTTTCAAGGCTGTTCAAATAAGAGGCCAGTGGGGCCCCTCTGACCACTCAGTCATGTGAAGGCATTGGCCCCTGCAGGACCTTAAGGACTCTGGGACAAACAATGACAAAATAAAATAAAAGCAGCAACCCTGATAGGAATTCACATGGGAGACTGAGACTAAACACAACACAATCACATGTCCTTGAGTATATTTATGACTAGAATACATAATCTGAATGCCTTTTTGACAAGCCACTTACACTCCTGTATAGACACTATTGTTCCAATAACCACATCTCTTACTTGCATGTGTTGGTAGGTTTAAAGAAGGCTAAACTATCACCTCCTCTCTGATCACTGGCACAACAGTTTAACACCTTTTCCCATTAACCCTTTTGACCAAATATAAACGATCTTTGTCACTGACCCGTTTGTGGCATCATGATATTCACATGACGCCACAAAATAACTTTCAATAACGTTTTACTTACAGACCTTATATACAGCATACATGTATGAGGTCTACAGTATGTAATATTCTGGGTCTCATAACACAGCAGCTCACTGGTATGGACTCTGAAGTGTGCCAGTAGAATAATTGGAGATTTTTTCCTTGTTTGATTATAATCAATTAATGAATTAATTGAATTTTGTATAAGCAAGTCCAAATAATTTCATATATAGTAATGTCATTCTTGACATATGAATTAGTAGTTTGACAAAAAGACAATCTTAACACAGTGTGTGACTTCTAAGGGTAACTTACTTCAATACTGTTTAATATTAGGATGAGTATACAGTATTTGCTTTTACAAAGGCATTTATCTGCTTGACTGTATAAATAATGTGGCAGCACAAATCTCTGCATGTCTGGCTGACATCCCTCAGTGGATGTCTGCGCTCCACCTGAACCTCAGTCTTGACAAGATCAATCTGCTCTTCCTTCCAGGGAAGGCATTTCCCATGCATGACCTCTTCATTAACATTGAGAACTCTGTGGTGTCCCTGGCTCGGACTGCAAGGAACCTGGATGTGACACTGGATGACCAGCTGTCCTTCAATGCTTGTCCGCACTGGCTACTGGTGGCTGCTCGAGCCGACATTGGTCCTTATCTACCGTGCTGTGAATGGATCTGGCCCATCCTACATCCAGGACATATTCAAACATTACACCCCAGCCCGTCCACTACGCTCTGTTACTGCCAAATGGCTTGCTACTCCCTCAGTGCGAGGGAGGCCCAGCTACCGCTCATCAAAATCATGTCTGTTTGCTGTCCTGGCTCCACAATGGTGGAACGAGCTCCCCACTGACATCATTACAGCAGAAACTCTTCTCATCTTCAGTCACACACTGAAAACTCATCTGTTCTGACTGCACCTTGGCCC
>NTHP01000459.1:332808-349974 GCA_003416845.1 Oplegnathus fasciatus
CCTCTTGCTTTTAAGTGTAGCACCTGGAGCATCATAAAGCAGTTCAGTTTGATGAAGCTGATGTACTTTTCTTGCAATTTTTGGTTTGTATCAACATGGTTGAATGCACTTATTGTAAATCGCTTTAGCTGAAAGTGTTAGCTAAATAAATGTAATGTAATGTATTGTAATGTTAACTCAAAATCCACTTACTAGTTTCTTCTGAAGATTATATAGACAGTATAGTGACATATTCAATGCTATTTGATCAGCAGATCTCAGCAGATATTGCAGGATGGAATCGTACAAGCAGAAACAGCCACACTGAGCTGTTACTTGAAGCTGCAATGACAGGCTGTTAATGTGGTTGACATGAATACGTACACCTTAAACACATCGTCTAGGTAAACAACTCATTTTACCTTGTCATGGGAAAACATTTGTGCCACGCCAGTGTGGCTTGAATGGTTATGGTTTCTCAAGGTTTAGCTTGGTGTGAGTTTCCCCACCTGTGTCAAAAAAAGGCAAATAATAATCTGTATACTGTGATCTTAATACAACAGTCCAAACTGAGGAAGCCACAGAAAAGTATGTATTCCAAAGACTTACAAACAGCCAGGGAAACTACAGAGAAGCTACTTGCTGTGGATATATAAGGAGATAACATGATCCTCAATGATAAATAAGCAGGGACATGTTTATTTATGTGGTGCTAATGTTCACACTGCAAGTAGCACCTGAGCTGGGTAACTGTCATACTGTCCATGCTCACTACTGCCTGCTTCCTCAGTATATATGAGGGGATATGTGGGTTCATGTCCAGTACAACTAAAAGGTGGTGGAGTTCATACTGACTCCATGAAAGGTGCTATGTACGGATTTTTTAACATCTACTTGTCAAGGTAATTGTAATGCATGAAGCTGTGGTGGAAAAATGTCAGCCTCTGTCTCACAGCAGTGGTAGTTGGTCGGGATGTACAAATGCAGAATTTATTTGGATTTGGATAAAACAAGACGAGGGAAGTCATTGTTCTACAATCAACTATTTAAAAAACAAAAAATAACATTATGACAACATTTGATCGATGAACCAAAGCATTCTGATATTGTCCTTTTCACTTCATCCACGTTTGCTTTTTCTTTGGTTTCATTTTCTTACATCAGAGCTCATTATTGTAACACTGTTTCAAAGCTAACTCTGATATATCAGATTTCAGAGCTTGTCGTCTGCACATGAACTCTGTGTTTAGCTAGTTAGCTAGCTAATTGCAAAAGGCTACGTAGAGATGAGTTGGCTCAGACTCAAAGAGGCAGATTGAGCGGGAGCGGAAACGTTTTGTTGCACCTGTCTGGGTGGGACAACTAACGTGGACTTTTTTCATGACTGGGTCGCGGAATTAATTGTATTGTATAACCACGTCCAATACAAACCCAGTATCAGGAAAGTTTACAAAAACTTAAATGACAATATTTCGAATTTGGATTTAAACTAACTTGTGATACTTTTAGATGCTGACTATTATGTACATAAGACCCTAAATTACATAGTTAGAAGGTTACTGTGAATCTGGGTTTCCAGAAGCTTCAAAACTCTCAATGTCGAGCAGCTACAACACTAAATGTTTCTTACACATTGATGCATCAGTATTAACAATCTAATAATGTCATATATAACAATATCAGTCACAGCCATTTTTCAGCAGAATGAGTGTTGTACTTTTAATACTTCAAATAAATTTTGCTGATAATGCCTCTGTGCTTTTACTTAAGGGGCATTCTGTCAGAAATCAATCACTTCCTGACCCCACTCCTTTCGATTTGATCAAATTTCTTCCTACATGTTAACTCATATGAGAGAGTGATAGAATGAGATTTGATTAACCAGAATGACAAACCATTCAGGAGACAGGGGCCCTCAAAGTTGACCTATATTCGACTTGCACCCAACTTCAAGATGCCGATATCTTCTTAAAGATCCCCTCCACTCAAAAATGTGTTTTTCTTATGTTTATATCCCCTAAAATGTCTGACCTTGACTATACTGGCTTCCATAAAATCTGAGATTCAAACGTACACCGGGCGAGCTACATTTGGGACGTCACAAATCCGACAGCCAATCACTGTTTAATAAAACGCAGGCAAAGAACCTGAAACCTCCAATAGGATCCTCGAGCACAGAGCTGCTTACAGTACGGAGAGCGATTTGCATTAGCATAGTGAAAGACAGCAAACATGGTAGAGTGTGCAGATTTTGGATGTAAACCGGACCATGGAGCTTCCTGTAACATCGTAGCATATATTGTATGTTTCACAACCACTAAGGCTGTGTCAGCCACTGCCAGTTACAAGCTAACAAGCTAACAAACAACATAAACAAAATATAAGATGCTAACTACATTTACCATTCTGATGGTCTGCTAGTTGCCGATTTTGGTGCACAACAGACTCCTCATCTGAATCTGGGTTTGACTGAGGCTCAAACATATAAGTTCCAGGTAGCTTGGGTAGAAACACGGCTTATATCTGAATATCTCTGACGTTTAATGCTAACTTTAGCCATCTTGATGCTCACTGCTCTCTCACCAGTCAACCAAGCAGCGGTGGTGAGCGGGGCCAAGGCCAGATCTTGAATTTCTCAATGAGGGAGAAAGACTAGAGTGCTTCCAGCCCCTTTTAAGAGTTTTTATTAACTTTATATGTGGGAAAACCATGTTAAACTAAATATTAATCATAGCAGAGTATTTTTACATACTTTAAAACATGACTGGAGGGGAACTTTAAAAATAAACATAACAGTATGGTTCTCTGGTTATTGGAAAGCTTACAAGGTTATCCACAATTTCAATACTTTTGGTCCAAAATATATAGATATGCAAATTAGGTGATTTTTTTGGTCCAAAAACCTTAATTTGCTCATCTAATTTGGACTTAGTATGTTCTGCCTGTTGCTGTTTATGGCTCCACTGATATAGGCACATTGCCAAATCAACCACGAGTTGATCTGGATGTCTTGAGAAAGCAAATGATGTGGAAGGTCCCTTTGGGTGCAAGAAGTTAATTAGGTAAGAAGTTCTGTGTCTGAACCTTGTAGCCTAACTACTGGGGTCCCTCAAGGTTCTGTTCTGGGTCCCTTCCTCTTTTCTCTTAACGCCAAGATGACCCTCAACATATTCTGTCTTTTTCCTGGTCTGAAACCCAGATCTCTGTGTCTGGTTGATATCTCTCACTGGATGTCTGCATACCACTTGAAGCTCAGTCTTGACAAGTCTTGACAAGACCGAGCTGCTCTCCCTTGCAGGGAAGAAATCTCCCATCCATGACCTCTCCATTAACGTTGAGAACTCTGTGACACTGGATGACCACACCCCAGCCCATCCACTATGCTCTGCTACTGCCAAATGGCTTGCTACTACGAGGAGGTATATTAAATGTATATAGAGGGAACCCTAATTACTACCACAGTGTTTACTGTGGAACGTCTGTAACCTCGGCCAAAGATGATTTGTTAAGAGGGAAAACCCCCCTCTGTACAGTTTCGATTTTTTTAAAAGTCAAAAGTTTTTGGTTTTCAAAACATCAACAGAGTGATGGGTCTGTTGGTCAATAAACCATCTTACATTAGCTGACTGTGCACATAATTCTCCAGTCCAGTGTGTTCCGTTTGGCGGATAGGCGACTGTGGACCAAACCACTGTGAGGCATATGAGGAGGGGGACGAATCTTTCAAAACTTAAAAATGCACTGTTTTGCGTCTATAATTAGCACTTTTAGTGCACATTATTATATTATTTAAAATTATACAGTTATGTTGACAATGATATAATGAGGGAGACAACTCATGTTTTTCCCCGGAACGGGAGTCCGGACCCCCCTGCCACCCCCCCGTCATTGTCATTGCCCTCCAAAACAACACATATGAGCATTTTCTGACCTATCACTTATCAGCAGGATGACATCATTTGTAATTGCCTTCCAAAACTGCTACAAATGACAATTGCAAAATGATTCATATAACAGTTTTTTTGATCTGCCATCACTGTGGTTAAGGTTTGGTTAGGTTTAGGCACTAAACTAGTCGCTTAAGTTTAGGGAATGATCTTGGTCATGGTTTAAAAAACACAAGAAAAACAAGGAATCTATAGGTAGGAAACAGGAAAACAAACAATGGTCTCTTGTGTCCACATCACATAGGCCTACTTTGTTGATCCATCCATTCACCGCTGACTTTTGGAACTAACTATTATACTGTGTGCACATGCAGACAGGATCAATGCAAATGTCCTTGACAGTCCACACAGTCCACACTGTTGTTAGCTGAGAGGGGAGGGATCACATGAACCCTGTTCATGTCAGTACAAGTCTGTTCTAAATACCATGTATGAGAGAAGGCACTTATATTTTTACACATTCATGCTCAGCCCCCTCACACACCCACACACATACCGACTAAAATCAGCCTTTCAACCACACATTGCTAACCCTGGTACAGCGTTCATGTCACACACAGAAGACGGTAGATATTCATTTGTCAGGTTAAAGTCAAAAAGTACTTCTTATGTACTGTAGGGAATTATGTAATTAGTACTACTTTAAAATATATCACCAAATAAAATAATCAAGGCATTTTTGGTCACAGCTCCTAAAACACCAGATATATTGTTGTGTTCGTGATTGTTCATGATTGTGAGATTCATCACTGTCACACACTGAACCAACCATCCACCCTGACCATTTTTCATAAGAAGTTTTGTGGTGCTATAATAATGTCACACTACAGTATGTCTGCCTTTGCTCCTGACAGAATGGAGTATAATTCACATGGCCACTTTTCTCTGGAAAACATAAACAGGCAGAAATCCGCATGAAACCTGAAAACCAAGTCACACACAATTATCACTCTAGGTCTGTCTATCTGAACCACCGGCTATCAAAGTAGGATCTAGGAATCAGTTTTTGTTCTAAACAAAAAAGGATAATCACAACTGTTAATAATGTGTTTAAGGGTTAACTGCCCGGAATTCGCAAGTACATCAGACAAGATTGTTGTCAAATGAAAAATGACAGCATTAGTAATTTATTCAAATGCATCAACACGACCTGTGTTTACGTTCAATTGACACAAACCTCTAGTGGCCATGTGAATTATGACTCCTGTTGGCCAGGCACAAAGCCGAAAGCAGTGTGGTGTGGTTGTTGGGGTAGAAACGCAAACTTTATAGGGAGATGGTCAGGTGTGGATGGATAAGTCAAAAACGTGTATGACTTTGACACAGTAAATTGCTGTTCGTTTCCTCCCAACAGTACAACCATGAACATAATCATTTGCTCACCTTAACCGAGTAGTTTTTCTTCCTAACCCAAACAAACCTTTAGATAGGACTTCATATGTAAAGGTGTGTTCAGACAGAAAGCAAAACAAATTTTTGCTTAAGTTAGCTGTAAGCTAGCTAACAACGGAAGCACTGACCATGTTTGTAGGAGTGTCTCTGTGTGATTGTGTTCAGCTGAGTCTCTGACTGGACTCAAACCCACCAGAAACTCTGTTCTGTCTGTAATTTCCCTCCAGTCTTTAGTCTTCTTGTCTCTGTATGTTTATGAAGCAGATTCATAAAGCCCTGGGATATTTTTCAACCAAGCTGAAATATTTCTGTCAATTTGTGCTGACCCGGGAAAATTTGCATCTATCGCATCTTTCCATTGACTGTATGCAATCACACCGCCTCTAAAATTTGCTTTTTAGGAAGGCACTGACAAATGATGTCCTCCTGTCAGTGGAGGCGTCAGATCAGAAAATACTCATAGCTGTCATTTTGGGAGGGAATGGCTAACTATTGGTATTCAACCNCTACAGCAATCCTTGTTGTTCATCTGCACAGAGCCTGCAGTGAGTCCAAAGCTAAAGATTTCAGATTCGTCCTTCAGTCTCTGTACTGGAAACACAAGGATTAAGATGATAGATCTTCTGATATAAAAGAGCAAATACAATACAATAGCATACAGTGTTATGGACATTGCAGAGTGTATGTTGTTAGCATATAATAGAGAGCCTTCATTCCTCAATGTATTTTTAAGGAAAAGCATTTCGAGAGAAGAAATAGCTGTGTAGCTACAGTTTGATATTGCCAGTGAACTCCACTGTCATCCTAAAAATATTAAAAACAAGTGAATGAGCTTTACCAATGCACTGGCTGACATGTTCTTTCCCTGTAATTGACATGCCGAGTGATATAATTTTGTTTGTGCACTTAGGTTTTGGGCTGAACAGTGAGGTAATTAAAGCACAGGTGTTGGGAAAACCCAGTTCCAGGATTAAATAAAGGTTGATATTTGAGTGACAGAGGAAAGAAGGAAGAAGAGACTACTGAAGGTCATGTTGCTGGTTAGCTTGTCCACCTGTTGACACTATGGAGGCCTGATCCCACACTGCTGAAAATAGAGACACTGCCTGGCTCACAACTGGACCAACCTGGCTCTGTGTGCATGAGAGAGTCTGCATGTGTTTGCAGTAGGTGACACATTGCTCCTGAAAGAAAGCTGATGGTGGGAAAACCCTTAACACCTGTCAATCACGTTGGATAAACATGTGGTCACACATGCACACCTTGAATATATAATGCCAAGTGTGACGTGCAGTCAAACACAAGTGGATTTAAATACAATCTGGATGTGTTTGGAGGTGTGTTCTGGAAAAGCTACCTCTAATTATATTCAAAACAAAGCAGACAGAGCTGAGGTCATGGTCAGGGCAATGGGGGTGCTGTGCAGTGATTGAGTATTCAGCCTGTCAGTTAGCCACATTTAGAGGCATGGCTTTGAGATGAGACTGTTGCAAATAAAAATAATTGAATGTATGGTAAAATATAGTAATCAGAATGGCTAAATATAGGTTAAAAGCAAGTTGGAGAAACTAGGTTATAATGAAAGGCAGCTACTTTTTATTCTTCAGACTGACTTGGAAGATATGAAAAAAGCCGGGAGTTAGTAAAGTTTTCAGTAGCCTTCAAACACACTAGTTTGTATGTTGTCTGACCATGTCTAAATGCAAAAGTGTACATTCCTGTTCTGAATTACCACATTCAAAAAGCCTGCCTTCATAGTCTTCTACTGGCATCCCACCACCTCCCCCGATCCCCCTTTTGGTTTTCCATTGGCAAAAGTTGTCAATAGTATGTAGGGGAAACTACCTCATTTTGGGAAATATAGCGTTAATCAGAATTATTAAGCGGAACCACCTTAATTATTCGTCCAACGATATAATCTCACAGTCAGCATAATAATACCAATAAACAGTTTCTCTTGGTGATCAATCAAGAGTATATATAACGCACAAATTAACTTTGGTAAAGATCAACTTGAACTCAGGTAAAAAAAAAACACAGAAATAAAAGGAATCGCATGTGTAAAGTGATTGAGAATAAGTTATGGACAACAAGGGCAACGACTTTATATATAAAGCATTTATTATTACCACTACTAACAAATAACTTACAAGACGCTAACTACACATACAATGACGCTACAGTGAAAGAAATAGATGAAGACAGAACAGAGTTTGGCAGGGGAAATATGCAGCAGACAAATCAATGACTGTCTCTGGAAGCAGCTTGTAAAAGCGGTGATGAATTTAGAATCACGTTTGGTTGGGGAAAGCCAATTGTAATTTTTGAATTCACCCAGTTAGCAGTAAAGGAAAGAATACTACTTCTGTGTCCGTGAACTGGTAGATAGTGATGTCAGGCGCTGAGAAGACGCAAGAGGGTGGGGGTGTAGATTCAGCGATTGAAGTTGGATGTTACACAAAGACATAATAGGATCCTCGTGCCGGTAATAAAGGAAGTTTGCCCCTGCATTCCAGTGATGGTCTTTTTTAGGGAAAGTTTGGTAAGGAGACTCAGAGAAGCGACGAGAAGCTCGACCTTTAGGGTCCGTGTCAAAGTTCCGCGTCCTTTTGAACATGCATCCTTTGGAGGTCAGAGGTCACATGCCTTTGGATTTTACTTTTAAAATTATTACGTACCTTTTTACAGAATGACTACAATGAATAAAGATCTGGGGTTTTGATGCTCAGGGGATTACAATGAGACCACACATCACGTTTATTTCTAATGCTCTAATGGATATTAATACGCGATTTTAATATACATACAACTTATGACATTTGATTATAAACGCTAGCAAACTTCTAATACAGTGAAGAATACAAACGTACACATTCAAACAATTAGGGAAGTAATAACATTGTAGCATTTTCAGAGCATATATGTTTCTGAGAGAGAGCTCTTTATTTGGGAGGAGAGGAGAAGCAAGCTCCTCAGAAGGAGGGGGTTTCCAGGGGGGTGTCCCAGAGTGGCCACAAAGCTTTCAGACACACATTTTAGTATTGTGGTTTCTATTCTCCAGTTATGTCGGTCCAGCAGTAATGTTGGATTATTTTCCCTCTTAATCCCACTTTGAAAACTTTTCCATTCTTCTGTAGGTTTGGGTCTGGAGTCTATGTTATCTCAACTATGGATCTAAGGACCATCAGCAGTCAGTTGTTAATCCTGTCATATCTTCTGTCTCTTCCAGGATGGCTTTGACCACCTTAAATGTAAACACCAGTCTTCGTTTGGTATCTGGAGAGAGTGGTTAAATTGCCTCACCACTAATTTATAGCTGTGGGAAAGGAAATAGCCTCCTTGACATTTAGAGAGGGGGTTTAACATTTGGCTGTTGGTGTGTAAAGCTACAAATATTAAAATTGTCTCTGGGTTCTGTCCAGGAATATCCTACAAGTACCTGGTACCTGGTAATTTTTTTGGTATCACCTTGGTCGAGGTTCCAAGTGAGCTGAGGTGATACTAAATGTCTTTGAGCAATCAGAGTCGCCACTCTCCTGTTTTTGTCTTGCTGCCTTCAGCCTTTTCTGAAGCGAAGTTTGTCTCCTTGTTGTGACAAACAGCCACATAGAATCAAGAACACGATCCCCTCAATATCCTCCATTGTTCCTGTGTTTGTGTCGCATTGAAAATGATGTCACGGCAGTTCCACGTGGCGTCACTTTGACGATCAGCTAAGAATTCAGTCTACACTGAGGGGGTAATATCTGCAGTGGAAAAGAAAATCGAAAAAAATACCTGGTACCAAAAGCGAGTTGAGTCAAGCCGAGCCATACCATGCAGTGAAAATGAACCTTACGACGCTCTGGTTCACACAAAGCATTGTTAAAATTTCAGAGGTGTGCACATCGACTCCTTTGCGACCTGCAGTTATCCATGAAACTCTTCTCTGCGCAGACCGTCAGGGATGTCTACGTGTATCTTTAGGGGACCATAATTTCAGAAGTGCTTTCTCTTATAAAAGCAAAACAAATTAGGCTGAAAATGCTCCCATTAAAGCATAAAAGCTCACCTTAGTGTGGTTTGTTCATGTACATTTTTGAGTGTTTGGTATTCTTTGCCTGATTGTATAATGTGCCCCTCGCTACAACGAGTTCAAGTAGCCGTATTACTGCCCCCTCAGGCCAGTGGTGGGAAAACATCTTCTGCAAGATTGGCTCAAAAACAAAAGTAGGCAAGCCAAATAATGGTGAGATTTATGCTTTATTGAAAGCGTTTTCAAATGGTATGTTGTATTGGGTGTGGATTAATGTATCACACCAAGTGATGCATCACTTAATTACAGTGACAGTATTGCATACTGTGAATGTCTCAGGACCATGAGAATGTCATGTCATATGGATGAGCCACTCCTCAGTGTTTCTGTGCCTGTCATCAAGCCTACAATTTCCCATGCAGTTACCAGTAACATAAAGTAATATAACACAAACTCCCTTGTACCCTGTTAAGCTCTGTCTTACCTTTTAAATAACTTCAGGCTACTTCCCAGCATGCTCACCTTATTATTATTATTATTATTATTATTATTATTATTATTATTATATATTCTTGGTGAGACCTTTCCCTGAGAAAACCATACAGGTATGATCTTAACAGCTGGGTATGGGTGTTTCCTGTTAAAGCCAACATTTTTTGATAATCCTTCCACACTCTCTAGCGCTCAGAATCAGATCCAAACACAGTCTGTGACCTCATCTCATATAAGAGTCACCAAAGTTTTTTTCAATCCTACACAAAGGGGCTATAATAAACTGCCATTAAGAGGCAACATCTGTCTCTTCATACCTTGTGTTTGGTTACCTGTGGTTAGTTTGTATGGTTAGTCCCAGTGACATGACCCCAATACCTCCCTGTCTGTCTGGCCATTCAGCCAAGGCCCTTCTGATTTATAATCCTTGCTCCTCCTTCCTTAATCTGATCTCTGATGGATTAACAGCACACAGCCTAACAGCTGATGCCTTCACTAGTCTATAGCATGGTCTGCTAAACACCAATTTATCAAGGTGATATTGGCTTTTGACTAACACTCAGATGTGGTCCATTTAGTGTTATTGACTTCAGATGGGTAAGACGCAGGTTGTTCTATCGTGCCATCTCGGGGGAAACTTAATAATAAAGTAATATTAACAGTATTACCACCTCTAACCTGTCTCCTCCCAGCCAAAAAGTGTCTTGGCATTTCAGAGTCATTAATAAGTTGACTTCATATGCCGCAATGGAATTTTTCAAACACAAACTTTCCTGTACACAAACTGTACTTTTTGTATTTGTTCAAGAATTTAAAGACATTGTTGGAAATATGAATATTCACTTTGTTTCCAAGAGTTATAGGAGGTGAAGTTGATCTGGCTTTGATTGTTATTATATTGCTAACCTGTCAGCAAACAGTTGCCTATTCACACATCCTGCAGACACAGAGCAACATTGTCATTCATTTGCAGTTATGTTTGTTGCCACCTGATGAAAATCCAATATTCATGCTCCCTTTATCTCTGGTTTGGTTTGGTTTGCTAGTTCTTCTAACTCCTGAGACATTTATCGGGCTCTTTATCTGCTAAATGCTGCACTATGTCATGTCTATTAGAAAGTACAGAGTTGGAGATAGGGTTAGCCAAGCTTAGCATAAAGACTGAAGGCAGGGGGAAACAGCTAGCCTGGGTCTGACTAAAGTTGGCACCAAGAAATAGTTCAAGCACTGTCATTTTTACAATTCTGTTTGTGTACAGATTAAACAAACAGATACGTATTCATTTGTGAACTTTAGAAGTGTTGGTGGGTGTATTTTGAACTGTGGACAGAGCCAGGCTAGCTGTTTCTCCCTGCTTCCAGTCTTTATGCTAAGCTTGGCTAACAAAATCCTGACTCCAGGTCTCTAGTGAACATACCGACATATGTTTGATATCCATCTGAACACCTCACTCACAGAAAGACAGCAAATAAGCATATTTCCCAAAAAACTGAGCTATTCCTTTAACTTTCTGTGTTAAGGAATTAATCACTTTAAAACTTATTTATACTGGATGTATTTTATATTACGATAACAGCAGTGTGATTCCAGGTCTTGATAGAAGTGTGAAAATCAGCTCTCTACTTCATTAGTGTCTTCCCTCCCCTGCTCTGCCACATGTGCTGAAATGTTGATCTGACTGGGATGAGTGGGAAGGAAAGGGCACAGGGTGGTTTTCTGCAGGCAGCCCAGAACAACAGCATGTATGTGGGAGAGCATGTGTGTGTCTGTGTACATACATTAATTACATCCAAATACATGCAATTTTCCTGTCGGCTTGTCAGTTTTAAAGATGTTAATCTTTGTGTTTTAAATGTGATTTCTGAAGAGGATGAAAATTAGACAAGATGTCATGTAGTGACTATATAGGCTTGCATGAGTGTGTCCATCTGTGAGTAAAAGTAATTGTTAGTTAAAGCCAGACCCCTGCTGGGAGGCTGCAAGCTGCCGACAGCTTAAAGGAATTAAAAGATTATAGAATCAAAAGACCCTTAGGGCTCATTTTAGCTCCTGTAACAACAAGTTACCTCTGGGTAACTGACTTAAGGTAGAAACTATGTACACAGAGTAGTTGACAACACAGTGGTAATCTCTTGCTGTACATAGTAATCTCTCTGATCTGACAAGAGTGTCTACCCCTTGAAAGCCCTCAGCTTCAAATAGATGCTCTAAATTAGCGTGGCAGCGGCAAATGAAAATGATAACAGTATACAGGTCTACTCACCGGGTGTGTGTCCTCAAGCAGGTGATAGCAGAGTGTGTGTGGAAGATAGAGCTCACTCTCGCACTGTATCCAACATTACTGAGCCTGAGGTTGTGTGGCTGAGAGAGATTCAGAGTCACTGGGAAGACTCCCTCCCCCTCTCTTTCTCTCTCCGTCTTTATCTGCTCCCTGTGAGTCTGTCACAGAGCCCAACCATGTGCCCGAAATACCTCTGCCAAACAATTGCTCCACAAATGTGCACACACATGGAATACAGGTATATGCTGCATAATTGCTGCAATACATAGAAATACAAAGCTACAAAAAATGTATTTGTCCTCCTTTTTCCTTCCATTTGTCGTACAGAGATACTTACTTACTTAGCACCTTAAAGGATAAGACTGGTGTTATTCTATCTTTTTGTTATTGTCTACAAGTCCCATGAAAAGACCAAGACTACTGCCAGATTCACATCATCTGACAACTCAAGATGACTTGTGAGGGTTGAAAATACTGTGCATTGACAACATAACAATATTAATATTAACTACCCCAGCACAAGACCATCAATGTATTAGTCTGTTTTTTAATAGTTTCTGAGTTCCCTACCCTGTCTGTGGCTCTCAGGCCCATTGGTTCCTTCTGAAGTGTAAATCTTTAACAAGACTAGGTCGAACCTAGTATATGACTGTATGATCAATGTGCTAAATTGTGGCCAAATTATTTCACAGTCAGTGGTAGTGTCTTTAATGTGAATTCCTGGATATTAAATGTTCATGTGCAATTTTCCGTAGTGGTCCCTGTAATATTTGTTCTTAAAGTGTACAGAAGTAGCATATCACATGGCATGGTTAAGCTACGGGAGGACTGCTCAGGAGGTAGAGCGTGTCATCCACTAATCACAGGGTGGTTATAAATCATGCGCGTGCACAACACCAACAAAGCGGTGACCCACTGGTCAAAAACTGGGTACCGTTATGCTGGCTTCTAATGGCCTGTACATAGTGTATGTCATTTTTTTAACAGGGGGAATCTGAATGTGTGTGTGTGTGTAAGTCTGTGTGTGTGTGTGTGTGTGTGTGTGTGTGTTCAGCTGTCCATGCCCATGATGGACGTGCACAGACTTCAGTGCTGACATACAATTAGTACACCACTCCTCTCCATATTTAGCTTCAAAATGTGTGAGCAGTGAGGTGTGGATGTCTGCATGTCATTCTCTTTGTGACTCAACTCCAGTTATCCTGGGCCAACAATACAGCGGAAACACTCCTGCTTTAACAATGTAGGGCACACTAACTGCAAGCTATTAGGTTGTCAGACGCCCATACATGTTAATGCAGAAGCCATCAGTCAATCTGATACAACTTCATTGTTGCTTTATCGTTGAGTTCCTTTTGAAATACTGCTCTACCTAAAAGCTTTAATAGGAGAGGTTGCTGTTGCCATAGCAACATTACCCTCTCCAAATTTGTACATGGTTGGTAGACAGACCAGAGAGAAGGAATGCCTACCATACATCTGCTTTTCAGGCAGTATGTCTTCAGAATGACAGTATGACTGTATTAGTTATTAGTTAATGTTATTTACTGTCACTGCTGAACTGTTTAGATAAGATCACATCCCTGGATTCTAGTTTGCGCATTTTGGGTTTTCTGGTTTTCTGGTTGATCGCATCATTTATACAATCAACTAATTAATCAACTAATCTTAAGATTAGTGAGACCTTTGTTGCATATTGGACAGTGGGTCAGGTAAGTTGAGTTTGAAAAGCCAGAAATCTCAGGCCAAGTGCTTGATGACTCAGGACGTGTTCAGACTGATTTTAACCTAAAAAAAACAAATCTCCCTCATTCACTTGAATCTGGCCAGTCTGTTGATGCAGCAGGGGTGCCAATTCAGAGGGCTCTGGCAAGATGCTGCATTGGCCAACCAAATTCATACAAACTCACATTCCTGGTAGATTACTTTGTCACATAAACGGAGCTGATTGTGGACTACAGGAAGGGACAGGGAGAAGGACACGCCCCCCTCTCCATCAATGGGACTATGGTGGAGAGAGTCAGCAGCTTCAGGTTCCTCGAGGTTCACATCAGCGAGGACCTGATCTGGACTCGCCACACTGACACCATCACAAAGACAGTGCGTTAATGGCTCTTCTTCCTCTACAGGCAGCGGAGGCTCAGCATGGACTCCAGGATACTCTGCAACTTCTACAGGTGCACCATAGAGAGTATCCTGACCGGTTGCATCACCGCCTGGTATGGCAGTTGCACCTCCCTCAACCGTAAGGCTCTACAGAGGGTGGTGAAAACTGCTCTCACCAGGATGAGGAGCATCCATGGAGAACATCTACACCCAGCAGTGCAAGAAGAAGGCCAACAGGATCATCCAAGACCCCAACCACCCCAGCCACAAACTGTTCTGCCTGCTGCTGTCCGGCAGACAGTACCCGCAGCACCAGGCCCAGGGACAGCTTCATCCCTCACGTCATAAGACTGTCAAACTCTTGAGCTCTCAAGCTCATTTGCGTCACTTTACTCGCACCTTATTAATACTGACGTCACTTGTTTGAGCATTGTTGGAGAATACCTGAGAATTAGGAAATTTGATTGCTAACAACTGCTTCACTGTAATTGTGCAAATGACAATAAAATAACTTAAACTTGAACTATTTCTACTGTTTACCTTGCACTTGTCTCAACAAATAGCAGTGATAACTTTCTAGAGTTGTAAAATCCTGTCTTGTAGTATTATAACCCTCTGTGCAGTGTTTTGGCATCTGATAAGCCTTCAATCTCATGGATCTGCTACTCAGACTGGATAGATCATTCATTCAGCCATCATCTCATGAGTAACAAACAACTTGCCCCTTTCAATGCAGCTCCTTGTGTTGTTTTAATGCAGGGATGTGTGGTGGAAGATGTTTTCAGTCTAAATGTCCATTTATGCCAGAATCAGACGAGACAATATTAAGTTGTGACATTACACCCACAGGTGGCATTAATTTGATTTAATGCAACTGACCTGATTCTGATAGTAAAATGGTTACAGGTTCACTGAAATTAAATACAGGTTCTGCTTTCTCAGCAGAATCCTCGTTGCTGCTTGGATTCTTTGACGGCTCCTTCACACAGCAGAGCATTTCTGCCAAATCTAACTGTATAGACATGTGTATAATAATAATAATAATAATAATAATAATAATAATAATTATTATTATTATTATTATTATTATAATTATAATAAACTTTACTTATATAGCACCTTTCACAGTGACAGGAAACAGGAAATTTTGGCAGTTTAGCAGCTTGACAGTGTTCTGTCTACGTATAAGGTGGCCAAGAGGGAGCATATAAATAGAAAAGAGGATTGGACCCAGCACCAAGCCCTGGGGCACCCCACAGTGAACACCTGTTGCAGCTCACCTGGAGTCAGCGATACCAACGGAGAAACCCCTGTCTTTTAGGTAGGACCTAAACCATTGCAGAGCAGTGTCACCGATATCCACCCAGGTTTGAAGACAGTCCAAGAGGATCTCATGGTCACTGGTATCGAATGCTGCGCTTGGATCCAGAAGAACAAGAATGGCTGTATGGCTAACATCAGCTGCCAGCAATAAGTCATTTATGACCTTATGAAGTGCAGTTTCCGTACTATGTTTTTTTCTAAAACCAGATGGGAATTTCTCAAAGATATTGTTATTAGAAATAATGGCTAGCAGTTGATTTGCTACAACCCTGCCAGGCAGACCCCAGGTGGTGAGGGTGGGTGGACACACCTCATCCACCCTAATCCTTAACACTGGAGCTCCCCAGGGCTGCGTTTTGAGCCCCCTGCTGTACTCCCGGTGTAGACTGTGTGACTGTGTAGCCACTTTCGACTCAAACACCATTGTCAAGTTTGCTGATGACACAGCTTTGTTGGGCCTGATCACAGATGACAATGAAAAGGCCTACCTGAAGGAGGTAGAGGGCCTAACCTGCTGGTGTCAGGACAGCAACCTCCTTCTGAATGTCAGCAAGACTAAGGAGCTGATAGTGGACTTTGGGAAGCAGCAGGCGGGGAACTACGTCCCCTTTAACATCAATGGGTCCTCGGTGGAGACAGTGGACAGCTTCAAATATCTTGGTGTCCACATCACAGAGGGCTTGACCTGGGCGCTGCATACTGACTCTGCGGTGAGGAAAGCAAGGCAGGGACTGTTTCACCTCAGACGCCTGAGAAAATTCCGGGTATCCCCTCAGATACTGAGAAATTTCTACTCCTGCACCATCGAGAGTGTCCCGGCGGGGAACATCACTGCCTGGTACAGGAACAACACCGAATATCAAGGAGTGGTTTGTTCAACTGAATGTATTGTAGGCAGCACTCTACCCTGCATAAAAGACATTTACACCAGGCGGTGTAAGACTAAGGCTAGGAGAATCATTAAGGATCCCAACCACCCAGATAATGGCCTTTTCTCCCTGCTGCGGTCGAGAAGAAGATACCAGATACACCAGGCCAGCACTGAGAGAGATATGTGACAAATAAAACTAAACTTGAACTTGAATTTGAAACTTGAACCTTTCCTAAAACCTTAGCTAAAAATGGGAGCTTAGAAATAGGCCTACAATTGTTAGGATCAGGGGAATCAAGAGACAGCCTTTTTAAAAGTGGTTGAACAAGAGCAGTTTTAAAAATTTCAGGAACAGAGCTTGTTGACAGAGAGTAGTTTAAAATTTGCAAAATAAAAGGGGACGCTGTGTTAAAAATGTTCTTTAGAAATTTTATGGGTAGAATATCTAACAGACAGGCTGAAGGTTTCATTATCATTACTATATCAGATAGTGTAGATGGAGAGATTGGATTATAGTGATGAGATAACCGGTTCTTTTAAGTAACCCGGTACATGTCGTTTGTTAAGTTCGTCAAGGTGGCCATAAAACTCCGAGCTGTCTTAAGTCAGTCTTTTTCTCGTCTTGACGTTCCGATAAAATCAAACATGTTTAATATTATTGGAGGTTTTTAGTCTTGGCTCATGCAAATAGTTCAATTCAATCGAATTCAATTTTATTTATATAGCGCCAAATCACAACAAAAGTCATCTCATGACACTT
>NTHP01000459.1:350884-364282 GCA_003416845.1 Oplegnathus fasciatus
CAAACAGGAAGCAACAAACCGGGTACATAGTAAACATGGAGGGGATTCCGGAGAAGCGAAAGCCACTCCACAGACAAGGGCTGCTGTGTTACACTGTGTCCTAACTGAATGCGATGCAATAGTTGGACGCTCGCTTGCTGTTAGGACACTGTGTTAGCGCAGCGGCGGTTAGCTCTGGTGAACTGGTGGAAGTTTAAGTAGGGAGGAGGGAAATGCCTCGCTAGTGAGCTGCTAGCTTGTAATTCTAACCCAGCTAATGTTACGGCCTCAATCACCGCAGATAACACAAACCAGTGGTCAAAAGCTGCTTCTGTTTCTGCTCCATGGTTCAACAGTTTTTCTTCTTGTAAATTTCCACCAGGAGCAGGATGGGAAATAATCTCAAAAGGAATCTAGTTGTAGTCTTGCAATTAGTGACCCTGCAATATCCCCAGTCTTTGCAAAATCTATAGTCTGTGACTAAAATGTCTTTAGATGTGAGAGGGTGTTAGACTTAAGTCTTTTGAAAGTCTTTTGAACGTGTTTTGAAAGTCTTCTAGTGTATGGGAGGCAAAACTCGTTCTCCAGCTCAGGGGGTGTGTGCTGTTCTACTGGTTGCTCGTTANAAATAACTAATTAAAAACCAAACTTATCAGAAAAACAAACACTTGAACAAACATCAGCGTGATAAGGACGACCTTACATGACAGAAACCATCTTTGGGAAAAATTTATTTAGAGTGTACTTTGATTTTTTAGTTTGGCTCATGTCCCATCTGCTAACATTGAGGGGGCGGGACTTATGACCTATACTGGAGCCAGCCACCAGGGGGCAATCGAGACGTTTTGGCTTCACTTTTGGGGAGCTGTCATGTCGTCCATCTTTATATACAGTCTATGATCTCAGAGCGCCATCTTGAAGGATGTCTCAATTCCTAAAATGCATCTCGAGGAGAGAGGATCAAGGATCGAGGAGGCTTGCCAGAGGAGCTATGAGCGAGGATGCACAGGTGTATCCTTTGCAGAAGTCTTTTCGGCACCCGTGACTAGGGTTGGGCGATCGTTTCTATTTTCTGATCATCCAGCCGTGGTTACTCGAGATCGCAGATAGGCGATCCGATCGCCAGGTTATGAGGTGATTTATATAGGCCTAAGTGTGTGAACATTTTACTTAAAATATTTAAACATTAAAAAAATCTATTTAATAGCAACGTCTCCTCTGTTCAAACAACGACTCCCTTTTAAAAGTCTGTGTCTGTGCTTGGTGCGACAATATTGCAGCATCATGTTCCGTTTAACATTATTATCTTATCTTTAATATCACAATCCAGATCAGATCCAAAACACTAACTACTCTTATGGAGCGCAGAGTTTTGGTGAGCAGGCATATGGAGAACAGAGATGGTGTCAGAATGATGGAAAAGAGACAACAAACTGGTTTATAATGAAGGATTTAAAATTCCCTCATCACTCTTAACGGGGCTCAGCGGGCGGACATGTGCTCCACCAAAAACATCTCTAAATGCACAGCAGGGCGCAGATTCTACAGATTGTTTTTATAACATCTGATAATAAGTTAGTTAAATCGCCTTAATATTGGCATGTGTGTGTGTCTGTGTTAAATAAAAATGTAGCCAATGACATCCGTCCACTCTTGTCACATTATGCCACGTTGTGAATTGAATTAAAAGTAAATAGGCCCTGTAGCCTATAAGTTGTCATTAACACTGCTCATCTGACAGCGATCATAAAATACAGCGGTTTAACAAAACAATGGACAGATGATGTAGCTGTGCCACATGTCATATTCAATTGACATCGCTTTAACATGACAGCTCCAAAGCATGGATGTCTCATTTTGTGAAGTGCCTGTTGCCTCGACTCCTCTCTCCTCGCGTCTCTTCCTCGCCTCCTCCACTCGCATCTCTGGTGGGAGGGACTAGGACTTGAGGCGAGGAAAGGAATCGAGGACAAACTGAGAAATGAGAAGAGGCTCAAGAGATGCACTGCCCAGCTGGGTTAGATAGACAGAGAGAGAGAGAGATGCACTACGAGCTCAACTTAACGTGATTGTTATTTGCTGACATCAAACTTGGAGAGGAGAGAACACAAGTATACCTGATTGCTGTTGGTGATGGTGTTTTTTTTTTTTCTCTTTTCGTGTACATCTTGCAGTTAGGACGCGGTGTTAGTGCCGCGGTGGTTAGCTCTGGTGAAAGTTTGAAGTAGGGAGGAGGGAAATGCCTCACTAGCAGGCTTCTAGCTCATAATGCTAACCCAGCTAACATTACGGTCTCAATCACCACAGCAAACCACTGCACACACAAGGGCAGCTGTGGCCAAAAGCTGCTTCTGGTTCTGCTCCATTGTTCAACAGTTTTTCTTCTTGTAAATTTCCACCAGGAGCAGGATGGGAAATAATCTCAAAAGGAATCTAGTTGTAGTCTTGCAATTAGTGACCCTGCAATATCCCCAGTCTTTGCAAAATCTATAGTCTGTGACTAAAATGTCTTTAGATGTGAGAGGGTGTTAGACTTAAGTCTTTTGAAAGTCTTTTGAACGTGTTTTGAAAGTCTTCTAGTGTATGGGAGGCAAAACTCGTTCTCCAGCTCAGGGGGTGTGTGCTGTTCTACTGGTTGCTCGTTAAACAAGAGTCAGTCGCTGACTCGCTGAGCTGCACAGCTCACTCGCTCTTTGGCTCAAGGGGTGTGTAGTCATGAACGACTCGCTCTTTGGCTCAGGGAGTGTGTGAATGACTCAGAGAGCTACTCAGAGTCGGAAGTTAACCTGGCTCTTCTGCACAACTGCACATGCACCACACAAAAGCAGGATTTTGTCAAATCAAGTAAAGTCAATTTTATTTATGCAGCTCAATATCACAAATCACAATTTGCCTCAAGGGGCTTTACAATCTGTACAGCATACGACACCCTCTGTTCTTAGACCCTCGACTCGGATGAGGAAAAACTGCTCGAGTAGGATGAAGGCCATCTGCTCTCAGCAGGTGGGGGCGGCCTCAGAAAGATGTCCAATTATCCACAAAACCAAAGCCCTGCTCCCTACCGTAACGAGCCAGCCAGTGGTTCAGTGAAGTAAGCCTACTGTACATCTCATCATTACCCCGTGCGGGTAAGGGACCAGAGACAATTAATCGATGCCGACTCATTTTCCTAGCCAACTCTAACGTCCTGGCTAAGCTGTCCTTTGTGATCTCTAACTGCTTCATACGGACATTGTTAGTACCAACATGGACTACGATATTGCTAAAGCTAGTGGAGGTGCTGTATGCCTGACTCCCCTGCTTCTCCCTGCGTGATGCCAGCACCCTAAGATTAGCCTCAATGTTGGATGCTCTGGCCCCGGGTAAGCAGCAAACAGTGGCTGGCGTCGCTAATCTAATGTTGCGGGTGATGGAGTCCCCTATCACTAGAGTGCGTTGTTTGACCCTGTCAGCGGAGGTGGAAGAGGCAGGCAGGCCAACAGGACTACCAACGGGGCTGGCGAGGGACGAAAAGCGGTTTGCAGTTGGGAGAGGTGACTGCAGCGGGCCACACAACCAGTTGTAAGCTCTTGCGAGCCTTTCCACGCTACTTCACAGGGACAAACTCCGCCTCAGCTGCCAACGAGGCTACGCTAATGCTGTCGCTAGCAGGCCCGCTATCAGGCCTGCGGCTGCCACTAACTGGAGTGCCCGTGCCATCTAAGCGAAGTCTAGCTGAGATAAGCTCCTCTAACTCACGGACACCTCTCTCTAGCAGAGACACCCTGTCTGCAACTGCGGAACAGTCGCCACAAGCCATCGTAGTTAGCGAAGGTTGTGTTGACTGTAGGCTAGTAGGCTAAGTTAAACTCTGAGCTAGGCTAAGAGGGAGCAGCAGAAGCTACCACCAAATGCTAGGTTGATATGGAAAATACAATTAACAGTTCTAAGCAATTAGAACTCAGTTATTAGAACTCAGTTAGAGGCTACAACAGTATAAGTGAAAGATTGGAGATTAAGACAGTAGATAGATTCACACAGAAAACTAGTAGGAGAAGAGTAAACAACTGAATCAATCTCACAGAAATTACGGATTACGGAAAGTAATTTCGATCTCCAGTTAACTCGAATTCCTCTTTAAAACAAAGAGAATGATTCGTTCATTTCTCAGGGGTGGCATCTAATACCTGGCCCGGGGGAGGATCAATGACACAGCTCACAGTGTTGTACAACATTCTTGGATTAGACTGATTATTATCGATGAGCATAGCAAAATATGCAGCTCTAGAATTTTTAACCTCTGCGTTAAAAGTCTCAAGTAGAGACCTGAGCAGTTCCAGGTGAACTGTGAGTTTATGATGATTTCCACAACCTCTCCAACTTGCGGCAATTTCACTTCAGCACCCGAATATTTTCATTTACCCAGGGCATTGAGAGGTGACTAGACTTTTTGGTTTTGAAGGGAGCGATATCGTCTAAGATGGAGGAAAATGTATTATTGAAATTATTCAGCAGCTGCCTTGCAGAAAGAGGCGATCCAGAGAAAATCATGGGGATGTTTAAGGCAGTATTGAACTTGGCAGGATGAGTTAAAAATTCTAGATCTAGATTTGGGGAGTGGGCTACAGGTAACACAAGGCAACATCATGTTAAACGTAAGGCATGGGTGGTCAGAGATGCAGGCATCCATACATTCGACATCAGGAATCTTTATACCATAGGATAAAAGTAGATCAAGAGTATGACCTTTAGAGTGAGTAGGACCAGTCAGAGCATGTGATAAGTTAAAATATTCAATAAGGTTTAAAAACTCCAGGCTCAAGGGGTCGTCAGGGCACCAGGCATGGATATTAAGGTAACCAAGTATCAGCAACTTATTGAATCTAGTCAGAGTTTTGGACAGCAGTTCAGTGAATTCACTGAAAGAGGGATTATATAGGTGGTCTATATATAATTAAGCACAGACAAGGAGATTTTCCTTTAGTCAGGAAAGGAAGGGCTTCAAAAGAGCTAGACAGCCCCAGATCAATTCTGGCGCAATTGAAGCTTTCTGTATATAAAAGGGCAATCCCACCACCCCTGCCTGTTAGTCTGAGCAGGTTTAAAAAACAATAACCTGGGCAGGGTTCACGTAGGGGAACGCGATCATTTGGTGTCAGCCAAGACTCAGTGTCAATGAAGAGATCTAGATCATTTGAAAGAATAAAATCGTTACATAAAAAAGCTTTGTTTCCAAGAGATCTCACATTAAGAAGGGCTGACCGTAATTGCTTGGTCAGACGTGACATTGGAAGCAATGTATAACCATGGCCGATTCCTTGACATGTGTCTCTGACTGTTTGTTTTTCTGACATTTAGGGGAGGGGAAGCTCTAAAATATTTAAATTTGTTTTTGTTTTTTTCTGTCTGAATTTATTTTTATTTATATATTTATATTTTCCTATATATTTAGGTTCCTGAAATAAATAGTAGGCTAATTGTAAAGCACTTGTCAACATGCGTGTTTATTTGTGCATAACAATTTCCTCTAATTTGTGTCTAATAAACACAATGCCATTCATTCTTGTTGTGGCCATCCATGTGTAGGGGTGCACTTAACACACATTACGCACTGTACGTTTAATATGCAATATTTGTATGAAAAATTGTATAGTGCTGCTTTGCACCTGCTTCCAGTTTGGTGTAGCCCATATGATAAGTAATGCTATATTATTTAGGCATGTGGTGTTTCAATCCTATATTTGTAGGGTGTTGACACAGTTTGATGCCTATTATATAATGGTGTATTTGTATTGCAACATTACCTCTGTTTTTCTGTGCGGCAAGCATTGCTGTGTTTAGAGTAGAGTTTGGTGTAGTTATCTTACTATGTTTTCCGTAAGGCCAACATTTGAAGCTGTGGGCAACCTAGGTCTGGTCTGTTAAACAAAGTAATGCAAACCATTGCCTGTCCACTGTGTGTTGGCATTTTTATTATTTCTCGGTGGAGAGTGATAAAATTTTCTTATTCTTATTGGCTTATGTTTGTATTTCTTAACCCGCCACTTTATTGGATTTAGAACATCTCGCCAAAGGACTGCAGTTGAAAATTTGCGGGGTGGTTAACACTGCCACATTTACAGAGATGTTCATTAATGTGTGTTGTCCTTAAATGAAGAAATTAAATGAAATTAAGTGTCCATAATTTATTTGTTTAGTTAATTTGCAGACTTCCATAAGCAGGATAAAAAATTTAGATTTTATGTCTTGACCCGGAAATAGCAGTTAGTGATAGTCTCAACACAAGGTCCACTCAGTAGCTGTTAACCAGCTTTCAAGAGTGTCACATGGTCTTTTTCAGGAGATGTTTTCCAGTTGTCATGGAATTGTACATTTCCATTCATCTGGGACCTCTCATATATGTTGGCTTAAAAGTGGGAATTGAGAGCATATCAGTGATGATTAAAATGATCATGTGAACATGATCAACACAACCCAATATAAAGACACCATCAGAGCACCAGTGATGCAAAGAGCTAAGGAACCCTGCTTCACTCTTTTTCATCATTCTCATCTTATACGCACCAGTATTACTCTAGTGCCGTTAGGCTGGCACTCTCATTTCCATGGCAACCACTGAAGTGAAGTGGAGTGTTTTAGCTGCTCCAGTCTAAAGATAGAGCCCTTATAAACACACCAGTTGGGCAGCCCAACCACAGTGATCATTTTCCACAAAGACAGAGGAAGAGTGGCTACAGCAGAGAATGGATGACACTGAATGTTAAGTGGCACACGCAGAGATACAGCTTGAAAGACAAAAAGCCTGTTTTTTTCCACTCCTATATGATCACCATGAGCTGTAGCCTATGGCAGATGGAAGAGGAGTGGTCATCTCAGGCAGGTTCCGCACTCAACTGTCTAAACCATGATTTACATGATTCATACCTCTAGTCATTACCTCACTCTTTTAATTCCAAAGTATGACACATACCAAACTGAGTTACAGAATAACTAATCATGAAACCTTGATACACCAAAACAACCACAATGTAACAGTTGGATAAATAATTTCAGATTCAACATGAATCTGAAATATATGACATGAGACATAGAGGAGAATTGGGGGCTTAATAGGGGCATAGTAGCTCATTTTTTGCCCCTGGAGGCATCAAAAATAAACTGAGGACACCTTGTGTCTGACACCTTTGATTGTAATTAATTATACAAGTTTGACCATTGCTTATAGTGTTGCCTTCAAAAGAACATACATGGTAAAAGCCATTTTTAGAAATTAATATAATGATTTCAGCTGCATAAATTTGTCCTTATACTGAACTGAACAGTTAAACTAGCGGCAGGTTTAAGTTAAACCTCAGTGACCTTTACAGGAGTTTAGATGATTTCTACAGGACACAGCAACCAGGTTCCGGCCAAGCTTGGCTAAGTCCTGGAATACCGGACAGCGCCATTGTGTTTCTGGCCACGGGCACTGGCCTGCCGGGTGCGGTGGACTGGGCGATGATGCGGTCCTGCTTCGGCTTCCTCTTTATGCTGGTACTGGAGAAGCGGGAGAAGTGCGGTGGCCACCAGCGGTTTGTCACTGTCGTGCAGCTCGTCAGGAGTCATAGGCAAGGCTCGAGGGCTTCATCTACTGGCTGGGCCTCAACGGGCACCGGTGCTGCCTGACTGGCGACAGCGCACTACATCCACGAGGGCATCGCCACGGCCATCATGAACAGCGACTGCCTGGTGTTCGTTTTCTCCCTGCTGTGGTGGAGAAGAAGATACCAGATACACCAGGCCAGCACTGAGAGGCTCAGGAAGAGCTTCTACCCTCATGCCACTAGGATCCTAAAGGAGGACACTGCCTAAGAATTGCCCTGAGAGTTTTTTACTTACTTTATTATTCAAAGTTACTACCATAGTTAAAATTATTATTTATTACTTATTTCTATTCTTTATTCTTATTCTACAGTATTTTACACTTATTTTTTATTGCACAATTACAGGAGCTAACGGTCACACATTTCACTATGATTATTATACATATATATATATATATATATATATATATATATATATATATGTATAGATGTATGTATGATTATATGTGACAAATAAACTTGAACTTGAACTTAATTGTAAATCTAATGATTATTGTAAGCAAATATCACACTTGTGTTCTTTAATTATTCATTGAGACACAAATGTTCTATAAAACACAATAATAAAACAAGCTTAAATTCCCCCAAAATGTAGACAGACTGGAAGGGATGACTTCACCCACCAACTGCATGCCTCCTCTGCCACATAACCACGCCACATTCTCCACTGTGTCTCTAATGAATGGAAATGTATGGAGCATCTGAGCTGGCGTCAGTGGGCCTGATGTAAGGCTGCCTGTCTCTCTGAAGAGGCCTTCATAACACATCCACAGCCTCCCACCCACTCACATTCTGTCCTAGAGAGGAATTATGTGTGCTGCTATAAGCCACAACAAAACAGAATGATGAAGATATTACCAGAGAGAAAACCAGAGCCTGGCCTGGCTTTGTTTGACATTTGAATAATAGATTATTCTTTGAAACAAGGATGCTCTGTAGTTGAAGGGATAACACCAGGTCAACATCACAAGGTCCTCATCAGCAGATGAAGTTGACTTTGTTGCCATGAAATTGTTCAAACTTTCAATTTTTCTGACACTTATTAGGACTGCTCATCCACATGGACATAAAAATTGAGCTTGACTATTCATTCTTTGAAACAGCAGTTGATCCCAACTCAAGGTTCACTTACTTGTTCTGGAGCTTTCGACCGGGTTACTAAGAAATTGAGCTTGAACTGTCAAATATGTTTTGGCAAAAATTTGATCATTTTTGACTGACTTTGTGCTGGATGCAAAAGAGTTTGCAAGCTCACTGCAAAACCGAGGTCCACGAGCTTTTCACAGCAGGGGAAGTGTTGTTTAATAGTGTTGATTTGTGTCCTTCACAACTGACAATTTGGGCAGTATACAAGTGGGTGGGAGCACACTATTTGTCCCATTTGCACCTTTACATATTTTTTTTACCATACTCATCATTTGTTTGTTTAGTCAAAATTACATATTAATCTGTGGCACTGCAAGCACATACTATCCTGGGTTTGTTTGTGTTTAGATTTATGTTTTGTTAGTTACCACCAACATTTTTTGATGTCAAAACACACGCTAAATTCAGTTATTGTCTATTGATTTAATCTTTCTTGTTTATTGACTTATGTATTTGTTTCTTTGTTCTCACTTGTTCATTTTTCTCCCTGCTGTGGTCGAGAAGAAGATACCGGATACACCAGACCAGCACTGAGAGGCTCAGGAAGAGCTTCTATCCTCAGCCACTAGGATCCTAAATGAGGACACTGCCTAAGAATTGCCCAAGGACTATTTTTACTTACTTTATTATTCATAGTCACTACTATAGTTAACATTATTATTTATTAGTTATTTCTATTCTCTTTCCTTATTCTATTTTACACTTATTTTTATTGCATAATTGAAGCAGCTAACAGTGACACATTTCACTATGATTATACCCTGTATGATTATATGTGACAAACAAAACTTGAACTGAGCTGAACAATATTCACCATTGGGTCGCAACCAAACACATCCTTCTTTTATTCTCTTGCTGATGTCATCAATGGTGTCATGGGTTCAACCAAGTATCAGGGGGATTTTCTGGGGTTAAATGTAATGTTCATTAGAAGGAAGATTAGAGGAACATTTAAATCTGGTTTGTACTGATGATGTTTACTGATACAAGTGACACTGTCATTTACCTGTTTTAGCCTAAGCTGGTTATTTAGTAGATTGAAGGTTTATATGTAACATGTAATTTTTCATTCTGTGTTGATTTTGGCAGCCACTGCGTTTCACCACCAGTGTCGTAAAGATGTTTATCTGGCTAGCATGTGCATTTGTTTTGGAAGCGAGTGAAAGAAAGATGCAACTTATTTTTAATACTATTTTTATTTTTTAAACACAGCTGTTTGCAGGATGTATAGCGATGAGGTAATGTATCTATTTGTGGCTATGTAAGATTAATAACTGTAATATGATGATGGTGAAACAAAGTAAACTTTGTTTAAGTACCGTTCGTACCTAACGTTAGGTTACATGTTCCCTCTGCCTCACTCCCCGCTTCACCGGGATGACAGAGGACAGCAGCTCCGGAGACGGACCTCCATTTAGCGGCTGTAGCAACTCGAATTCAGCCAGCACAAACCCCAGCACCAGGGGTCTGATCCCTGACCGCCCCAAAAGAGCCTGTGTATGGGAAACACTGTCTTCATAACAACAAGCCAACAGCAAGATATAGCTCGGTAGCAAGGCCAACATAAAATGTTACAGAAATGTCCACTGTGACCGAACATTATACATCCATGGAGTGTAAACCATGACTCGCAATGTATTTCATAAATAAAATAAACATTAAATGCCTGTCTAGAAGGAAGAGGGCCAATTCAGCATCAGTTTTGAATCCTTTCAAATCAATTTTTATTTAAAATTAGCTGATCCTGCCCCAGGATCAGCCATAACCACAATACAACGTCAAAAATAAAGTCCTTCCTTCCTTTTAACTGGCTAACGTACTACTCACTGAGAAACTTTGCCTGGGAAAATGTAAACATAGGCTCTTTCTGCCTGCATGCCATAAATCATTTTGTCTGATTTCGGAGAAACTATTAGAAACTTCTTCTTGCTGTTGGTCTCGTTTGCTTATGTAGGTCATATAGAAGCGTCAGTATTAAATTGAGACTGTTTCATAACCAGTTAAAACTCCATATAGTATTTTCTCTGTCAGTCAACAGAGAAGAATATCTGTGTAGCTGTGTGTGCATGGGAGGTTACCTTTAAGGTAGTGATGGTTGGATGAAGCCATATGAAGCTTTGGGGCTTTCTGTGTATATGTGCCTAAAAAAGAAGCTTGAAGCTTCCGGACTTCAAACTCAGCAAGCATAGTGACATCTGGTGGCTTGAAAATCTTATAGCAGTCCCAAGACTGGAGCTGAAGCACTACATCTCTCACTCATTTTAATAGTTTTAGTCACACTTCTTACTTTTGTTCAAAAGTGCTGTATTGAATGTCAATGCTATTGTGAAATATGTTACTGTAAAATAATTAATAAATGCATTGTCCAGAAAACGCCTAAATATATTTTTCTGACAGAAATATTAATTTACCTTATTGGTGTAGTTACTGTGGGATCATGCTTTTTAACTTTATGTTTGATATTTACATAACTTTTCATATAAGTTGCAACATGATGTGATTTGTAGAAATAATGCCTGAGAGGATACCAAAATATGTAATGATAATTAATAACCAATAATATGCATCATAAACAAATTAACTGGTACACTGGATGAAGTAGAGTGATTGCACTCAACTTCATCTATAAGAAGTAATCAGTCTTTATAACAGAATTTAACTTGCATTAAATTCATCTTGGGGCTCCACCCAGTTATAGCCAATTAATTAATTTAGTCTCAATTTAAAGGTTGCTATGGAGTTCTTGACTCGTAAACAGTTATAAAATAGTAAATCAATCAAAAACATTAACAAGTAACTAACAGGCCATAGGCGGTGCTTTTTACAAACAGGCGTTCATTGAAGGCCGCGCTCCAAAACCTCTCTCTTTCTCTGTCTCTTTCTTTTACACACACACACACACAGAGCAACCGAAAACATTAATAGCTGAATTTATTTATTTATTTATATTAAGACTGCACTCTAAAACGCAACTCCACACACTACAGAGATGTCCTCTTGCTCTCATTCGAAGCATGTTGCACTACCAGACCTGTGACAGAAACAAGAAATAACATAACTTACTAAATGATGTAATCAATTCATACGCCCCGTAACTGGTGAGACGGAGAGATGGAGAGCTAGCTACATAACTGATCGTCCAGCAGCACCACCACACCAAATTTAAAACTATGAACACACAACGCATCTGAAATTTACTCGTACATAATATAAATATTGTAACCACGTCCAAAGCGAGCCTGCACAGCAGCAGGAAACATAATAAAAGCACATTTGCCTACCTTAAGCAGTAACAAAGGGTGGGTTTCAACCATGTAACAAACAACCATGTTTCATTGTCTGCTTATGTTAAAATGCTTCTCTCAAAAAATAAAAGTTTTTTTATTGATTTGTTTAATTAAGTTACAGCCCCCATCAGTAGGGGGTGCAGCAGCTCCCTCAGCACCCCTACTTCCAGCCTCCCTGCACAGTGTTGTTCAGAATGGAGAGGGGGGCAGTGTTGGGGGTCTCCTCCTGAAACCCACTGTCATCTCCACAGTTTTGAGCATGTTAAGTTCCAGGTTGTTCTGACCACACCAGAGGGCCAGCTGTTCAGCCTCCTGTCTGTATGCAGACTCGTCACCGTCCTGGATGAGGCCGATGACCGTCGTGTTGTCTTCAAACTTCAGGAGTTTAACAGACAGGTCTCCTGAGGTGCAGTTGTTCATATGGAGGGAGAAGAGCAGAGGGGAGAGCACACACCCCTGGGGGGCGCCAGTGCTGATTGTCCGGGTGCTGAATGTGATGCTCCCCAGCCTCACCTGCTGCCTCCTGTCTGTCAGGAAGTTTGTGATCCACTGACAGGTGGGGGATGGCACAGTGAGCTGGGTAAGTTTGGAGCAGAGGATGTCTGGGATAATGGTGTTGAACGCCGAACAGGATCCTAGCATATGTCCCTGGAGAGTCGAGGTGTTGCAGGATGTAGTGCAGTTCCATGTTGACTGCATCATCCACTGACCTGTTTGCATGGTAGGAAAACTGCAGGGGGCCCAGCAGGGGGCCTGTGATGTCCTTCAGGTGGGCTAACACCAGTCTCTCAAAGGGTCATTTAATCCTGTGATGGAGGGTTTCTTGGGGACCGGGATGATGGTGGAGCATTTGAAGCAGGAGGGAACTTAACACAGCTCCAGAGATCTGTTGAAGATCTGTGTAAAGATGGGTGCCAGCTGGTCGGCACAGACTTTTGGGCAGGAGGGTGACACGCCATCTGGTTCTGGTGCCTTCCTGATCTTCTGTCTCTGAAAGAGCTGACACACATCCTCTTCACAGATCCTGAGTGCAGGTGGGGGGTCAGTGGGGAGGGGTGAGTGGGTGGCAGGGGGTGCAGGTGGTTGTTTGATGTTGGGTGAGGGGTGTGAAGATGGGATTATCAAACCTACAGTAAATTCATTCAGGTTGTCAGTTAGTTCTCCACAGTGTGGGGGGATGGTTTCCTGTAGTTTGTGATGTCTTTCAGGCTTCTCCACACGACGCCGGATGGTTAGTTGAAAAGCTTTTTTTTAGTTTTTCAGTATAACTCCTCTTCGCTGCTCTGATGTCTTTCGTCAGTGTGTTTCTGGCCTGGTTATACAGGATTCTGTCCCCACTTCTGTAGGCCTCCTCCTTGGCCTGA
>NTHP01000459.1:377663-393074 GCA_003416845.1 Oplegnathus fasciatus
TTGCCCCCCTTAAAAAGAAGATAATAAAACAAAAGAGGTTAGCTCCATGGTATAACCACCAAACCCGCAAATTAAAGCAAACATCGTGAAAACTTGAGACTAAATTGAGAGTTGGGAGTAAAGGCTCGTTTAGTCTGGCAAGATAGTCTTAGAACGTATAGGAAGGCCCTCCGTAATTCCAGAGCAGCCTATTACTCATCATTAATAAAGGAAAATAACAGCCCCAGGTTTCTTTTCAGCACTGTAGCAAGCCTGACAGAGAGTCATAGCTCTATTGAGCCATGTATCCCTTTAGCTCTCAGTAGCAACTGCTTCATGAGCTTCTTTAATAATAAAATTCTAAATATTAGAGACAAAATTCATCACCTCCTGCCCTCAATCGGGACTGATTTATCTTCGAACACAGGGATCTTGGAAACAGCGTTAAAACCTGATATATATTTGGACTGCTTTTCTCCCATCGACCTTCACCAACTAACTTCAAGGATTTCTTCATCTAAACCATCAACCTGCCTGTTAGACCCAATTCCAACTAGACTGCTTAAAGAAGTTTCACCTTTAGTTCGCACTTCTTTATTAGATACGATCAATTTATTATTATATTAATTATTAATATTATTAGGAAACACTCCATAAACTTTCATTGTTATGTGGATGATACCCAATTATATCTATCAATCAAGCCTGATGAAACAGTCAGTTAGCCAAACTTCAAGCATGTCTTAAAGACATAAAAACCTGGATGACCTGCAATTTTCTGCTGTTAAACTCAGACAAAACTGAAGTTATTGTACTTGGGCCCAAACATCTCAGAACGCTACGCTCTCAGAATGCAGGGTTACTTAAGGTTCCTAGAGTCTCCAAAAGTAGGATGGGAGCTAGAGCCTTCAGCTGTCAAGCTCCTCTTCTGTGGAATCAGATCCCAGTTTCTGTTCGGGGGGCAGACACCCTCTCCACATTTAAGAGTAGGCTTAAAACTTTCCTCTTTGATAAAGCTCATAGTTAGGGCTGGCTCAGGTGAGCTCTGAACCATCCCTTAGTTATGCTGCTATAGGCCGAGATTGCCGGGAGATTTCCCATGATGCACTGAGCTCCTCTCTTCTCCTCTCTCTCTCCTTCTGTACTCATTCATGTCCCATTAATGCATGTTACTAACTTTGTATCTTCCCCGGAGTTTCTGTGCTTTCTCATCTCGCACGTTCTTGTGGATCATTGTTGCAGACTGCCTGCCGCCGTCGGCCTGCTTGACCCCCACTGCTACTATTATTGGTATTATTATTATTATTACTCATATTTCTATTACTAGCCATATTTATATTATTAGTCGTATTACAATTTTTAGTCATATTTCTATTATTAGTCATTCTTCCATTGTTATTAATGTTATTATAATAATAGCTGTTATTGCTATTATTAGTTATATTTCTATTGTTATTATAGTTGCTGCTGCATTCCTGCCTGCCTGCCTGCCTGCCTGCCTGTCTGTCTCTCTCTCTCCTCTCTGTCTTTCCTCTCTCTCTGTCTCTCTCTCTCAACCCAACCGGTCAAGGCAGATGGCCGCCCACCTAGAGCCCGGTTCTGCTCGAGGTTTCTGCCTCTTAAAAGGAAGTTTTTCCTTGCCACTGTCGCCAAGTGCTTGCTCATGGTGGGAATTGTTGGGTCTCTGTAAATAACATTATGAAGAGTACGGTCTAGACCTGCTCTATATGTAAAGTGTCATGAGATGACTTTTGTTGTGATTTGGCGCTATATAAATAAAATTGAATTGAATTGAATTGAATAGAAGGACAATCCCTTCCACAGCAGCAACACTGAGTTTCTGCTTTATCTACCAGACCCCGGTCCCCAGCAGAATATGTTAAAGTACCATTATGTAAATATTGTGATTTTTAAAAAATGTTTTATATCGGACTTAAAATACAATAAAGCATTATAATAGTCTCAACCTTGTTATTCCTGTATCATAAAATGAACCAAACCAACAGTGGGGTGAATGTACACATTTTTTTATATATTATATACATTTTTAAATACAGTTGGCATGTTATTGTAGGCTATTATCCTCTTGTGTGACCTCACAGATGATGTCACCAGTTCAGATATGGTAGGTTATAAATAGACCTGGACAAGATAATATCGATCGAGCTGATGTCGGCTGGCTCCCTTAGAAGGAATGCCACGGACCTCCACATCTTCAGAGGTACACAAGTTGAGTCGCCACGATTGTTAGAGTTCCCGCTCTGGGATCAAGTGCGTGCAACATCCGGCCTTGGGAAAGCTGGCCTTAACTTGTTTCATCACGTCCCCCCTTTGTCGCTGTGCCGCTGGACTCATTCCATCTTCGTAACTGGTCACGCCACATTTAAAATAAAAAAATTTCAGTGGAACTTTCACTTTTCAACCACATTTGGTTGAAACATGGGTAGTTTTATGCTTTGCATTGATGTATTTACTCATGAAGTCACTTATTTATTTATTCAGCAGCATTAATTGTGCTGAGTCTTGTTGGATTTGTTGGATACAAACAGAAAATTAATCCCCAACATATGATCAAGAGGGTTAGGGTTAGGGCTAACCCTAACTCAAATGGTTAATATGTTGCATATAATTAGTGGATGAATATATGTCTTCAGTTATAGACTTTCTACTGTTTTCTTAATTGGATAGTCCTAACACACTTCTACAAACACTTAGTAGAGAGTGCCTATTATAGTCTGCTGATAGTCAACTATAGATTAGTTGACAATCAACAAATAAGCAACTAATCTTTAGTTGACTATCTGTTGATTGTCAAATAATCTTTGATCTAATCTTTAGTTGACAATCAACAGATTATCAACAGAAATAACTAAGGATATAACTAAGGATATGTCAATTGATAAACTGTTGACTTGTGACTGAATAGCTACTGATAACGTCTTCAACCTGAGGCCTTCCTAGTTTTGGGACATAGTGTAGACTGTACTCAGTGCTTCCTGAAAGGGCAAAGTTATGAAATATTAGTACACACAGTCATATAAAGCTTTGTTGTGGTCAAATTACTGAACAGCATACTGTAGTAGGATTTATTGACAGATAAATGACTTATAAACTACAAGTACACAAATGAAAATAAACTAAGAAAAAGGTTATTATAAGTGTTAATTGAGTATTTCAGCAAAATATGATCAATACATACTCTATCGGTTGCAACCCTGGCTATTTGAAGTGCTTGCACAAGTAGTGCTTCTTCCACAGACAGACCGAAGGACCCTCTGCCTCTCCCTCTACCACGACTACCACGACGGCGTCCTGGTCCTCCTCTCCCTCTTCCCAGACCACGCCTCTTGGTTGGTCTGCCTGATGTGAACTGTGATAGAAAACTTTAACAAAGTAACTTGCACAAATCAAATCACAACAAAGTTTTTATTGACAACAGCAGCTTTATAGCTTGGGTGATTGACAATTCAAATAACTTACTTGCAAGTTACCATAAGCAAACTTACAGTGTGTTGGGTTTAAAAACACTATGAACAATTCACAGTAGCTCTATTCATGTTTGTAAATGATGTTGTTAGAACTGAGAATTGTCTGGTTAGCCAGCTGCGTTTTATCAGGCCTTAGCTAGATAGCCATCAGTCTAGCCAGTAGGAAACTAGTTAATATTTTCAAACACCATATTCATACTACCACAGGTGTAATGTGTCCTTAGTCCTTGACTTCAGTAGATGGCCAGCAAGCTACATTTATTGCCAATGTTTGGTTTTATTGTACTGGTTAGAGGTAGATGAACCTCTGCCTTCCACTGTAGCTGTGCTTGATACTGTAAGGTGCTGTGGTGAACACCGCTGCACGTTCATATGTTGAGGGAGGTGGAGGGGTGGAGACATGGGGAGCACGGAGGGGAGTGCTAGTCTGCAAGAACGGACAGGAAGTTAGCAAAAAGCCCCTTTAACAGTGGACCAAATGATGTGCACGTGAAAAGCTTTGCTCACAGTGATGAACCCACAGAGAAACTCTGCATTTCCACCCAACTCTACAGAGATGTTTAGCTCTTTTCCTTGTTTTTTCACTCTCATAGCATTGTTTCTAGCAGCAGCTGACAGTTTTTTCAGTGAAAAAGCTATAAAAACCCACTGTACACTGTCTACCCAGCACCAAACAGCAGACAGACACTCTTAGAGACTTGGTGAATATAGTGGAGAATTTAAGAGCTAAAGAGATTTTTCTCAGGAGTTGGTGGAGACCAAAAACAGAGCTAAATGAGAATGAATATTGGACTTACATTCATCAGGTGGACACAAACACAACTCCAAATGCTATTGTGAAGCAGCTATAAGATATGTGTTGTACTGTTTGTGTCACAGAATTAGTGAACTTCATTAGCGGTGCTATTCTTCAATAAAAACAGCCACAACATGTGGACACGTTTGGCGCTATTTGATCAGTGGATCCGTTTTAAATACTGCAGGGAGAAATGTTAAAAGAACACAGTGAGCTGTGAGATGAAGAGCTGTAAACAACAGGCTCTTACTGCGGTATGTAAGAACAAGCACACCTCCAACACATCATCAACTGTAAGTGTTTTGAAAGGTCAACTGTGTTTCATTCATCACCGGTGTGAAATGTTTAGTGATGCATGTAAGCGTGGTTCAGTGTGTAAGAAGGACAGTACTGTCAAATGTAATGTATCCCCCCACACTGTGATGACTTCACCCAGCAGTGACATGCTCTATCAGTATTACAGTGCTACGCCAACATCATTCACGTACAGTCCCAGCTCAGCTGACAACACTCCTTTTGTTGATGCAGCTCCGGTCAAACAAAAGGCTTTCACAGTCCAGTAACTTTACTTGTGATTGGCCTTGGCCCTCTTCCTCCTAGACAGATATGTAATAACCCCTATGCCTACGGCTGTTAGTTTGCACCTCAGCATATAATGCATATGGCTGTGTTCAGTCCATGGAGGTATAACGTTAGGTCATGGTGGACATTACTGTAATACGACTGGCTTATAACATCACATTTTATGTTGGCCTTACCGAGCTATATCTTGCTGTTGGCTTATTATTATGAAGACATAACATTACTTGGGAATGTTGATAACTTTAGCTTTCTCAACAAAATTGCTATTGCCGAGCAACCAAATCTGTTACGTGTAACCTAACGTTAGGTGTATGAACGGTACTAAAACAAAGTTGACTTTGTTTCACCATCATCATATTGCAGTTATTAATCTTACATAACCACAAAATAGATACATTACCTCATCACTATGCATCCTGCAAACAGCTGTGTTTAAAAAAGAATAGTAGTATTAAAAATAAGATGCATCTTTCTTTCACTCGCTTCCAAAACAAATACACGCACTAGCCAGATCAAGATCTTTACGATACAAGGCAGTGGTGCTCATGGGAAATGCAGTCTTCATTCCAGGAAACACTACCGCTTTTGTCCACAGGGGCTGCCAAAATCAACACAAAATGAAAGTCCCTTATAGTTGCTTTAAAGTAAAATAAAAATAAAACTTGATTGTTCTCATTTTTCACTCTTACTTAAATGATTTTTCAACATAACAGCTTGCATCAAACTAAAATGCAATGCAAACACAGGCATACTTGTCTCAAACAACAACTCAACTGTCCATTTTAACACAAGAAAATTGTTACCGGTTGCATGCCTGCATTTAACTACAGTGATGAAGCCGTCCCAGCTTGTATTTCTCCTGCTGTTGTCATGTATGTATTTGTGACTCCTCAGTCAAAGCATACTATTCACCAAACTCTGACACAGCTCTCCTCCACTCCCTCCAGCACAGTAGACCAGCTCAACTCCATACAAATTCCACAGGCTGTTTACACACTGAACATCCTGCTTGTTTGCCAGTCTCTCTCTACTTTTTCTACACTGTGCTATTATTTTATTTATTTATTTTTTTTACACAAACATGAAATTCAAATACCCTGATAATAATAAGAAATCCTGACAAAACTTTTTCTGACACTTTGGCTTCCCAGCTCCTGTGAAGGAGACATTGAGTAAGCAACTGTCAATCATTCAATGCTTGGGCAGTCTATGGGCATATTCATCTGTCTGTCTAAGGACTGTGTAGTCTTGGATTTAACAGATGTGTATTCTCCAGTTCCCTTCACCATTTCCTCACTGTCCCTTACTCCTATGCAGCTGTGGCTGTCTCTTACTCTATCTGAAAGCTCAGTTTTTAAAACTGTGCTATCTTTGGCACTACTGTACGAGTGATGTTAGAACGGGGTGTGTCCATTGATTGATGGTCATACCACTGATGCTTTGTTAAACAAATGCATAACACAGTTAGATATTTGATTCATTATTTGTAGATGGAGTTATGTTGAACAACTTATTTTGAAATAAAAGCAATATAGTTAGCTGGAACCGTGATCAGAACTCATATGATTTACTGTACGCTGATCATATGATTTCCCTCATGTTTGGCTGCACGGCACTGTGGTTACAGACAGCACACTCTTCCTACAGCTATGCAGTAGTTCATTTAAAGCTGAACAACCACTTTAAACATATTCTATATGCAATGAAACATGCCAAAATTTCAGAAAGTGTTTATAAACTGATTAATTTATTCAATTTAATTTTAGTATATACAATTTAGGATAAAACTATTCACATGTTTTAGTGTTTGAATGACAAATGCCCATCAAATTTGTCATAATCATATTTTCTGGAATGAGGAGCAGGTGAGCAGGTGGATGTAGGAGTGACTGGAACCGGTGGGTAAGTCTAAGGGCATCTGGTAGAAAGATGGGGAATGGCTATGACTGAGAAGCTTCACAGGGAGACTATGTAGTCATGACAACTTTTAGTTGGATGTATTTCTTTTGTATAATATAAATTGGATTGGCTCTTTAGTGTACTGACTACACATTGTATAGCATTATTTTGTCAAATATGGATATTTAACTCCTTATTGAGAAAATCTAATTGTGACAATAACACCAACACATTTTGATGGTTTCTGTTCTCATTTAAATTATATGAGCATGTTTCTATTGGTGGAAAGGAGGAAAGAGCAGGGTCATTCATATTGGAGAAGTATTGAGTTGATTTTAAAAAGACCTTAAAACCACTTTTGCAGGTTTGGGCTTAAGGATGTGTTGCTCTGACAACAGCTCCAGATCAGTTTTAAGCCAGCTTTGAAAAACTGAAAAATCTACACTTGTGTCAAATCATCAACAGTCAAATCAAGCTAACTCAGTTATCCATGTACGAAAAACAGGGACCAGGACTCACAACCGATGAGATTTACTGTTCCAGAACTGTTTGTTTAAAGAAGTTTGGCACTAATTTACACTTTGCATTTCTGGACACTACTCTAGCATGCTGTTTTTATGTTGGTCGTCTGTGTGGGACCTGTATCATGAAGCAAATTCAGCATAGTGTGGCTCTTCGTGAGTTATCTGGTTTCACTGAGCCTGATAACATTGATGATCCTTGATAACTAGTATCACAAAGCCGTTATCAACTGTTTCAGTTAAGCATGGGTTTTCATATCCAGCTGACCACACTGGTTGTATTTATATTTTTCACTACTATTACTACTTTCAATTATCATCGCATTGAGTCTAAAAAGCTGTAGGAATGACGACTCCATGTTTCCAGTGATCTGATTGGTCAGTAGTCAGGCTGTTGACAGGTTTTGATCTGATCCTCTTAAATTAATCTGCTCTGGAGCAGGTTAGCCATGCAGCATAGGTTACCACGGTGATTGACCACGCTTAATCCCTTAAGCCCTGTCTACCCTTCTAGATTCAGTTGCTGCTCTTTCTACCAAAATAGACGGTCAAGTGTACACCCTGGTTTACAGATGAAACACATGCACTTAAGCAGGGCTGTAGGAGATTGGAGCGTAAATGGCCCAAATCAAAACTGGACTTTTTTTAAATCTTGTATGGCATGAGAGGGTATTGAACTACAAGTGTGCTCTGTCTTCTGCAAAAACAGCTTATTTCCCTCACTTAATCAGTAACAATAAACCCAATCCTAGATTTCTTTATGACACTGCAGCTAAACATACTCAAAAACAGCCGTCTGTCAGCTGCTCACCCTTTACGGCTCATGATTTCTTATATTTCTTCTGCAGTAAAATAGATAAGATACAAAATTACTTCCTCATCTCCAGTTACCTCTGCAGAATCTGTCGTACCCAGCTAGTCTCTTGAGACATTGTCTAAACTGGCTTTAGCTTCAAAACCAACTACCTGTCTCCTTGACCCACTTACAGCTAAACTTTTTAAAGATCTCTGGCCATCTCTGTGACCTACAATGCTGAATACTGTTAATTTATCATTTACAACTGGCACTGTCCCAACTAGCTTTAAGACTGCTGTGGTTAAACCACTGCCTAAAAAAACACACCTTGATCCAGGATCCCTCAATAACTTTCGAGTCTGCCAGTCTCTAACCTTCCATTCTTTTCAAAAGTATTAGAGAGAGTTGTGTCTTAGCAACTTTTGGCTCACATAAGCAATCTTTTTTGACCTTTTCAATCTGCTTTTAGGGCCCGAACTGCACTTACTAAAGTGGTAAATGACATTTTGCTTACTATTGATTCAAATTCCACCATCTAGTTTTACTGCACTGGATCTCAGTGTGGCTTTTGATACCACTGGTTACGGCATACTCCTAGACCATCTTGAAAACCAATTTGGCGTCTCTGGCCTGGTTCTCTCATAGTTAAATCTTATCTTTCTGGAAGAGCACAGTGTGTTTCTTGTAATAATATTACATCATTATTTTCTGATGGTAAATATGGAGTACCTCAGGGCTCTGTTCTTGGCCCTCTGCTTTTCTCTTCATATATTTCACCTCTTGGCCAAATTATACGTAATTTCCACTGCTATATTTCATATCCGATAAATCTGAGATGCACGGTTATTGACCCTGCTCCACATAGACACCTGTTTGATCATGTAACAGTAACTTTCGACAACTGTGTGATTTCTCAAAGTTTAACAGCCAAGAATCTTGGTGTTACGTTCGATCCTACCCTCTCCTTTGATCAGCACATTAAAGAAATCACCAAGATCGCCTTTTTCCCCTTATGCAACATACTGTAGCTAAAATTAGGTCAATTCATGCATTTGTTTCATCTAGACTGGATTACTGTAACGTTTTGTTGTCTGGCCTAGCGCGCACTAATACTCCTATGTGCCATCCTGGGACCTCTCTCTCTTCAGGCTGTCAGTGCCTCATCCAGATGTTGATCTGGATCATCGTCCCCCAAGAGATTCAACTTCCCCTTTTTCTCCCTCTCTCCCTAGTTTGCGTGTTATCATGTATCTCTCTCCCTCCATGTGTTTGTTTGTCTCTCCTATCTGTGCGAATACTGTGCTTGCCTTTTCTGTGTTTGTGTGGCCTGTCCACTTTCCAGGTCTCCATGGTGGAGAGGAGGACGTGTGGTTCAGATCCTACTTACTGAGCGACACCTGAAGCCAATGTCTTCTTGGATCCATCCTCTTCACTTATGCTTTACAATATACATTTTTGTCATCATAATTGTATATACTGTGATTTTATGTTGTTGATCTATTCTGTACATGAGATCTATTGCATGTCTGTCCTTCCTGGGAGAGAGATCCCCCCTCTGTTGCTCTTATTGAGGTTTCTTCCATTTTTCCCCCATTAAAGGTTTTTTGGGGGGAGTTTTTCCTTATCGATATTGAGCTATATAAATAAAATTGATTTGAAAATTGACTTTTTGATATCAGAAAACCTGAGTACCTAATCTTGCTTTGTAATACAGGACCCTAGCAACAGCTGTGACAACTTGTGAAAATGTGCTTTGCCCTATGTACTCTTTTTATAATAATCATAGTGGGTCTGTATTATTTTGCGTTGTATCTGCATTATTCTGTATAAATGCACACACATGCACTCTGCTGCAGGGGTTTGCTTCACAGCCCAGCTTGTATATAAGACATTGACCTTGTTGACATTGATCTTATTGAAAAAAAGCTATGAAATTTACTGAACACATTCATGCTCCTAAGAATCTCAGGACGAAATGCCATTTTAACAAACAAGATATCTCCTAATCTATGTGGCAGATTTCCATGAAATTTACTGAGCACATTGATGCTACCAAAGGGATACACTTTTTTGATTTAAATGAGGCCATGACCTTTTAATGTTGTTATTCTTCAAAATATTTCCGTCCCAACCACCAGCGTACTTCCTCCTGTAGTCTGAGGATTTTAACCCTCCAATTATCTTTGCTATGGGTCAGACACACAATGTAAACTCATAGAAATGTTAGCTTTCTAAACTTTTGACAGGATCTGAAGGGTTTCAACCATAGTTATGAGCACTGAATGTTGGAATGTCACTGTTGTTCATTTAAGGCCAGTGAGGCATGCAGAGCCAAATCCGTGAATATTCAGTATATTCTCTGAATTCCTATAAGGCATGTTCCTCTGAAAAATGAGGATTCAAGGTTCAAGATTTTATTGTCATTTTACAATACAAGATTGTACAATGAAATGCAGTTGTAGCCCCCTCCACACTACACACATAGAAAATGTATAAAGTAATAAAGGCAAAAAAATAGCAAAGTTTAAGGAGTTACTGGCACCCATTACATCTGCACTCATCTGTACCCATTACAACAATGTCATGTCACCAAAGCTGGAACCACGTGGTTCCCATTGTGTATGTGTATGTACTCCTACTCATACCAGCATATTACAGCATATATCCATACTTGAATGAACATATAAATTAATGTAGGAATAACTGAATGAATGAATGATGGGGTTCATAAGTGGATAGATGGAGCTGTGTTTTCATCAGTAAATAATTCCTAGGTGATGTGATGCTGAACAGACATTCAAGATTCATTCATGCATCACACAACTCGAGTTTTTGGAGCTTGACTCAACTCACCTTGTTTATGTCTCATATATTCCTCAAATTAATGGAAGTAAGAATATTAAATCAATGGAGTATCCTTTTAATGCAATAAATGATCAGTTATCCTTTATACAACTCCTGCTCTTCAGCCTAACACACAGGAGTTTTCCAAACACTCACTGATCGTGGCTGCATTGGTACAAGGTAGTGGTAAAATGTCCTCCAACTTAAAGGTAGCTAAATGGATTACCTTGTCAAAGATTTTCATTTCTATAAATGACTGTTAAGTCACTATCTATCGCCAAATGAGGCAACAATATAGCGGTTGATTGAGCCTATAGCCCACTGATGAAAGCCCTTGTCTTTGCAGTATTACGACCCAGGTGTTGGTGGCGACTTTCCCAGAAACATTACAAGCGGCACACAGTTAGGCTTTTAACAAGGCTTTTAACAAGGCTTTTAATGCAACAGTATGAAGCGGCATACTGTTTTTTCCATTCTCTGCTAGCGTTGTGAGAAAATGGTTACTATGGCCGAAAAAACAAACAAACAAAAGGTCGATGACTACAGACGATGAAACTTGGGAAGTGAGGTACCAAAAACACATCTGCAATTACCGATTATTGCCATTGGTTGCTGCGAAAGACAACGAAATGAAAATCTTTGAGTTTTTAACTTTAAATCTCTGAAAGTTTTTTCTGTTATGTATTGAGATTAAACTGAAACATCTGGCTCTCTGGGGGTAGAAAATCAATCTATAAATTGATGGTATGCTTCGGAAAATAAATAGTAGTAATATAAGTCTATGTGATCTTTATTCAATGGTCAAAAACATGCAAAATCACAGGTATGATCCTGAGTATGTGGAATGTCAGCATATAGTATTATTTATTGATTACCAACAAATCACTACCAGAGACAGTTTTCCACTCAGTCTTTTCCACTTTAAAATAAAACGAAAATGTACAATGACAAGTGAGGGAAATTAAATGTATTTAAATAACACCTAATATACCCGCAGGTTCTTCTTCCTCTCCTGTTATAAAGGAAACTGTGCTTATTATCTGTTTGCAACCTCTCTCTCAGGACTCATTACACTAACTGAGGAAAAGCAGAATTGTAGGCTGCCAAAGAAACACCATATGCTCTGATTATTAATCTCATGTTTAAAAGGTACAAAGCAAGGCACACACTGAAACACCATAGTGAAGTACAGTCTTTGTCTAGCCAATTCAGGGTAATGAAAAGATTTTATTAACAGCAAGTATCACTTCTTTCCTTACATGTTCTCTCTCTGCTGTGTGGGTGAAACAATCCCAGTCATTTACTGGATGTAATTTTTACAATGTGCTGAATAAATAGGATCCCTCCTGTTGAACCTCTACCTAACCAGACCTTCTTGAGATTAAATGTCTATTTCTGAAACACAGTTTAATATAATGCGTTATTGCTGTCACAGTGCAGCTGAGGAAACAGCATCATATATCTGAGAGAAGAGATTATAATTCAGAAAAAAACATTAAACTCATTAAAACTCTTTCAGAGATGATACTTGTTATGGCCGTGGCCGTACCCAGTGTTTCCTTGTGTTTTCCTCTTCCTTGTGTGCCCAGTGCTCCCCTGTCTGTCTATATTTCTGTTCGTGTGTGTGTTGAGCGTGGTTCATCCTCACTCTCCTGGCTCCCAGCTCTCCTGCACACCTGTCTGCAATCAGCTCATCACCTCTCCCAGTCTGCACACCTGCCTCTCATCAAGCTCATCTGCTGCAGTATATCTATCCCGGGTCCTCAACCATTCTTCACCAGATCGTTGTTTCAACTATGTGGTAGTCTCTCGCTCTTAGCCACTCTGTGTTAGTTGATTCAGAGTGTATTCCTCGTGTTGTGTACTTGTACTTACCGTTGTCTCCTATGCTTCCAGGATCATTAACCCTCTGGTTCCCTGCCTATCATCTTTCTCTCTTGCCTAACCCCAAGCCTCACTCCACCAGCCACACTTGCACTTTCTGCCCTGCTCATCTCAGCTTTGCCCTCTGCCTCCACCACTCCTCCTCATCTCCTCACCATCCTCATTCCCTACAATAAACCCAATAAACTTCACCCTCCTTGCCTGAGTCTGCATTTGGGTTCACCAGTACTGATCCTAACAATACGGACCTTAGACAGATGCCAGATAGACTTGACAACAGTACATTTAATGTAAAAATCTGAGATTGAAAATGAAATGTCACTTATAAATTAAAGGTGTAGTCTACAATTCTAATCCAAAACAGTTTTTGTCAAATTCAGTGAATATCTGGTGTGTCTGGTGTTCATACACAGCCCTGGCTCTGTAAACAGGAAACAAACCGAGCGACTCGGGTAGAGCCACCAACCCTGGTCGTCAAATACCAATGCTTTAGCCATGTTTCCGCGAAACACTTCGGTATAATATGTCACAACTCGGGCACAGGACAAACTACTGTTGTACGTTACTCACGCGAGTTTGAAGGAGCACTGAAGGGAGGGGTGTATTTGCTTGGCTGTTGAGTTCAAATATCAACAAGCTTTCTCCAGAATCATAGACTACACCTTTAAATCACCATTCAAAACAGTAAACAGTTTGTCTGATCTGACATAGCTATGGTTAAGGTTTGGTTAGGTTTAGGCACAAAACCAACTTCTTTAGGTTTAGGGAAAGATCATGGTTTTGGCAAAACTTATTACAGTGTAAATGTTAAGGGACATTCATGGCTACATTAACAACTACTTGGTTAAGTTTAGGTAGCGACCACGGTCATAGTTAAAAGAAACCAACATTGACTGTCGTTTGCAAATGAGAAATGAAGTGGTGTCCCGCGTTAGTTGTTGGATGTTTTGTTGACCCATCCATCCAACTTGACCTTCTCCTTCTGTGGACTTTGTGGCTCTGTAACAATGTCGCACTACTCCTTTCCTCTCAACAGACAAGAGTGATAATTCCTACAGCCGCTATACATGTAGAGGGCTTTGCCACTTGAACATAAACATTTGTCGTTTTGGGTTCATTTGCTGAAATAACTGATTCTTGGGAGGACAGTCTCTAATCCTGTGTCTGTGTGTTAATGGTCTAGTTATCTCTTGGTATATGCCAAATCAAATATATATTTTTTGCATATTTCTATCAAAATCCCTCTCTAATTAAAGAAGATCGTGCCAGGGACAGCAGCCATGTCTAGATCTCCTCCTTGACTTTTTATTTGTTGTATTTTGTTATTTATTTATTTTGAACTTCTTCATAACATGTGCACCGCCCTATTTCATTTAATATGACAGAGAACAACTTTTACACATCAGATCACTGGTGGACACTTTTTCACCATGATCAACGAACAATGGGGAATCTCCATGGCTGGGATTACCTGTTGCCATACCTGGAAAGAGATGGAGATGAAGGAAACAAGGGTTGTGGGCCAGGGTCCTGGTCAGGCTAAGGAAACGTGAAAACCGGCCTCCTCTACCAAGTATTCTTTTAGCTAATGTCTAATCGCTGGATAATAAGCTGGATGAACTCAGCAAGATGGCTTTTCAATGGGGCACTAAGAACTATAACGTTATGATTTTCGCAGAGGCCCTTCGATCCCAAACTCTGCCATTGTTCCAGAGGGACTCTCCATTCACCACAAGGACTGGACAATAGAATCAGGGAAGAGCAATGGGGGAGGTGTCTGCTTCATGATCAACAGCCAGTACTTTGGCAAATACATCAGTGACGTTGTACCATTGTACTATTCCTGAATCAGAAGCCCTGGGGTAACGGTGCAGTCCATGCCAAATTTATTGCATGGGCCAACGCTTACAACTCGGATGATTCGGAAGAGTACAGAACATCCAGGTATGCAATCTGGAGAAAAGGACCAGGACCCTAAAGCCTCCAGGTTACATAGACTGAGACATTGAAATAAACAATATTTTCATATTCATGAAATTTACAATGAGGAAGAAGGAGTAGATGGCTTTGTATACATTTTATTCAACTTTTGTGGACAAAAACATATCAGACATAAATTATTGTTCAAAGCAGGATATTTGTATGTCTTAAAACATGTATACAGTGGATGTATAAGAAGATACTTATATTTGCTGGATCTATTAATACTATTAATATTCTGGTCAACCACACGTTTTACATTACACTCTTCAAGTTACATAATTTTTTTTTTTTTTTTAATGTTTGGTTTTATTGGCTTAAGAGATTTTACATTTTGAGGTTTGATGGCAACATTGCCTATGCCACTAAAGCTAAAGGTGTAGTCTATGATTCTGGAGAAAGCTTGTTGAGATTTGAACTCAACAGCCAAACAAATACACCTCTCCCATCAGTGCTCCTTCAAACTTGCGCGAGTAACACACAGCATTACTTTGTCCTGTGCACGAGTTGTAACATATTATACCAAAGTGTTGAGTGGACACGCAGCTAAAGCGTCGGTATTTGACGACCTGGGTTGGAGGCTCTACCCGAGTCACTCTGTTTGTTTCACGTTTACAGAGCCAGGGCTGTGTATGAACACCA
>NTHP01000459.1:393085-454560 GCA_003416845.1 Oplegnathus fasciatus
TTTTTTTTCAGCGCACACACAGAACGGAAAGCTAGGGGACTGTAAGGAGATATTCACTGAATTTGACAAATGACTACATCTTTAATGAAAACCTGATAACTAGCAGACTGGTGTTTTCAGTGCTTCCCTTTCTCTCTCTTTGCCTTTGAACATTTCAGATAGAAAGTAGGACAAAGCCAGCAGCTGTATTGTAAAACCCACAGGAGAGGAAGGGAAGTACATTTCCTCTCCATTCATTCTTAATATGACCTGCATATAACCTGATTGTTTTCCTAAAATGTAATACTGATTTCTTTTTATTTCTTATAATGCCATTATGGTGATTACCAATCAGAGCTGATTGTTCAGTTTTCATTCACCACTACATCAATAGTTAAAGGGGTGGTGGTTTGAAAGCTTAATTTCTAGTTACATAAAATAACTCTGTCACCCCTTAATACTATTTGAAAGGCAGGGATTGTATATTATCTGCAACAGTTATCCCTGTTTGGTCGGTGGAAGTGAGAATCATCACATCTCTGTGTGCTTCCAGCTCAAGGCACAGAGCTTTTGGTTTTTCATTTTGGAGACATTATACACTGAGACTGGGAACCTGTTGCTATGGCAACCTTGAGGAAGAAAGATGGAGATGGCTACAGAGGAGGAGAAGAAGGGCTAATTAAAATAGAGAATGAAAAGGGAATGAATAAGAGAATATTTTCCAGGCTCCCTATCATCTGTCGGCTCACGCTTCTTTCTGATTCTATGACACTTGATGATTAAACAGTTTCAAGGTCTGCAGAGTAAAAACAACACCTAATTTGCTTGAGTGCTTTTAGGGCAAACAAAGACTTACAGAGCCACAGATTAGCAAAAACAGTCTGCAAATAACTTTGATTTGTTGGATAGCAGAGTGGACTGAGCTGGGACTGGAAGCAGGGTCAGACAGCTTCTCTCTGCTCTGCTCTCAAAGGCCACACTTTGGGTTTTGTATGAGCCCACATTGGAGAGACAAAACCTGTCACACATACGCACACACACACTTTTACAGACTGCTTTCTCCCGTCCCTGGGGCTCTCTTTGCAGGCTAATATCAATAGTGTTAAGGTGGACTTAAGGGGTTACACCATAGCTGATGTGCACCTACTCAAAAATGTAGCTGCACATGGGGGCTATGATGGTAACTGAGATAGAGATGGATAGTCCATAGGCTAAGATTTGCACATGTGAAAGGGGCATAACGACGGGCTGGAATTATACACATGTAGGCGAAAACACACTGGGGTCAGATATGTTTGCGTGGCTGTTTCTTTTATACCTAATTATTGTGGTTGTCTGTCCTTGTTTGGAATTGTTTTTTCCGATTCGACATGTTCAATCTGTGTTTGACTGTGTTTGATGAAGTTTGGATGATGATGAAGTTTCTTACATGTTTGAAAATGTTTTGCCACTTTTAAACACGAGTATAAGGAGTCTCTCTAAATTACAGTAGATATCCTCTTCACTCTCCATTTTGAGGTCATTTCTGAGGTCAACTGTTTGACCTGTTAAGTTTGGTCAACTGTTTAGTTTGGATTTGTTTGATCATGGCACACTCATGACACAGACTCCGCTCCGCATCATGCCTAACAATGCCCCTTAGCTGTTCTAAAATCACTGTAAACCACAGCCTCTTGGGGCTTATTGCTTAATTCTAAGACAACTGCCAATGTTAGAATGTTCCCTGTTGTTGGAGAATGTTTGCTTGGTGTGCCATGGGCTTTAGAGAGACTCCTTGTACTATTGTGTTTAAAAGTGGCAATACGTCTTCAAACATGTAAGAAACTTCATCAAACACAGACAAACACAGATTGAACATGTCGAATCTGACCAAACATCTCTAAACAATTCCAAACAAGGACGGACAGCCATGGCACACCAAACAAACATCTGTGTTTGTTGGAGAATGTTTGATTGGTGTGCCATGGGCTTTAGACTGTGTACAGCTGAAATTGTGATTTTGTTGTTCTCTTTGTTTTTTGTTCTCACTGAGAAATTACCAGTGAATACTCTCAGTGCCTGGCTGCTGGTCAGCAAGAAATAGTTAAAATACATAATTTCCTGTAAAAACAACTTTTAGATGTCTATTTGTGTACCAATTAAACAAACATGATAGAGCATGTTCATCTGTGAGCTTTAGAGGTGTTGGTAGGTGTGTTTTTGAACTTAGGACAGAGCCAGGCTAGCTGTCTCCCCCTGCTCCCAGTTGTTGCTAAGCTAGGCCAATGGCCTCCCAGGTTTAGCTACTTAATTAGAGCAGAGACACAGAGTGGTATCAATCTTCTCATCTAACTCTCGGTAAGAAAGTCAATAGGTGTATTTCCCAAAATGACCAACTACTACTTTAATCCATCTATGACATGGATGTATCAACATCAAGTACATAAATTGTCAGTTTTGTCAGTGAAAACTATGACAAAAATATTGATTGATTCACGACAAAAACAAGACTAAAACTAAATAAAGTAGCCATTGAAAACAAAAATTCTGACAAAATATAATTTTTCTCAATGAATAAGAGTGAAATGATGATGTCAAAGACAGACTAATGGACAAATGAATAATTACTCTTTTAATGCAAAGTCTTACTCAACAAACAGCATCACACACACACTGAAACACACACTGTAGCTACTGATTATTAAAACAGTTCCTCTGCCTCCCAAAAATATCTCTTATTTAGAAGTTGATCTAGCTGCTGGACCTGTTGCACCACCATTAACAAGAAACATCTAGCATTCAGTAACATTCTGTCTCTGTCAGTAATCTTATCTGATGTTCTTGGAATAAACAAATTTATGGATTAAATGAATCTACAATTTACTGAGAAATAGAAAAAAAGTAGCAACAAAACAGCTGCGACAAACGAAAACATGCAGGCAGCACACTGGCACTGATAAAAAGGTAAGCTAATCTAACATTATCAAGTGCTGTGGATGTAACGTTAATGTTACTTTTGATTGGCTATCTTTCATGTTGCTATCACAAGGAATGAGTAAGGACTAGGATTGATGTCAGCAGTCAACCATCTCTTCCTCTTGATGTTTGCTAAAGAAATATCACTAAATTATCCAACGTTTTAGCTCCTCCTCTCAAGCTACTATAAATCCAGACAGTGAACAGTGAACAAGAAAGTGAATCCAGCTTCTGAATGATCAGCTGCGCTGCAGTGGTGACAACAGGTAGCTGTGGTAATGCTGGGCAGGAACAACTGAGAGCGTCTCTGTCCAAACAGAGTTTATAACTTGAGTTACTGAGGAGACTCAGTCTGTTGTATTTCTGCAGAGCAGTCACATGGACACTGTGTGTGAACAAGTAAATAGTGTATTTTATTTTGGCCTTGCGATAGACGAGAATGACACCTGTAACTATACACAACACAGATGGTGACAGCTGTAGCATCAAATACTTAGTGAAATTTTAGTCTCCTTTGTATCATGCATTTTTAATAATTATTACTAACAAAAAATACACTAAAATGTCTTTAGTTTTTGTTGAATAAAACTAACAAAAATCAAATGACCATTTGAAAACTTATTTGAACTCTTTTTGTCAAAAGACTAAGACTAGAACTAAATCAAAATCTGGTGCCAAAATTAACACTAATCATCACAAGGTCCAAAACAACTCAATACAACCGAGGTATTTACATGTTATTAGAAACCAGTGGGTGTAGGTAGCAGCCAATTTATCTTCCAATTTCAGGCTGACCCTTTTTTGATTCTAATATTTAATATCATGATGCTGTTTCTGTTTAAGTGCCTGCCTCACAGGCAGATTTACTTCATATAGCAATCAATGTAGGAGGATCTCATCAGGCTTAGCACAAGTATAACTTGTATAAATACTGCACACATAAAGCTGATCTGAGTCCTGCTTTGGTGGGTGTGAAATTAATGCAAGACATTTGATTGCACTAAATATGTTATATTATACAATATATGAGCCTGTCTGTCAGACACTTGTTTCTACCAGTGCACCTAGAAACCCATGCTTTTGTCAGTGGACTGGCATAAATAAGGCTTTAAAACATGGGTTATGATGATTTACTTGTGTTTCATGTAGTTGAAATGGTTTACTGGTTGTGACATGGTGACAAACATTCTTGGTCTTTGACAGAGGGATTAGTTCCAAAATCCAGATATACTGTAAGGACACTTTCTGTTGTCAGTAGTCTAAATGATGCCAACATTTGTTATACTGACATCCCTGAGTACAGCGATCTTCCATTGCTGCTTGCAAGTCACCACCTTTGAGTCCGTGGAGCACAGACACGTTGCATACGTCAGAGAGAACAAATTGATGCATAACCTTTAGCTGATGACAGCTTGGAGCGCTTTGAAGAATATTATCACATGTATCCTATTACAGCAGGTCATTCTGAGTTAGTGGCTGTGTGACACATCACTGAGATGACCAATCAGTGTGAGCCATGGCATCTGGTCCGGCCATTTAATACAACTAGAAGGTCACAACATATCACTGTGACAAATGTATAAGGCATTAATAATATACATAAATTTGGTGGGTTTTTTTTGTATTTTCATATAAATAGCTCTAGCTTCATTTATTGTAATACATTACCATGTTTACCATACTGTAAATAAAGGACATGAGTAAACTGTCACCTACTGTGCATTTGACATTGTGTTCCACAGAGAACAATTTTGAACATAAAAAAACCCATCGTCTACTGATAAAAAAAAAAANNACCACAGCAGAAACAAATCTCTACGGACCTAATGTAGGACACAGCCCAATGCACCTTTAAATAATTTGTCAGATTCTTCATCCTTTTGAATGAGACGACTTTAGCATTTCCAGTGTGTATTTTTAAATTATTGATTACAGCTATTTGAATTATTCACTGTTAACTTGACATGACTGTATGGTCTGAGAGTTAAGCTTCTCAGAATGGCAATGCTTTAGTTTTATTTTTTAAATGTTTGAACTCTTTGTAAGCCCAGCCATGTCATTGTGTAACTTTCTCACACTAAGGGAAAAACATATTTCTGTGTTGATTGCAATGAATACACAATGCTTTTGAGCACATAAGGGAAAATAAGACAAAAGGAAGTACTGCAAAAGTCAACATAAATAGAAACGTGCAATAGAAAATAGGAAAAAAATTTAAGATATATTGTACATATTTCTTATACTTGTTTTTAATATGAAAGAGCTGTATAGTTTGTGCAGGAATGTACAAAATATTGAGAAAGCAATGTATAAAAGTTCACAGTATTAAGTATAAAGAATATGTGTGCATTGTGAGATGTGGAGACTGTATGTTAATGTAACATGTAGTGTCTACAGGAGGGAGTGGGGGGATTAACGCCGGGGGGGACACCGGAGGGCGCCCGAATCGCCGCCCGCTTCCTTTCGGCGCCCATGTTAACCAATTGGGCTGTTCACACAGGGAGCAGCATGGAGCTCCGTGGTCGGCTCCCGATTTGCAGCGATGGTTTTGGCGTCTGTTCTATTTTCTCCGCTCACCCTGAGCAAATCTGGCCAGAAAACACACTGATAACTGGATAAACTGAATAAACAAACACATATTGACATATTACAACCATAATAGCGGTTGTAATGTGTCAATTGTATATCATTGAAGCTACAGATCTAACTACACAGCACTGGGAACAAACACTTTGTCCATACTGTGGCCATTCATTTACCACGATAAAAACTCATTACTTTAGGCGAAGTGGACATACATGTACAGTGTTATCCAGGAACACATGAAAGGCTTTATGTCATAAATTCACGAGGTTATTACTTAAATATCACCTCTCCCTGTGATTACAACAGAGTGGAGGGGCAGAATTGCTTGACTGACGCAGAGAAATGCACTTCTGGCGTGAACAGCCAGGCTGCTGCTAGCCAGAGAATTGTCATATCGCGGCGCTTCGTGGCGCATCCGCCTCTTGTGTGTTCCCGGCGTAAGAGCCCATCACTCAATGTGATGAGGGCAGGTGGAGCTGAATTCTACCTGAAATCCACAACCATCTCTCCTGTCTTAGGAGTGTTGAGCTCCAAGTTGTTTTGTGGGCACCAGGTCACCAGATGGTCAGTCCCCCACATGTAGGCGGACTCATCCCCCAGTGAGGGTGTTGTCAGGCATAAGTTGTTGAAAGATCATCAACTATGCACCTAAAGCTCCTCACTCCACTGAGAACCTTCCAGACAGAACCAGAGTCGTTTGCTGAGAACTGCTGTTAAAGTTTCTCAGAGTACAGTTGTTTAGCATCTCTCACTGCCTTGCTAAACCTGTATTTTGACTCTTTAAACCTGTCCCTGTCCCCACTCCTAAACGCTTCTTGCTTTTCCAACCTTAGCTGTCTGAGCTTAGCTGTGAAACGGGGTTTGTCATTGTTGTAACTCTCCCTGGTGGGTATTGGTACATAGCAGTCCTCACAGAAGCTGATGTACGACATCACAGCCTCTGTGTACTCTCCTCTCTGGTTAGGCATTCAATAAACTGTCATGGCCGAGATTACCTTTGTTAAAGTCACTGAGGACAATAACTAAGAAGTCTGGGCTTCTCTGCTCCACACACAGTAACTGGTTGGCGAGCACGGCTGTGATGAACGTAAGCCCAGCCACCACCTTTCCAGCGCATCCAAAATGGGGGTGTTAAGATGTTAATCGACCCTGCCACGTACTGAGAGAGAGACAGTCGACCATGCCTAGGTCTCTACGTGGGATGGAGTGCCACCAAACATGCCCGATGATAGATGCCTTCTACCTATCTAGGTGAAACTCTACTTTTTCCTGTATAGTGGGGGTTGATGATATAACTTACTAAATGTAATTTAGTGCTAGATGAGAATAAGATTTCCTGTTTAAATTATTATCAGAATCAGAATCAAATTTATTGCCAAGTAACCTTTCACATACAGGGAATTCCCTAGTATGTTAGTGCATAGGTTTGACAATAAACCCAGTCAGAAGAAAATAGAGATATTGAATATAAATAGATATATTAAATATAGATAAATGAATTGTTTAAAGTATTTCAGTCATGCTTCCCAATACTCTCTCTCACCTGCTGAACGATGTATTAGGTGATGTTCACTGGTCAATCTTAAAACTTTATCCTTTTAGCCATCTCCTGCTTTCCACAATTTAATATGCTTATAATAGACTAATAATACCACAATTTAATATGCTTATAATAATAATAATAATAATAATAATACCGCAATTTGACACAGTATACTTCTAATAATAATAATAATAATAATAATAATAATAATAATAATAATAATAATATACTATGAAATATTGATTCTCGACGTCATCTGGTATAAAATGGTCCTCATTCATTCATTAATTGTTCATCGTTGTCGTTGTAGTTGTATTTATTCATGTTGCATTTACTTATGGTTGCATTTATTCATTTATATGTCTAGTAGTCCAGTTTTTGCACAAATTATGAATAATCATAATTATCATGTTTGAATATCTGATAAGCCATATACTGCAACACCATTCCCAATCCAACCGCCAGATGGAGCGCATGATCCAGAAGATGGGGATGGCTCTGCGCTGCCTCTCATTTCAACTCTGCCAGATTGTCTAGTGTGCTTCCGCCTAGCTTTCCAGCCTTCTTTCTGCCTGCCTAATCCACAGTTTGATGATTCTTTGCTTAGCCCCTCTAAGTTTAGTTTATTTGTCACATGTAATCATACTGGTGTAATGACTGGTAACACAAGGAGAAGGACTCAAAAGCATGACTCAGACTCAGAAAGGTTATGGAGTAAAAAACACAGTCTTTACTTGTTACAGGCAAGGTTTGGTACACAGGAGAGCAGTCAGACCAAGCAAACAAATCCATCAGGGAGCAGGCAAAAGGCAATGTCAGGAAAAGGTAAGTCAAAACCCAAAAAACCATAGATACAGACACGAGGAGATTGCTGGAACATTTGACACAAAGAACAAAGACGAACTGGCACAGGAAGACGGGAGAACACAGAATAAATACACCAGGTGAGTGGATAACGAGGGACAGGGCAGGTTATCAGGCTGGCGGGAAACACACAAGGGCAGGAAGTGAAGTGTCTGAAACGAGAGGAGAGGTAAGTTCTACAAAATAAAACAGGAAATGTGCAAACATAAAACACGAAACAAGACAGACTAACGAAGAGGACGAGATGTTACAACTGGGTATAATCATAGTGAAATGTATGTCCGTTAGCTCCTTCAATTGTGCAGTCAAAAAAATAAGTGTAAAGTAGAATAAGAATAAAGAATAAAATAAGTAATAGATTAAAATGTTACCTATAGTCGTAGTAACTTTGAATTGATTGATTAAAAATAGTCTTAGGCCACTAGGATCCTAAATGAGAACACTGCCTAAGAATTGAGAACTGCCTAAGAACTGAGGGTAGAAGCTCTTCCTAAGCCTTTCAGTGCCGGCCTGGTGTATGCGGTATCTTCTTCTTGACCGCAGCAGGGAGAAAAGGCTGTTATTCAGGCAGTTGGGATCCTTAATGATTCTCCTAGCCTTAGTCTTACACCGTCTGGTGTGAATGTCTTTTAGGCAGGGTAGAGCGTTGCTTATGATACGTTCAGCCAAATGAACCACTCTTTGCAGGGCCTTGTGTCATGTTCGGTGCTGGTCCTGTACGAGGCAGTGATGTACCCTGTCAGGACGTGCTTGATGGTGCAGGAGTAGAAATTCCTCAGTATCTGAGGGGATATCCGGAATTCCGTCTGAGGTGAAGAAGTCTCTGCCTCGCCTTCCTCACCACAGAGTCAGTATGCAGCACCCAGGTCAGGCCCTCGGTGATGTGGACACCAAGGTATTTAAAGCTGTCCACCCTCTCCATTGAGGACCCGTTAATGTAAAGGGGGGCGTTGTTCCTTCCCTGCTTCTTCCCAAAGTCCACTATCAGCTCCTTAGTCTTGCTGACATTCAGAAGGAGGTTGTCTGTCCTGATACTAGCGTGTCAGGCCCTGACCTGATCAGGCCCACCACAGCTGTGTCGTCAGCAAACTTGACGATGGCATTTGAGTCGAAAGTGGCTACACAGTCATGTGTGTACAGGGAGTACAGCGGAGGGTCAAAATGCAGCCCTGGGGAGTTCCAGTATTAAGGATGAGGGTGGATGAGGTGTGTCCGCCCACCCTCACCACCTGGGGTCTGCCTGTCAGGAAGTCAAGGACCCACTTGCACAGCGAGGTGTTTAATCCCAGGTCCTTGAGTTTTGTGATGAGTCTGGAGGGAATTATGGTGTTAAATGCTGAACTGTAGTCAATGAACAGCAATCTCAAATAGCTCCCTCTCTTGTCCAGATGGGATGGGGTGGCATGGAGGATGTGTGCTATGGCGTCTTCCGTTTATCCGTCGGGAGGGTAGGCAAACTGTAATGGGTCCATTGTGCTGGGAGTGAGGAGCAGATGTAATCTTTGACCAACCATTCAAAACACTTGGTGTTCACATGCTTGAAAGCCCTCCTGACGTCATGCTCAGAAAGGGTGACAGGTGTGAAAGGTGCACCCACCCATCCATTAACCTCTGCTTCAGCTGTTTTTGCTTGTTGGCTGCCGATGGCCTCAAAGCGAGCATAAAAGTTGTTTCGCTCACTTGCTAGAGATGCGTCAGTACTTGACAAGGAGGGAGGTGGGCTTGTAATCTGTCATAGTTCTTAGACCTTGCCACATGCTTCTGGGATTGTCCTCCTGGAATTTTCGTTCCACTTACTTCCCGTAGTCCCTTTTTGCCTCCTTTACTACTCTTCCCAGCTGGAAATTGTACATTCCCAGAGTGTTCTGAGAACATCCCTGCTGGTGTAAAGGACGTCACCTTATAATGTTCCCAGAACATTCTCGGACGGGCACAATGTGGAGTTCTTTAAAGTGTACGGTGATGTTATTTGGCTGACTTTCAGAGAACATTCAGGACGTTCTGGGAACGTTTAGGGACCATTACTATAGGATGTCCCCTCTATGTCTCTACACTACGCTCCCATAACATTTGCACAACCTTAAGTGACATTACAGGAACCTTTAGGGGACCAACCTAGAATGTTCTTTTTCGGTCCTATTGAGGTCCTTCCATCACGTTATCAGAACATTTTCAGAACCTTTAGTAACATTACAGGAACCTTCTGGGGGCTGTACTATTTGGCCCAGTGGTGGAAGAAGGGGACATGGACTCAAAAATCTTCACCTGGTGCTTTGTTTTATTGCTGTCACTAGTCAAATGTAAAGTACAAAACTCTTCAAATTATGATAAGGAAACTTATGTCAAACGAACACAAGACAAATGACAGACACGAGGCCCCAGACTATAGGGCTCTCGAGAGGCACTGAGAAGATTCTGGGAACATGGTGGACGGACCTAAATGGGACCAACAAAGAACATTCTAGGTTGGTAGTGTGGAGACTTAGAGGGAACGTACTATAGTAATGTTCTCTGATTGTTCTCTTAAGTCCTAATTGTCCATATTTCCAGACTGCAGCCCTAGGTTGTAGGCTGCAGTGAATGTGTTTACGGCATCCCGGATGGTTCTGGTAATCCATGGTTTCTGGTTGTGGAATGATTTAGCTGTAGTTTTGGGAAAAGTTGCTTCTATTTTACAAATTAAATCCACCACAGACTCAGTGAATCCACTGATGTCATCAGTGACGTTGATGGTGGTGTCCTGGAACGTGCGCCAGACTGCGTCATGTAGTGCAGACAGCAGGGTGGCCTCTGATTGGCCTGTCCATTTCCTGACCTCCCGCATCACTGGGGGCATGCGCCGTAGTTTGTTTACATACTTTGACCTCAGCAAGATGGCTGCGTGGTCCCTCTTCCCGAATGTGGGTAGAGATTCCACTCTGTAGCCATTTTTGAATGGTGTGTTGCAGTGATCCAGAGTGTTTATTCCCCTTGTGTCAATATGTTGATGGAGCTCAGGCATAACTTTCTTGAGGTTAGCCTGATTAAAGTCTCCAGCAACAATGAGCGCAGCATCATTACTGGTCTGTGAGCAGTTCAAGTCTTTGCAAAGATCCGACAGGGCAGCCTCTGTGCTTGCCTGTGGAGGTATATAAACTGCTGTGATAATGACCAATGTATATTCTCTTGGTAGACAGAGCAGTCTGCATTTGATTGTCAGTAGCTTCAGATCAGGTGACCAGGAACGGGATAGTATTTTAATACTCCCACTGTCACACCAGTACTTATTCACCATAAAGCACACACCTCCTCCTTTTTCCTTGCCAGAGACCTCTGTTCTGTCAGATTGGTATATAGAAAAAGAGTCACTTGGTTGAATGGCGCTATCCAGTATTCCAGGATTTAGCCAGGTTTCGGTGAAACAAAGTTCCTGATATCCGGTTGGAAACTGATGTGAGCGTGGAGGTCATCCACTTTGTAATCCAACGCCTGTACATTGGCTACCAGGATGCTTGGAAGTGAAGATCGATGTGGCCTGGATCTTAGTCAGTGTTTAATCCCTCCACGTTTGCCTCAGTGTTTCCTCCTTCAATGTTGAGATGGATGCAGAGATGGTCTTGCTTGTCTTTGTGGTCGGTGTCGTAGCAGGTGTTTAACCCCTCCACCTTTTCCTCATGTTTACTCCGATGTTTACGTTTTAAAAACCTTGACCGGCCAGGCAGCAGAGTCGGCAGATGGAGAGTCCACAAAGCTGTGAGTTGAGCATTTACCTATCCTTATGAGTGTCTCCTAGTCATATGTTATCATTTTGATAATAATTGAATAAATTAGCATAAATCAGTATACATCTGTTCGGAGCCAGCAGAGAGGCGACTGGATTGGTCCGCGCCATTGAGAACATTGATACTCACCTGTCCCACTTCTTAAACCCTTACTACCTGAAATGACAGACACCATCTTTGGGAAAATTGTATTTGACGTGTACTTTGATTTTTTAGTTTGGCCCATGTCCCAGCCGCTAACATGGAGGGGGTGGGATTTACGACATATACTGTAGCCATCCACCAGGGGGCGATCAAGATGTTTTGGTTTCACTTTTGGGGAGCTGTCATGTCGTCCATCTTTATATACAGTCTATGCCATTGATCCACAGGGCACAGACAAATGGTTTTCAGTCAGGACCAAAACCTCACGCCATAAGAACAGTTTCTTTCTGACTACATCTGGCCTCATCAGCAAGGCCTGGGACCCCCACTAACACTGACTCTTAACCCCCCCATAGTCACTATACATTACATTAATGTAACGTCCACACACCTGACTGAACGCATTACATTAATGCACATCTTTTGGATTAATCTTGCACATATTTCTATATTTCATACTGTGAAATTTTGCACATTCCTGTACAGCTCATTCATATAAAACAGTTGTATTGTACATATATTTTTTTTAATAATATTTTTTTCATATTTTATTGTCAATGTTTTCTATGTATACTTATTGACTTGCTGTACTTGCTTCTTTTATATCTTCATCATCTTTCTTATATTTTCTACTTACTTGTGCACCAAAACATCAAGGCAAATTCCTTGTATGTGAAAACCTACTTGGCAATAAACCTGATTTTGATTCTGACATTATTAGGTTTCTGGTGGTCTGTAGAGTGCCTTTGACACCTATACAATAAAACTACTGAAGCAGTTTAGATATGTTTTTTAGTGGATTACGTCTGTGTGAAGAATAGTATAAACTGCAGGTTTCTTATGATATTTTGCATAGTGTCCTGTTGTGTTGTGGAAGGGATTTACACAGACAACCTCAGCATGAACAAAATACTGAAGTTTTCAACAAACAGCAGTAGTTCAGAGGTGTGTTCACCTGCAAAATATAGCTGTAGGAGTTACTAGTAGGTTTTTAGACTGGCAAGGGGCAAAAATGGAGTAGACGGCTCTGGAGTTTAGTAAAGCATCAGTAAAGTATTACAGTGCAGTATATTTGCTGTATGAACAGATAAATCCACTCACAGCACTCAACGCTATTTTTGGTGAAGTCAGAGATAAATAATTAAATAAATATAATAATAAATATAATAAATAATGACAAGGGGTTCAACCTGCAATGTAACCAGTCTCCCCCAGTCGTATGAGCTGATGTGCCACCTAAAACAACTTCTATAATCTGGCTTTGTGGAGGGTTGAGTGTCCCATGATGATCTGATTGTAGTAACAGAGGCTTCTACATGCTGAAAGCTTAGATCTGCCTAATCTATTGTAGATTTAAAGTTAGAATCCTCAAGACTTTCATGGAATTAAACCTCATTTTTGATACTATTCATGGTATTAATTTTTTTTTCTGCGATAGTGGTTCAATGTATTCACATTCAGTCATTACCTTTCTATACAGTATATTGTTAATGGCGGAGGGCTTTCTGTATGGAATTCATATTGCCTGTACATACAGGAGGGATTCCCAGGAAATGATGCAGCATGTACTTCAACGTTACTGTTTGTATTATTATCTCACTGATATCCCTCTTTATCGTTCACACTCCTAAAGCCGCATCAGACCCATATTGGGGTACCACTAATGCTAACCCTACATTTCCTACTGCTGTTTCACACTGAAAGCAATCAACTGGTGAACAGAGTGGCTTATTGTGAAGCAGCCACAGGAAATACAATGTATTTGTCACTGAGTTAGTTAGTAGTTAGTAAGTTAGTTGTCACTGACTACTGAGCGTCGTCTATTCACTGATGAAGACCATATGGCACAGCTGAAATTATTTTGTCACACATATTTGGCTAAGTTAATAGAACGACGGTGGTCATGTTTAAAGGAAACCAACGTTGACTCCACACTACTACACGCGAGTCACTTGTCACTTTGGTTAACATTCATTTAAATGTGGTTAAAAACTGGAGCATGAGGACACTACCAAATGGATATTGTGCAAGAAGATAGAATTTCAAAAGTCCTTGAGAGTATCTATCACCATGACAGTGCTTCTTCAGTACTGATGGAAGGAACATTTTCGGGCAATAATAAATGGATTCTCGCAAGTGGATTATTTTCAAATGAGGATCGATCTTGCTCCTCAGAAAAATTAAAAAGCAAAAAAATAAAGGCAAATCAAACAAAGAAATAAAGTCAAATACAATGCACATTGTTAAAACATGTTGAAATGACAATTATTTAGCTTTTCGTATTTAATAACTGATTGAATTGTTTTTCATTGTGACAGTAATTTTCAAATCACAACACAGAAAGCAAAGAGGTGTATTGCATTTGAGCGCTGACCAGCAGAGAACAGCTTAAACCTGCCAATACTAAATGCAAAGCACTATCATTAGTTTTCATGAGGAGGTGCTGACACAAGCTGATGACAGCCATGACAGACTGCTTTAAAACATTTTTCCGAGTGCTGTATCCTTTTACACCGGTAAGTCATTTATTTATTTTGCACAACGGTTTCCTTCTAGACTTTCAGTAGTAGTAAAATTCATCCATCCTAAAATCTCACATTCATCCATCTAGTAGCATTAACTTATCCTCACTCATTAAACCAGTGTGTGTACTAGCTAGCTAACACTAATTAGCTCAGCTGTCAACACTTAAGGGGCTTTCAGAGAGCGAGCGGTTGCCGCCACTGCTTCCATTGTTCAATGTAAACATGAGCCGTGGTTGGTGGCAGATCAATGAACACAAATGGTATTGGAGCAAAATCAGCTTCAAAGTTTGATTTTCTGGTCCGGGACAATAAAAAACATTTATGATACTAGTTAGCAAAACTTGCTATATTAATTGTGTGTATTGCTAACAATTTCCTCTAATTTAAGCTACAACATGCTCTATTTAGCGGCGTGACGAGATCATGGTGAACAGCAGCTGTGGTGTACAGACTGGTGGCGGAGTTGCGTCCTGCTGCGCTGATTCAAAATACAGAACAATTTTGCCAGGCAGCAGCTGCTGCTCTCTGCTGGACAACACTGAAATGCAATACACCTCTGCACAATTCATTCAGTTATCAAGTCCTTTTAACATGTTTGTCATTTAATTATAACACAGCAGAGGAAATACATATAACAATGTTTATTGTATTCATTTCATTTCTTTATTTTATTTGTTTCATTTAAATCAAATCAAATGTAACTTTATAATCCGAAATAGGAAATTCATTTGGTCAGAGGTGCATACAGGGGTGAAAACAGTACAAAAACATTACAGAAATTTAGAAATGTAGGCATTTTAAATCTTCCATTCTCAGCTTATAAAATGGTTTCTTGATATAAAAAATGTCCAGTAATTTGAAGCAAGTCAGTTGTTTAGTTTTTATAATGGACTTGAGGTGTGGTCACTCAATTACATGTCCATTTGTAGATTTTGCAGTGTAATAATCTTAGAGGCTACTTAAGTAAAATTCTCTGGGTTTTAGACCAGAGTAAAACAAACTGTCAATATGAAATGACGACAGCCACATGGATGAGAGGACATACATTGATTGGTTTCAATAGCAAACATTTATTCCAATCATTTGGACAATGCACAATTTGTCATCTACCCTTATCAACGTGCTCTGAATACTTAGTGTGATTGCTAGATTCAACTGTATTTTGACCGTTACACAAAAACGTAACTATTGAGCCTTTTTTTTCTTTTTCAACTTAACTGATGTTTTTTTTTTCTTGCTGCATAGAATTCATACAGCTGATCACAGTATCAGAAAACATTAATTATTCATCTAGGGACAACACAAGAGGCTACACATGCAAAGAGCATCCATTCACAGTTCTACCCATTGGATCTACATTTCTACCCATGTGTCACACTACACTCTTTGATTTCACAGGTCTTTGGGACAGACTCTGAATCAGACACAACAATGCCATAGAAATATTCACGTCATATCTTTTTTCTTTATATCCAATCTATATAGTAGATATGTTACTCTGGGGAGATTTCTGTTATTTCTATGTGTCATCCTAAAGGGAGTATGGACAATGTTAAGGCTTTGATCTAAAGAATGTAAATGTATTTTAAACCCTCAAATCAAGTTCAACTTTGTGAAGATGGCCATGATCAGGTGATATTATACAGGCTGGTTTCACATGTAACATATATGTATATATACGTATATATGTATAGAGTAAAATTTTAAGTACTTTAGACTTTGAAAATGAGCTCCTGTACTTGTTTTCTGTCATTTTGAAGGCAGTCATATTTCTCCAGTATGTAGGCTAGGTTAGTAGGTTTTGTTAACAGTAGCCAAAAAGCTATCAGTATAGTAGGCCAGTCATTGATTGGTGTTAGTTTGCAGGTTAGGTCGCAGTGTAAGAAACCACAAGACAACAATAAAGAATAAATCTGGTGATATTTCTCTTAATGTAATCAAAGCAGACCCAAATCAACAATTAATTGATCCTACTAACAAATATTGCGTACATCCAGAGCCTGATATATCTTATTCCTCTGTGCTACAGAGTTCCATTACTGTTCAAACTGTCCAATCCAAATCCAAATTAGCCACGCTATTACACTGGGTGACAGATTTTAACAACATCCAATTATCTTGTCTCATGTTTCATGTTTTGACATTTTGAGAGCAGTCAAAACTATTGTTTCCTGTACCTAATTATTGTGATGATAGTGGGGACAAAAAATTATTCTGAGGTGCAGTTTAAAACCAAATCCAGCTACTCAAGTGCTTGGCAGTTTAAATAAGAGAAAAGACTGTATTTAAAATATTCGATAAATTTAAAAATAAATATTTTCTCTTTGAGACTTTGATTCAACTTGAATTCATTTAATTTAATTGAAAACCAGCCTGTAGTAATGACCTGAAAAGGCAACAGTACTTAGATTAAAAAAAAAAACACTGTCATATAACTCACTATGAAACACTGAAATAAAGTGTACTGTTAAATACTTCTGTAATTTCTAAATAAATACACATTTTTGATGAAAATATTGTGATATGCACTATATAAAAGTGACCATGCAAATACTAGGGTATAGAATAAAGCATGTACAATATAATGCAGGCTTGCTGTACAAATACATATAACATATAAAATTACATCTGATGATTTATATTCTTTTCCGATGAAAATTTCTAGCTTTGGCAAATTTTGTCATATAGTCACTTTGGCAAAATATTTTCAAAAGAAAATTGGTGCCAATACTGGAGTGCTTGTATCAGTTTTAATTTATATACAGTGAGTGCTTAGTTAACCACTGATATACTAATTAATGATATGCACCATAGTGTAAACCACTGTAAACAACTGAGTTCCTCAACTGGGAAACAGTCCTCATTTAGCTTTTTCCCAACAGTTACTATTTTGTACGTATTGTGTATTCATGTAAAAAATCAAAACAAAGAAAAACATATTCATTTGACACAACTACTATCACAATAAACAAACCAGTTTTTGAGAGAACTGGCAGCCTCTACTGGCCTCTACATAGCATTTGATACATTGGGTTGGATTTGGTAGAAAAATCTGCTGGTTGCTTTATGGCACAAAAGTAAATTACTGCACAAAGCTGGAAGAAGGTGCTGTTCTTCCAGTGCATATGGCAGATGGTGGAGTGCTAAACCCAACAAAAATCACCTGTTATGTTCATGTTCTGTTCAGCAAAGCCAAAGATGCCAAAAGGTTTTCATTTGATGATGAGAATCATACTGAGGTATTACAATTTAACAGCAATATTGTATATTCTTGTTGAAAAATGCTACATGTAGCACCTGTAAATGTAGGCTATGACAAATCGAGTTTGATTTTTGCTACTATGGTGAGCACAGTGTTTCACAGAGCATTCTGCTTAAAGAGCTAAGATCTGAAAGTATTTAACATTTTTCGAAGAAAAAGACGACTAAAGAAACACTGCAACATTTTGGGAAATATATTTGTTTGCTATCTGAAGCCAAAGTCAGAGAAGAAGATCGATATCAGTCTCATCTCTGTGCGCCCAGTCCAGAAATAGGTCTGGGATATGTTTAGCCTAGCTTAGCAGAAAGAATGGAAGAAGAGGGTGACTGGTAACGTCTATCTAAAGTGGAAAAAAAGCCCCCCACCAACTTGTGTATAATGTCAAAGCAACATGAACAGAAACAGAAAATGAGATATGGTCGTACTGGAACCATTTTTGCACCAACAACTCCTCGGCGCAAACATTGCAGGCAACTAGATCTTTGTGCTAAACTAGGCTAAACACATCCCTGACCAACTGTCTTGTGAACACACAGAGATAAAACTAATACAGAATTGCAGAGTTGTTTTTCCCCACTGTAAATTACTGTTTCTAACTGTTGTTTTATTGATATCCTCAACGCTCTTCAACAAAGAAACATGGGAGGCTACGGTATAGCATACTGTGACAATACTATAAGTGTATGTTATGACCATCAGTTTTAACTTTTAACTTAAGTTATTTCAACTTTTTTTCTGAGAATTTTTTTCTTTCAATTTGGTATAGCATTGTTCATCTTTTGTGATTTCACTGGGAGAGTTCTAAGCCCATCACCTAACTATGTCAATGCAAAAAAATGCATAGACATGGTTTTTATTTCGGAACCCCGGATGCCCCTAAAATAACTACCGCACTACTCTGTTAATGTTAACATTTGACTGTGGATTTTACAGCAAGTTTATTTTGCATTCGAAAGCCACAAAGTCAGCTTTTAAGCAGAGTGAAACCTGCCAAATTCAGTTGGGAAGCTTGAGGTCAAGTATTGCATTGAGTTTTGGAAATTTACTAATTATCTTATGGTATAAAGAAGTATAACAATAAAAAAAATTAATCCACTGTTTTGCTGCTTTTTTGTGCTGTAGATATGGGATTGACATGGACATCCAAATGTAAATACAGGATATAAAGATAAGGTCAGGGTTAACAGTATACAAGGTACAGTAAACGCATATTTCAGCGCAAGTCACAGCATATTTGACTTCATAGCTACAGAAGGAACGCTAAGCACACTTATGGTTCAAAACAGTATTCTGTTGAGTATGTGGTATCTGTACAGAAAAGAGACAAAATACAAAACATATTTCTTCCACATATTAATGTCATTGTTGTTCACTCTTTGTAAAATAATTAATTCTTTATCTATTCAAATTATACAGTATCGTAAATAGCATTTTCTGATGTAGCACCCTTTTCAAACATACACAGTATTTACAGTGCAGGGAAGTTAACACTGGTTTCACAGCTATAATACAATTATTTTTGCAGTAGTTTGCTACAGTTTGAATGTTACTGTGCTACTTGCTTTTTTCTTTTTTGTGATGATTTATATCCAAAACATATGGAGCTGTTTAAAAAAGGTTCTTCTGTCCCCAAAGCACTGGCACAGAATCGACATTACAATAGGTTTCCTTAGGAGTGACCACAAAAAGTACACAGTGATTATTTCTACAATACTTAAAAGGTTGTGATTTTGTGTAAACATGTACAAAAATTCCATGCTGAATAAAACCCTTTCTTTTGATATATATACTTTTTCTTTATCATATATACAATGGCAGGTAATACTGACTGTTGTCATAGGTATGGGGTTCTCTCAAAATCCAGCTGTCTTGCATTATTGGGTACATCTTCTCAGAAGTCGCCAGTCATTTAGTACGTTAGTCCTTGAAAACAGGAGTTATTGATGTTCCCTTGTAGAAAATGTTCCGGGCGTTGTCAGGGCTATTGGCTCTCTCTGGAATCAGGATGATATTATTGCCTTTTCTCCGCAGCGTGGACTCACGACTGGAGGCGACTGAGGGGGTTTCTGAAGCGGTCTCTCCACCTCCTCCTCCGCCACCACCTCCTCCAGATCCAGAACCACTACCATCCCCCGGAGTGACCCTTATGGTAGAGAGGCCCTGGGGGGGGAGCCTCTGCTCTGACTGGCTGGCGTTCTGGGTGTGAACAGTAACTATGGGTGGGGTGCTAACGGTGGCAGTGGTGGTGACGATGCGATTGGCATGCTTCCTGTCAATGGACCCATCACGTATCGAGTCTGAGCTTTCTGAGTCTCTGTTTAGATCATTGAGCTCAAAGGACTGCCTCAAATTCCCACCTCCTCCTCCTGATCCTCCTCCTGCTCCACTAGTCCCTGTACCTCCACCAGCTCCAGTGCCATGGTCCAGGGACCGCCACCTCCATGATCCACTTCCATCTGTGGATGGAGCTTGGATCACCGGCCTGTTGTTTCCAGGGTGGGCCTCTACTCTGACAATTGCTCCGGTACTTCCTGAAATACTGCCTGTGGTGCTGCCCAGTGAGCTGGGCCCTGTGGTGCTAATGGGGTCTTGATCAGTTAGTGCCCTGTAGCGAGCAGAGCCCTGGCAACTCCCAGTGGTGCTGCAGCCAATGCTGCTCTCATCTAAGCTCTTGGAATGGGTCTGTAGTAGACCCTGCTGCTTGGACATAGCAATCACTTGCATGATTCGCGGCTGGATGTTCTGCCCATTATCGTTAGTCCTGCAGGCTGTAGTCTTCTCTGCTGCTCTTTGCCAGTTAGCCTGAACTGTGCTATTTAATGTTGACATCCCCTCACTCCCTGCTCCTCCCCCCGTCCTCGGGGAGGTGGCGTTGTAATTTTCATGAGCTTCCTCTGGTATGTGGACCAGCTGTGAAGACCCAGGTCTAGATTGCATGGATATCCTGGTCCCTCCAGTGATGCCACTACAGTTATTGGGCAGGGTGGTACTTGCACCTGTGGCCAGTTTGGACATGTATGCGTGACCATCAAAGCCTCCATTCAGGCCCATAGCTGATGGCTCAGAGCTGGAGCGGAGCTCCATGCTGCCATGGTGGTGCGGATGCTGGGATGACTGGCCAGATGACGAGTCTACAGAGGAGGAGAAGGAGTCTGGGACCTGCAGGGAGCATTTGTGGTTGTTGTTCTTACTTTTCCATTGAGACAGAAGCTGCTTTGAGCGGCTGGAGTCCATGGAGGCATGGTGGAGGGTGGCAGCGTGACGTCTGGCTGCTTCCTCATATGCTGCCATGGCTTGGGGGGTGTGGACCCGAGGAAGGGTCTGGCTAAAGGTCACCATGGCGTCTTTGCTCTGAGGGCTGCGGGGGGAGATCACTTCAACATCTGCACTGGAGCGCTTCAGACTGTCATCAGGCCTCTGCTGTTGAAGGCCTCGGTGGAGGAGGCCCTCCGAGTGGGAGGTGGGTATGCCGGGCTCCCCGGCCATGCTGGCTTTCATTTGCAGGTGGTGAAGTACGGCCTCCTGGCTTATGTGGGGCAAGGAGCAGGGGGGGCGGTGTAGCAGTTGCGAGGGGCTGGCGCTGGCCTCCTCACTAGGCTGAAAATTTCCAACTGCATACAACCCCTGGCAACAGAGGAACAAGAGAAACATTATGTACAGTATATTTTACTTGATGCTTATTTACTGCTTATATACTTTACACCTTAATGAGTTCTTTGTCGAACCATTTCAAACAGACTTACAGAAAACCTGAGCTTATAGAATCATTTATGGTTTTGCTGTGCCACACCTTCAATTGTGTGTATGTTTAAAACCAACCAAACAGGGGGCATTGGGGATTCAATTTTATTTATGAATTTACCAAATTATGCTTTTCTAAAATTAAGACCTAACATCAATTTTCACTGCAACTCTTTTCTCTCACCAGAGGAAAATTGCCACAAATTACATAATACTAACTCTGTTAATTCCTAAGGACTTTTTAGCCATGTTCTGTATCATGTTAACTGAAGCCAAATGTACCCAGTTCTTCATCATCTGCACTCACATCCCCAGCTGACATTTCTGTCATTTTCTCAATCCAAGTTGGAATGGACTCCTGGGGTAGAGGAGTGTCCAGGAGGACTTGCTTTGGGTTAGATGTGATTTGATGTTGTACTCTCAGGTGCATTACAAAGGTAGGCGACAGCCTGTCTGAAGGAATTCATTTACCAAACATAACGTGACTTAAATTATGTTAGACTTCTTATGAGTCAAGTAGGGATGCCACACAGATTTAAGCTTTCATTATGGAGGACTGCTGCTCCAATCTCCAGACAGACCTTCTGTACAGGGAAACCACTAGAAAGGAAGCTGTTGATGGGACTGGCCCCTACCAGGTAGAAAGCAATGGCCCCTCCAAGCAGGAAGCCCAGGTAGACGTCGATGGCGTGGTTCTTGTACTGAATAATCCGGGTCAGCCCACAAATGATGGCACAGATAATGAAGGAGAAGACCAGCAGGGGCTTGAGAAGCTTGGATGAATCTGTCAGAGTGCTGTTGAAGTACATCTGTTGACACATGACACATTTACTGATTTATTTTTGATTGTCCTTATGATTACTGTGTTTTATCATAGCAGTGTGCCACTCCATCACCTCTCCCAGGCAACATTATTTGGCATTTAGGTGGATGCAAAACACAAGAGTAACTATATCTTCTCTGAAGTGGCCACTCTCTCTATATTGTGTGATTATTGGCGATGTTCCTCAAAGTGTGAATCACATCTCCAATCACTGTAACATTTAATTTGGGATAGATTAATATGTCAGTCAGTCCCTGCTGTGGTCATTTCACATGCACCTCACGATCTTTACTAGGAGTCAGTATTTGGGACTACATTAATTTTTCACAAGGTCAGCATATTGCTTCCAAATACTTAAATTTACTGTACAATTGTAGATCATATAACCATTTATACAAGTACTAGGAGGTGTAAGGGTGATTATTAAATGTATTGTTTCTGTAAAAACATTTCTGTTTTTATTATATATCCTATTATCATATTATTAATATTTTATTACTATTGAAGTGTATGCCATACGTCTTTGGCCGTACACTACCATTTCAAAAGTTTGGAATCGCATGTCACAAAAGCTTGATTCGGTACAGTCAGAAGGCTGAGAGGACTACTCTCTCCTGGACTACTCTCTCCCTGTGTATATATATATATATATTTGGTCTTTCATGCTTTTAGGTTGGAGAAAGTCCTCTTTACAATTAGATGTTATTGTGTTAGAAGGGTTTGCAAAAACAGTAATGTTTTGTACATGGAGAACAAAACCAGACTGAAAAAAGATACCTCTGAGCAACAGTTAAATGAGAAAATAAGAAATCACCAGTCATTGGTAAAAGACATTGGAAGCTTAGCATCAAAATCTGTGCAGATTTAAATAGGAACAGGTTCCTGTTTCAGTGTCAAGTGCACAATAATGCCTATAACAGGCTGGAATTAACAGGCGTGTTGCTTTAGCAAAACTATTCTTAAAACTTCAAAATATATATAGAAGGTTAGTCTCGAGTTAGCACTATTGGAATTGGATCACGGAATGTCAACTGAACATACTATGGACCAGTGGTGGACAGTACACGGAGTACATTTACTTGAGTACTGTACTTAAGTAAATTTTTTGAGTATCTGTACTTTACTTGAATATTTGTTTTTTTGGAAACTTATGACTTTTACTCCACTACATTTCTATGAAGGTTGTCGCTACTCATTACTTTTAAGCAGCTTCGAAGTCAGCTGTAGAATTTTTTTTCTTTTCTAAAATTCGATTGGCCACATGCTGTGTTCTTCACAGGAGAAAAACCAATCACAGTACCCTCTCTCAACTGGGTTTGATGTGAAAGCGGAAATATGTCATCCAGCTCTATGAAAAAAGCGCAAGCAAGACATCCGCTTTCAAAGTAAAATGCATCCATTCAATTTTGTTAGCAAAGCGCAAACGACTAACCCGGTGGTAGCAATGGTGATGGCAGATAAACACACCGATTCCAAACCAGAGCACCCATGGCCCTATCTCATAGTGTGAGGGGGGAGGAAAATGAAAATGACAATGGCTGTCCTTTTTGTTGATTCGATTGCATTTCTATGCTGAAGTTTTTACAGGCGTTTCTAAAGGCTTTGTGTAGCATAGTGGTTCTACAAGAAAGTCAGTGGATTCATTAGGTGGTTTCAGAGAGTTCCAAGGTTCTGTAAGTGCATTGTGAAAACAATACAGCAATGCCTTGATATTAAAAAGACAAGCAACTTTTACTTGTAGTGGAGTAATATTTGACCACGAGTATCTATACTTTGACTCAAGTAAAGTAAAGTAATGCTATGGACTGACAAATCACAGTTTAAACCTATTAAATCTAACCACTGAGTAGACCACAAAGGGCCAAAAGAAAAATGGGTTCCCAAAATATTTAGCCCAATTGCAAGCACTGTTGTGGTTCAATAATGACCTAGAGTCACTTGCACTTTTCTGGACTGGAAAACAAATTCGAAATCGAAGGGTTACAAATGGTTACAACATTATTCTCCTCTGCATGCAACACTGCAACACAAAATAGCCATTATTGAAGTAAAGAAGAAAAACATCAATATAACAGGTGATTCCAAACCTTTGAATGGTAGTGTATATCATAAATGCTCCCTTGGCCTCTAAGACCCTGAGTGGGAAATCCGGTGTACACATTTGATTGACAGCTGAGCCAGCAGGAGCACAGAGACATAGCCTAATGTAAACAAGCTAGAACTTTAAACTATAGTTTATAAACGACAAACACAGCGATTCTTTGACGGTGACGATATTATGATTATTATTTTCAGGATGATGATGACGATAATTATTACTATGCAGTTTATTAATACTATGATTATGATGATGATGATTAGTATTATTATTTTCAGGATGATGATGACAATGACCATTACCATGCAGTTTATTAGTACTATGATGAAGATGATGATGATGAGTTTATTAGTACTATGATGGTGAGGATGTTGTTAATGATGGTGATTATTATATGTTATAAAATTGCCAAATATGCATTTGGCCAGATGATGGCGCTATAATTAATATTCAAAGGCCCTTCACACCATGACTCTGATCGACTTGAAATTTGACACACATATCCAGCTCAATGTGCTCTACAACAAAGCCTCTTGTACCATAAGTCAGCCATGATGGATTTTTTGCTCACAATGTTTCATCACATTAGTCATCATAGTTTGCATAATGTGATTTCGACTACTTCAACACCAAATTTGGTATACAGCATTGCAGGACTGAGCAATTTGAGCCCGACCCATAGGGGGCAAGTATTAACCAAAATCTGAAGTGTCAAATTGACTGGTGCATGCGGGCATGGTCTATTTATCGTTATTTGCATTTTTTTGCTCAATTTACTGCAAGCTGGAACGAGCTGGATACATGAAACTTGGCACCATAACTGGAAATGATGTGCAAATGCTTCACAAAAAATATGATCCCACTTGGCCTGATGGTGGTGCTATAATTAACAGCCAAAAAAGTGACAACATAGGAGGCCCGCCCCCCACAACATGAGTCTGATTGACATAAAAGTTTTACACCATCTACAACTCCATGTGCTCTATAAAAAACATCTTGTTTGCAGCTTTAACTCTGGGCAATTGAACTGTTTCCTACAGCAAAATGTTTTGATGTTTTGTTTCGCTATATTTTATTTATTTATTTATTTACTCATTTCCTGATTTGTTTTCATACTTATTTATCTATCTTCTATTATATATTATTCTCTCTCCATTATTGTTATAGTTGTTGTTATTGTTAATGCCCCCTTTTTTCATTCCTTTCCTTGTTTTTTTTTTCTTCTCTCTCTCTCTTCCCCCTATATCCTTACACACATACATATACACCCACGGGCATTCGTAGTACAACAAGACCTAGATCTAAATGTGTCTACTCAATTTTACTCCTATTACTGTAATTATTTAAGCGTATCTGAATTTCTATGCTTTTCTTGTTTTGTTGTTTCTCTGTCTTGCCTTGTCAGGTCTCAAAATATTCCTGTTAGTCACTTGATCATTTGTCTTGCACTATTAATAAAAAACAACAAAAAACGATAGATAGCGCCTTGTTAGCAGTGGTGTTGAAGACTAAGGACCATGCCATTTAGTATCTAATCTGACTGATGTTGACATTTGCAGGTGAGTTTTTAGTGTTCTGTTCACTATGCTACAGCGACTAGCTAACTACCAACTAACTAGCTAGCAAGCCTGCAAACCGATGTTAGCAATGAGATGGGCCAGCCAGTCTTTTTTCTTTGTTCCTGAGGTGAATGAATTCTACACAGTGAAGCAAAAAAAGTGTAGAGGAAAGACCCATGCAGAAAAGTTAATCATGGCTTCCATCATCCACCACTCAATGTTTCACTGTATTAACTTCTACTTTATGATTAGGCACTTCATGGGAGGGTGAGCAGGGTTAAGTGTTTGCGTGGGCTGAAACCATTACTCACTGAAACATAGACAGCGGCGAAGGATGCAAGGGTAGCGTGCTGAGACGGGAAGGATTTTCTGCAAGAGATGAAAGAACAGAAATAGACTCAGCCAACGTTCACATCTGTATGTATGAGTCAACAGGGGGTGGAGAGAGGGTTTAATCTTAGCCAACAAACACAAGCATAATGAGATATCTCAAATACACACACACTCGGTTGTTATAAGTGAATGACTGAACCAAATGAGATGCATCTTTTCATGTTCTTCTACCTTTTGTTCACATGTTAGAACAGAAAATACAATTTAATAAAGGTGGTTAGACAACAATGAAGCAGGTTTTTACATTGCAGTGATATCTTTATTTTACAGTCATATACTGCAGCATAGCAGCAGGACCTTGACTGTGTGCTACATAATGAAAGTGAACCTGTGGCCCAGTTTCTCACTGAGCTCCAACCCAATGACCTACTTCTGACAACTCCTGGTACTCACTCCTCCAACCAGCCCTCCATCTTTACTCCTGACTCCACATGTGTGTGAATGTGTGTTTTGGTGCATTCATGCAGTTGTATCTTTACGTATGTTTGTGTGTGAAATAACCAAAACCACTATAGTTGTATATATTAGTATGCATCTGCTATTATGCAAATATATCATTATATATGTATATTGTCTGTAAATAGATCCTCTGACGTGTTTCCAATGTTTCCAGAACTAAAATGACTGTAACTTTAGAGGATATCCACTTGATTTGATTAACTCAGACTGCTAAAGCCTCATACTAGTTTCAGATGAACTTTAAAATACATTTTTGCATGGAGGGTGGACTGTAGATTTTGTCCCCAATCTCACGCTTTTTAGACTCATTTGGAAGTTGAACTAAATATAACTTTTAACACCAATAAACATTACAAGAAGTGCCCGTCCCGTATTCTAGTATTAGTATCTGTTTGCACCCAATGCTGCTTAAATGTGAATGAAGCTGTACACAAGTTGTAGCAGCCTGAGGTTTGTGTTTGATACATCCTGGGCCATTGGAAAGTACTACCAGTGACTTTTTTGGGTCCAGGAACTGTGGCTCAGAAGCTAAATTCCTAAGGTCAAAAAGTAGGTAATGTTCCTGAATTAAAACGTCCCCTGGAAAAGTTCCTATGAAAATTAAATATGGAATTTTCTTTTGCTAAAGGGAGTGCTTAACTATGGTGGTTTTTATTAGTCAGTTGGTCTCTCTGCTTCTGCTGTTAAAATAGGTTAATAATACCCCTGGTGCACAACCACTGCAGCAAAACAGCTTTCCATGCTGCTCTGTGGAAGCTAAAGCTGCCACAGAGAGAGCGGAAGACAGTGTTTATGCCAGGAGCAGCAAGTTATATTTAGACCCCCATAGTCTGCAGTCAAATCTATGTGTGTCCTAAATACACGGGTCAAACCTAGCCTCATCCCCTTCACCCACTTCCCTATGCTGCCACACATGCACACAGGCACACACACACACACACACACACACAAAGTGGAGACATGATTCCGTTAAATGTCACAGAAACCAATCTCCATTGAGGTACCTGCTTTAATCAGAGACAGTCAGGTTTAGAACAGAGAAGGCGGCAAACAGACAGACTCAGTGTTGGTGACTTTAAGCGAGCATCAATCCGGAGGACCTTTGCTGGGCAGGACTCTGCTCTGGCTGTCTCAGAGGACTTAGAAAGAGCTCAGACATGAACAGCTAAATCACAGGGAATTATGAGAGGTGCTGTTGAACTGTATTGTATTATACAGAGAGGTGTTTCTGTTATTTAGCCTACCCTTACTGACAATAAATGGGTGGACAAAATAATAGAAACACCTGTCAGTATAACACAGTACAATGCAACAGCACCACAAACTACAGACTCAAAAATGAGCATGCAGTTGAATCAACAACTCTCTAAAACACTTTCAACAAAAACTAAACATTACATCCTTCATGAAGGTAGGATTTATTGCAGGACTGTTATACTAGATTGGATTAGTTTTAGCTAGGTGAACCGAATAAACTGCCAACTGTGTGTACATATTCACTATAGTGACATCTTGTAAGGAAGTGAGGCCAAGCTAGGTCAAGTTTAAACGAAATGTAGATCCCATTACTTCTTTTGACACTGATGAGGAAGAAAATACATATTCATACATATGTGATGGACCACAGCCTCTTCGAGCCTCATTTTGAGCCTACTAGGCTTTCAAAAGATGGGAAATTAGAGGATAGGATAAGGAGAAATAATGGCCATCAGTGAGAAACTGAGTTGTGGTGTGAAGAGAACCAATATATGATACAATATATAATGTTGTGTTGTTTCATTTCACAAAGTTGTGAAGTTTTCTATCACATATGAGATATAACATGTTAATTAGTGAGCTTTAGAGGTGTAGACAGAGCCAGGCTAGCTGTTTCTGTAACAATTTACTTTAACCCCTAATTTAGCATTTATAAGCACTATATAAACATTTAATAAATGGTTTATAACATATTATAATTTAGTTGTACATAGACATAAGGGCATTTTTAAGTGTTATTTACAACTATGTTTTACTATATTGTCACTCATTATCTGTTTATACACCAGCCTCCACTTATGAATGCCCACAGTAGGAATTACAGTTACAGTGACAAATACATTAATAAACACTTATATCTTCTTACAACTACATTGTGTGTGTTATAACAACTTCTTATTCATTTGTAAATAGCTTATAAATGCTAAATAGAGAGATTAAAGTAAAGAATTATTGTAAGCCGGGCTAATGGCTTCCTAACACACATTAGATTGGTATCGACCCTCTCATCTCTCTGTCAAAAAATAAACAAATAAGCTAATTTCCTAAATTGTTTACCTTCCTCCAATAGAAACACACGACATAAACAATATGGTAAATGTGGTTCTTAGAGTCGTGACCAAGCCTTATGAACCCCTTCCTGTTTAGCTAGATGTTGCCTAGCAATGCAAACAACAGAACATCAGAGCTTCAGGAACTATATTTTATGATATTTAAAACAGAACAGTGGGATGATAATTGGTTGTATGTGTAACTTTACGACTGATGTTTTTAATTTGATTACAAATGGGATTTTATAGGCCAGTGGCAAGTTTGTATGTTCAATAATTGCAAGGACGTGGGGGCAAACCGGGATCTCAGCCCCCGAGTCATCATGCAATTATGGAACGTACAACTTGTTGGGTATCATCCCACACTTAGCTTTCGTAAGGATGCTAAAGTAGTTTCCATATCTACTTGTGACAGAATAAGATGTTTTCATTCTCATTCTTTTGATCCAGCCCAGGTTGGGTGTGCACAGAATTTATTTCATACGGGATTTTCTTTTCTTTTTCCACCTTAATTTAGTATCATTGAGCCTCCTTATTGTCATTATCAGAGGTAATTGTTTACAGAATTTCAGGGAACTATGATATTTTCTCTTTAATGAAGCTTCTTTAATGATCTGGGTTTCTCCAAAATCCATGCACAATCACAGAAACCTGCCAGTGTTTGTTTTTGTAACCAAGAAGAACATCAAACGGCTAGCCCCCTCTCTCCGTCTTCTTCTCTCTCTGGGACCAAAACAATTCTGCTCTGGCTTATACTTGAATGAAAATAGATCCCAGCAACAAACAAAAAACAACAATCAGCAAAGAGTGAAACCTGCTAACTGCTACACATATGGTAATATAAGGCATAAAAACAATGCAAGTGTATGATGACTATTTTCATGAGAACATGATACTGTAAATGTAACATGCCAAAAAGAGTAGGGTCAATATGATGCAATTAAATAAAACGATGATTGCTATTGGTTTTTAGTCACTTGTTATTTTTTTGGCACTGTCCCAGAGATCACATGATAATCAGAGTGGCTGTTGCTGTGATTCTTCCTTTTCCTTTTCCTTTTCCTTTTCCTTTTGTATTTAGTGTAGATAAAGTTTGACTGTCTGTAGGGTGCACTCTCTGCTTTGTCTGTAGGTAGGGCTAAATAATTAATTGTTTTTACATTGAAATCACAATTTGAATGAGTGCAAATGTCAAATCTCGATAGCCACGTGAGTTTAAAAATAATTTACATCATTAATTTCTTAAAAAGATGTAAAAAAATATGAAGTGAAAGTTGTAGTCGTGACCATCGAATTCACCTGCAAAGGTATTGTTTAGTCCATATAGCTTAATGATAATTTGGTGATCTGTATAAATTATAAAATGAAACTGCTGTTTTGTGGCGAGTATTCTCTCTGTGTGCTAGTGAACAAATGCATGAAGAAATAATGTCTGCTCCCTGAGCCTGACTTTGTTTGAAACATTGAGGGGGGTGGAATCTGAATCAGCTTTATTGGCCAAGTATGTGTACACATACAAGGAATTTGACTTGTTTGAATCTACACGTTTTTTTATTGCTCTCAATGTTCTTATACAGGGATAGACATAACAAAAGCTAAGAACAAACGCAACAAAGCTGAACAAATCAAGTCAAATGTTTCTGTCAGTTGTAAACAATACAAATAATGCAAAGACAAATAAATATTGAATGGATATATGTAACCGGTCGTGTATAGCATTGTGTTTGGATGATAAGGCCCAGACCAGGATATGTTTGGAAGATATCTCTGTTTATTCTGACAGAGGAAGGAAACAGCAAAATCCTCCGGTCAATGACGATCACACAATACGAGCCCCTACACAAATTAAATTACATAGGAATATCAGTGAGCTACACAATAAATTTAAGCTAATAAGCAAGGCTAAAACACGGAAATTTCCAGGCCATAATGTCGCTTACCTCTCCCATGGAGTACAACAACAAAAGGGGAGAGGTAAAGGCGGGAAACACGGTTTATAGGGACGACACACAAACTTTTCACAGATCCTGAATGCAGGTTGGGAGTCATTGGGGAGGGATGAGGGGGTGGCAGGGGGTGTAGTTCATTGTTTGATGTCTGAGTCGGAGGGGGTGGAGGGTGTGAATGTGGGCTTAACAAACCTGTGGTAAAACACATTTAAGTCGTCGGCCAGTTGATGGTTCTCCACAGTGTGGGGGGATGGTCTCCTGTAGTTAGTGAAGTCCTGCAGGCTCTTCCACACTGACTCCGGGTCGTTGCCTGAAACCCTTTCGGGCCTTTCAAAGTTTCAGTGTAGCTTCTCTTTGCTACTCTGATCTCCTTTATCAGTGTGTTTCTGGCCTGGTGGTACAGGAATCAGTCTCCACTTCTGCAGGCCTTCTCCTTGGCCTGACCGAGCTGCCTAGGTTTTGCTATAAGCCAGGGTTTATTCTTGTTGTATGTACAAACAATGGTGACAGAGGCAGGTGCAGATGCCAGTAGCTGCCGCAAATTTCACTACAATTTCGTTTGAATTTGTTAGTAATTATTACTGAAGCACGTATTACCTATGGAAGCACGTATTACCTATGACATAAATACACTCATCAACACTGAAAAAGGAAGGGCAGGGATTGGATTAAGTACAGCAGACCTTGAGACAATGCCCACAACATCTTTGGTCACCCAGCCAGACAAGTCAGACCTAACGCTACCGCGAGAGGTGCAATTGCCCCAGGAAGAGGGGGAAGAGAGCCAGAATAAGAGCTAAACTAAACCAGCTTGGACCTAAGGCTAACCCACTACCCAGCTTACTTCTGGCTAGTGGCTAGTCACAGGAAAATATAATGGATGAAAAAAGACTCAAGCTAACCCAGCCACACAAAATTAGAGATTGTTGTGCCCACATCTTTACAGAGATGGCTCCATCACAACATCCCGGATCAAGCTATTGCTCTCAACGGGCAGACCATGCCCCCGCCAACAGAACACAAAACTCCAGTAAGACAGATGTGAACTCTATGTTTACATCAATTATACTTGGTGCTTAAACATAGTCAAAGTTGAATTCACCAGTATTTTTGTTGCTGCTGTTTACCCCAGATGCAGTTAAGAAGGTGGATGGCTGCCTCGGTGTGTTTGGATTATCATCTCTGTACATTGCACATTTTCTCTGTACTTCATACTGTGAAGTTTTGGACAATACTTGGTCAATATCTTGCACAAACTGTACAGCTCTTTCATTCTAAAAACAGATATATTGTGCATATTTTACATAATTTATATAATTTTTACATAATTCTCTTACTATGTTTATTGTTATGCACCAAAACACCAAGGCAAATTCCTTGTATGTGTAAACCTACTTGGCAATAAACCTGATTCTGACTGTGATTCTGATTGTGATTCAGATTTTAAAAATGCACTACAGGAACTGTGTGAGGTCATCAGCAGTCACATGACAAAACAACTGGATGGTATTTTTATTGTAGCTGGTGATTTTAATCAAACAGACCTCAGAACTGTTTACCTAAATTCCAACAAGATGTCTGCACCCCACTAGGGATGTACTACCCTGGACCATGTTTACATGAACATTTCTGTCAGCCACAAAGCCCTCCCCCGCCGCCATTTTGGTCAGTCATACCATATTTCCCTGCTTCTCCTGCTTACTTATTCCCAGCTGATTAAAAGGGTCAAACCATCAGAAAATACAGTTAAAGTGTGGACAGACGAAGCTACAGCAGCTCTACAGGACTGTTTTGAGTGCACAAACTGGCACATGTTCAGAGATGCCGCCACCCAGGAGAACCACATCAATCTTGAGGAATATACAGACAGGTGACAAATTAAAGGGAAAACAACATAAAGTGTCTTAGTAAGGTGTTGGGCCACCATGTGCTGCCAGAACAGCTTCAATGCGTCTTGGCATTGATTCTACAAGTCTGTGGAACTCTACTGGAGGGATGGAAAACCATTCTTCCAAAAGATATTCCCTCATTTGGTGTTTTGATGATGATGATGAAGAGTGCTGTCAAACATGTCGGTCCAAAGTCTCCCATGGGTGTTCAACTGGGTTGAGATCTGGTGACTGCGAGGGCCATAGCATATGTTTCACATCATTTTCATACTCATCAAACCATTCAGTGAGCCCTAATGCCACTGTGGAAGCATCTGCATTCTGCAAGTTTCTCCACTCATTTATTCAGGTTTTTCCTTAAATTTGTCACCCATCTGTACATCAACAGTGGCATCACGCATCAGCCAATGTGTTGATGATGTGGTGATTACAAAGACAAAAAAAACATTCCCCAACCAGAAACCCTGGATGAATGGAGAGGTGAGGGCGTTATCCAGATTTTAAAAAAGCTTCCTTTAGGTCAGGTGAAAAGGAAGCATACAACAGCGTCAGAGTCTGATAGCTGGCATCAAGGAGGCAAAGTGAAGACATCAGGAAAGACTGGAGAGAGACCTCAACAACAACAACACCAAAGATATGTGGCAAGCGATTCAGACCACGAGTAAAGCTGCCTGATAACATCACTGGCTGTGTACAAAGAACATGTGCCAATCAACTAGTTGATGTCATTACTGACAATTTTTAACATTTCACTGTCACAGGAGACTGTTCCCATCAGCTTCAAGACAGCCACCATCGTCCCTGTATCTAAAAAGTCTGCAGTGCTCCACCGCAGCTCCACTGATGTAGACAGGGGTGTGTCTTTGCCTCCTTTTTTCAAAAATCAACAATCATCTCCTTGGTTTTGTTGACGTTGAGCAGTAGGTTGCTGTCTGTGCACCACCCGGCAAGATTGTTGATTTTTACCCAATATGAATTCTCATTGTTGTTTGTAATCTGGCTGATGATGGTAGTGTCGTCTGCAACTTTCACAACAAAGTTCTCTCTCTGTCCGGGATTGCAGTCATGGGTGTACAGCATGAACAGGAGGGGGTTGAGTACACAGCCCTGGGGGGCTCTGGGAGCACCAGAGTGGAGGAGGTGTGACCTGTCTGAACTGTCTGGGGTTTGTTTGTGAGGAGGTCCAATATCCAATTGCAGAGTGTACTACTCAATACCAGAGTGCTAAGTTTGCCAATCAATTTAATGGGAGAGATTGTGTTGAATGCTGAGCTGAAATCAACAAACAGCATTCTGATGTATGTGTTGTCGGTGTGTGATAACTCTGTGGCATCCTCTGTGGATCTGTTGGTTCTGAATGCAAACTGGTCACGGTCCACACTAGCTAAAATACACGCCTAGTCTATTTTTGATGGAAGCCGCGTCAAGCTGCACAGAGCAGATGAGCTGGGAAGTCAAACACAGGAATGGCATAGAGCATCCAGTCAATTTTCAAAATAAAACATCCTGTACAAACTCTTGATTGTATTTCACATCACTGCATCAACAATACGACACCAGGCCAGAAATAGCACAAAAATCAAGGAAAAATCTGAGCAAGTCAACAAAATCAGACAGACAAAATGCTCTGCTTCTGAAATGCTCCTGGTGGGGTATGAAGCCGTGCAGAGGACGGAACAAATATAAACTCAGAAGGGGACAAAAAAACATAAAACTTAAAATGTGATACTTAAAAAAATGTAAAAGAAAGAAACATGTATACAAGTTTAATAGTTCAAAGGCTTGTGACCCATTTAAAGCTTAAATGAAATCTGTAGCTGAAAGTATGCAGAAGTAGTAGAACTTTGTGGAGTGGAGTAGGTTGAAGGGGATTATAAGATTTCAGTTAAATTGTAGAAAAAAGCTGAATACAAGCATAAATATCTTTTAAGGAGCTTAACATTTTGACATTTGAATGGCTTCTTTTGCTGTTAAATCAGCATTCACACCAATAAAGATTTGAATAACAATAGTGTGAATGCTGTCAGCATACAAACTCTGATCCTCTCAACTTAAACACAGTGTGTCATCTTGCAGCTTTCAGTGGGTGTCTATCTTTCTCAATATAAAAAATCTTCTCAAATGTCTCCTCACCTGCCCTGGTTGATGGCTGCAGGATCGGCCCCTGAGCAGATATCCTCCATGATATAAGGGTTCTGCTCACAGCTGACATTGAGTGTGGTGTAGTTCGGTTTACACACTGTGAGGAAGTAGGGTGTCGGGTAGCCTGTCATCAGTTGGAGGATGTCGGTGATGAGGGCCGTGGCACAAAGACCGAATGCATGAACACCTGAGGACAGAGGAGGATGTGATGTAAGAAACAAGCTGAATGTGCAGACAGAAGCATAAACACAGATCGTATTATTGTTGTACAGGGCCAATATATACAGGCAATATAATTATTAGCTTTAATATCAGTTAAGTTTAAAACATTACAGTCCGCCTTTGAAACACATTGTTTTGTAGTTGATAGACACACAGTATACAATTCACACACAAAGACATGAGCCATCATCAGACATGATAGTAGGACTTGCTTTAATGCTTGGTGTCTTTTTCTAAGACACACACACACACACACACATGCGTAGACATTTAAATCAACACATTTTGGCTAACAGGGGTGGAAGTAACAAATTACATTTACTCTACATTTATATTAACTCAACATTAACAAAGTTGTATTTTTGTGTGCATGAACTTTTTTGAGTATTTCTTAAAAAATCAGTCCTTTTTATCACAAGTATTGTACTTCACTATTTCAAGTCACATCCATTACAGCGTAAGAGCAAAAGTCACATGAAAAAGTCATGATAAACCCTGTGAGAAAGGAATGAAAGAAAGATGCCAAATCAATAGCTGTACCAGAGAAGAATCAGAACTCAGAGGTGACACTCTGCACTTGGCTGACACTCTGGAAAACATTCACGTTGATCATGTACGTTCATTAAGGGGTGCGAGGGGTGGTAAAAAAAAAAGGTCACATCTAAAATCAAAAACAATCGTTAATCACTGATTTAATGCACCTCCCAGCAAGCAGGCTAAGTGACCCAAATCAAACACACCAACAAAGTTGCCTGACCAACAGGTGCATGCTAGGTCTGGTTATAATACTCAGTGCTGATAAAAAGCATCCAGCGGTGACCTCTACATTTGCATAGGCTCATCTAACTTCAGTGAGGTGTGTCAGGCCTTTCTGCCGCTGCTTCTGTTCGTGACAATAATCCCTGTCACAGCTTTGACTGCAGAGAGCCCATTCAGCTCGAAAGCTCACAATGTTTACTCAGAGTACATTTTAACTGATCTACTTTTTACTTTTATCTGAGTACACTTTTACACAAGTAACTTCATTTTTACTTGATTAAAGTTTCTTTCAAGTAACAGTACTTTTACTTGAATAAAACATTGTAATACTCTTTCAAGGGCTGAACAATTAATCGAAATATTATCGAAACCGCAATATGGCCAAGTGCAATATCCAGATCTCCAGATGTGAGGGAACATGCTTGTTTGGTACAGACCCCAGCAAAAATCACATCATCATCATTTTTTAAATTTGTTTTCAGTGAAAATGAAATTCAAAAATTCCCACTTAAATCGTGACTCATATCACAATATCTGTCAAAATAATCACAATATGATTTTTTTTTGCATATCGTTCAGCCCTAACTCTTTCCACCCCTGTTGGCTACAATGGTCTGTCTGGGTTGAGAAATCTTAGCATAACATTAGTTAAGTAAATGTTGGTTCTTGCTCAGTGGAGAAGTTGAGCAACTACCAAAACTGCCTAATGTTGCAAATGACTCATGAGAAAAGCAGGAAAGCTGGAAAAAATACTGATCAGTCAGTCACCATACTTTCAGGCAAGTGTACAAAAAGAAAAAAAGTCAGTGTACCAACGAAGCGGACGGCTCTGCGTATGAAGGAGTTGAAGTTGCAACCAGCAGCGTTGATGTTGGCCTCAGCCCCGGTACCACTCTTCCTCCGAGACAGACAGCAGAACAGGATGGCCTCTCCAATCATTATCTGTTAAAACAACACACCAGTCACACCTGTTTGCATGTAGAAGTGGCTGACAAGGGCAGGATTTCCACTGGGGATGAGAGCAGACCCCTTACTTTTTAAAATCCTATTTTTGTCCCTCAACTTTTACAGCTTTTCTTTGCAAGGTTACAAGGGGCAGCTTAACCCAGCATGCACTGAGTGAGAAGCTGACATACTCACCCTGGGGTTTTGCCAGTCTATTGGTTTTTGTGATTATTTGTGATATTCATATTCCTACATGCAATTTAATGTTATTTTATAACCTGTAATTAATTGCATGAAGCAAGCCTTAATGTTTTTACTTGACATATGTAAACAGTAACATCTGAGTCTCAGAACGTTGTAATCCTCTGGGATTGGCTGTTTGATGTGGGCGGTGTCCCACACCTCGGCCTATCTATAGCTCTCCAAGCTCTGGTTTAAGCCAAGAGTGCAGGCCAAGACAGCTCTTTCCCGTGTGATACACTCATACACACAAATACCAACTCCTCCAGAAATGACATGTGGTGTTGCAGTGAGATACCTGGCTATCTGCAGAACAACTAATTAATGGAGAGAAGAAAAAGGAAGGCAGCAGAACCTCTCTTCTACCACAAACTGAAAAATAATTCTTTATGACACTAATGCAGGTACATCCTCCAGTTGTGACGCTGTGCTGAGCAACAGCAGTCTTCTTGCTAGTTTTGCTAAGTTTGAAATAACTGCTTCTCAAACTACCCAAAACTTAAAAATTGATTTGGAACATGATTTGGAAATAAGAGCTTAAGAGTGTTTTTGTCTGTGGGGAATAGAAGACAGGACTGGGTTGGAGAGGTGAAGACATCTGATTTCGGATAAACTACTACTTTTTGTTTTTTGTTTTTAAAATAAGATAAGATAAAAAATATTGAAGGGGTTGTTAATGAGACAAATTAATAAGCAAAGTGAGTGCGAGTGATAATAAAAGCTAAGTGGTGGCTCCTTGGTTCCTGTGGACCCATTTAAAATAACAGATGGAAGTTACTTTTTAGGGGATAGGTGCAGCCCATGTGTGTTTGGAATGTGCAATTTTGAGTTTTTAAAGGGACTGGATCTTCTTATTCATTTGTCTTTTTGTTTTTCTTGGATAATAGGAGCCTAAATGCCACTTTTCATGAAAGTTAATGGAATAGCAGGGAATATATACCAAAGTTATAGAATAGAAAATGACTAATGGAAAACATCAAAGTTAATTTTATTTCATGAAATTGCAGAGGCTTGAGTAAATGTGTAAAGGTAAAATAGGTTATGAGTAGAGTAAAATATCTAAAATCCAAGGTAGTATTTCTTCAAGAGATACATGTACATATGCAAGCTGAGGAAACATCTAAGATAAAAAGATTTCCAGGTCAAGTGTTCTCAGTTTCCTTTTCCAACAGTTCCAGAGGGGTTATGATATTAATACACAAATCAGTTCAAATGGAAATTCAGGCTGTGGTTGAAGACCCCGCTGGTAGATTCTTAATTTCTATCTTATCTGTAAAATTTTATTAAATTAATCTACGTGGACCTGATACTGATGACGCTACCTTTTGCTTTGCAAATAAAACATCAGCAAACTGAAAGGGCAATTTCTAAAATACAAGATGCAAAGGCAAATACTTTAGTATATCTTATGAAGATAAATACCATTATAATTTATAATAACCTTTATAAATCTGATCATTCTATTAATTTGTACTCTCTAAAAGAATTTTTAAATAAGCTTGATATTCCTAGGATATCAGATGACATTAGGGTCATTCCATATCAACTCACCTAGGACCTCTCAGTTCATGTCATGGATTTTCTTGACAAAAATAATGTGAAAACTTCTATTAAATTCATGGGACCTTACAAAATCCTACAGCTCTACTCCACATACGTTTTTAGTTATGAACTTAGAAGTTTTATCATTTCATCATTTTTGTCATTCTTTGTATGTGTACTCAACTGCTTATTTTTCACTGGATTGGGTTGAAATTTGTACTAAACATCCAAGAAACCCTAAGGATAATGTGCAACATGTATTCATGTAAATAGTTGTTGTTGAATAAAAATAATTAATTTTCAAAAATTAATATCTCCATTAGTGTTGTTGTGTAGTATTAATATAGTTCTCGCACATCTACAAGTTATTTGGTCCTGCATAAAAAACTGAATGCCAGGAAATTTGCAAGTTACAGAGCTGTAACAGAGCTGTTACTTGCAAATTTCCAGAACCCAATGAAAAATAGGCTCAGTAGGTATCACACAGAGATAGAAAACCTTGAAGTCAACATAGTACAAATATCTATCTGTGAAATAAAACCACTGAATGTGATATTATAGCCAGTGAAAAGTACGGAAAATTAGTTATTTTCAAAAAAATATTAAATGAGTAATATGATGTCTTTGAATTTTTTTATATATTTGCAATGAATATTAACACTTTCCCATAAAAAAAGTTTCTCGGAAATTAAAATAACACTTCTTGGGAAAATATACAGTCAAAATATCTTAAAAAGTGGGTTTTTCAGCTCTGAAGCGATATTTAGCTGATCTGTGGCACTCAGCTTTTTATGCAGGACCAAATAACTTCTAGATGTGACAGAACTCTATTAATACTACACAGAATCAACATTTGGCTGCAAGAAAGTGAACACTAGTGGAGATATTAATTTTTGAAAATTAAAGATTCTTCGTTCGGGTAAAATTTATTTATTTATATTCAGCAACAACTATTTACATGAATACATGTTGCAAATTATCTTCAGCGTTTCTTGGATGTTCAGTACTTATTTCAGCCCAATCCAGTGAAAAATAAGCAATAGAATACACATAATCACATTAATCACATTAACTTTGGGAAAGAATCAACTTGAACTCAGGTAGTAAACCACAGAAAAAAATCAAAAGCACTTTTAGGGGCAGTGTCAAGTTCAAGTTCAAATTTGGTTTATTTGTCACATACAATCATACTGGGTATGTGTGAAATGTGTGTCCATTAGCTCTTTCAGTCGTGCAGTAAAAAAATAAGTTTAAAATAGAATAGGAATAAAGAATAAAATAAGTAATAGATAATAATGTAAATTATGGTTATTTGGATATTAAAGGTGTAGTCTATGATTCTGGAGAAAGCTTGCTGATATTTGAACTCAACAGCCAAACAAATACACCCCTCCCATCAGTGCTCCTTCAAACTTGAGCAAGTAACGCACAGCATTAGTTTGTCCTGTGCACGAGCATGAGTTGTGACATATTATACCGAAGTGTTTTGTGGAAACGCGGCTGAAGCGTCTGTATTTGACAACCTGGGTTGGTGGCTCTACCCGAGTCGCTCTGTTTGTTTCCCGTTTACAGAGCCAGGGCTGTGTATGAACAGCGGACTTTTATTTCAGCGCATACACAGAATGGAAAGCTAGCGGACCGTGAGGAGATATTCACTGAATTTGATAAAAACTGTTTTGATTTGGAATCATAGACTACATCTTTAATATGTGATTATATAACTTATGGCATTTTGGTTATAAATGATAGCAAACTTCTAATATAGGTAAAAGCACATATTATTATAGTAAGTACACATTCAAACAATAGGAGAAGCAATCAAATAATAACATTGCAGCATTTTAGGAGCATAAATATTTCTGTGAAAGTTCTCTTTCGCTGGAGAGGAGGAGAGAAGCGAGCTCCTCAGAAAAAGGGGGTGGGGTCCAGGGGTGCTTTCCAGAGTGGCCATAAAGTAACGTGTTCAGACACACATTTTTAGTATCACGGTTCTATTTTCCGGTTCTGTCGGTCCAGTAGTAATGTTGTATTATTTTCCCTTTTAATCCCATTTTGAGAAGTATGCCATTCTTTTGTGTGGAAGTGAGTCAAAGGTCTGGGGGTTAAATACCAGGCACAGCAGGGAGGCAATTCCCCTGCTAAATATCGGGCCTGTGTAATCTCAACATGGTTCCCAAGTCCATTAGCAGTCAGTTGTAGTGCTGTACGGTATACTGATACTAGAAAGGTATCGCAATACCCTGCCGTTACAAACGGTACTATACCTCATTTTATTAGTACCGATACTTTAAGAATGACAGTGTTTTAATAAGAGCCGTATTTCTTATGAGTTGCGTCGATGCACGACAGCGGGGCAGTGTGTGTGTGCAGTGCTCTGCTTCCACTCCCTGCACTCCCTCGGCTCTTGCCAAATGTCCACAGCTTGCTGACAAAGTAGACACACGGAGCGAAATATGGCATTAATGTTATTTCGCTTTCATAGTCGACAGTCAGGTCAAGCCCACAGACACCACAAAGCCCGTCTGTAAAAGATGTTTTAAACCCACGCAGACTAACAGAGCCAACATGTCCAACTTGGCAAAGCAACTCACCGACAGACATGCTGACCTGTTCAAGGGACTCAAAGAGCGACAGGTTAGCGAAGGTGACAGATAACATCATTACATGCCCTCAAATAGAAGTCAAACAGAGTGATTTATTTTGTGACAAGCAAACTTTTTTCACCATCGCAGTTTGATGAGGTAATTAAGAGCAGTGATAACTGTTTCATTTGGCTTTAGCTTTTTAGCTAACTTACCAATGTGGCAAACATCTCTACATGCAAACGCAACATTCACACTGGTAACGTTAACTTTACCACAACTTCCAAGCTGCTAATAATCAGGCATTCACAAGTATGCAGATCAACAACACCAGTATAAATGATCAATTTACACTCAATCAGTACTGATAATGGTAATCATGGTATGTACGTTTTTGTCAATAACTATTTCTATTACTAGAAAATGCCCTCAGTAGAGCGCAGACCTCCAAGGTGTATCGAGTCATTTGTGTTCAGTCTACTTTAGTGCACTACTGTAGTGTGCAGGGCTGTCACACTTTTCCTGATGTTTTAGGTTTTTGCCGTGGTATCATATCATGGAAATATTTAGGCAGGTATCAGTATCAAAGTCATAATTTTAGTATTGTGACAACACTAGTCAGCTGTTAATCCCGTTTTGTTTTCTTTCTCCTCCACGAAGACTTTGATCACCTTAAATGCAAATACCAGCCTTCGTTTGGTATCTGGTGAGAGTTCTTAAGTGACCTCACAAGTTGAAGTTCTCCCCAAGGCTTGCCTTTGTCTCCATACTTAACATTTACATCTAAGAGCTTCGGGCAATTGCTATAAGAACACATCAACAAATTAATGGAATCAAAATTGGAAGTGAAGAACACAAAATAGCTCTGTTTGCAGATGGTGTTTTTTTTTTTTTAAATGATAGAAGTGTTTGGAAAAATATCTGGATATAAAATCAATGCCTCAAAAACATCAATTATATTGAATGAATGAAAAAGAGAGAAAATATCTACCAACTATCACATCTTATGTTTTAAGCTTTCTGAGAATTTCACTTATTTGGGTATTAACATCTGGACCGAAGTGGTGTACAGACCGACATTACCATCCCAAGAGCCTAAACATCAAGCCCACACCACAGTCACACAGTGCCATGTATTACATTGTATCATTATTATTAAAATGAATTAATTATTAATTGACTGAATGGAGGCTTGCAATGACTCAGAATCAGTAGTGGAATTTTGGATGAATTTTGGGCAATGCTTTATTTCATGAGCCTGTATAGTATTTTTTAAATATTTTTTCTAATCATTTCTTAGACATCGCCTGAAAAGAACCACGTCATTTTATAGTAATTACAGTGAAAATAGGAATGTCGTTGGAGGAATTGCTCCTTTTATACTCAAGTACATATTCATTTACTATTCATTTACTATTGGAAATTTCATTGCTCATACATATTGAATTGGATGCCTGCCTGTAGATACATTTCACATTTCATTTCATTTTTGCATGTTCAGCTGACCTGCTGTTCAGTGAGTAACAGGCTCTAGGTAACAGTAGCAATAAACAGAAATGAATAAATTATGTGTGTACCACTTGAACAGCATCTGTACTTTCCTTACAATTAGTACCAAACAACCTACAGTAGTTGTTTCCAGAAAACGTCTTTGAAATTATTGGGAAATTATTCTGAATTTACGGTCTCAAAAAATAGTGTTGTTGAATTTTGTCTTTGAAAAATACATCTCAATTGCATTCTCTCTCTAATTCTGACTTGACCCCACCCAATAATATGTTATCAGCTGATATGAGGAGTCTGAATCTATTGATGTCTGAGGGTAAAAAAACAACCAGTTTGACTGATATCAGAGGGAGCTGCGTGAGATGTGTAGGTCTACAGCTTAGATCGATGTGAGAGAACTGAGTTTTCCCTCATCATGCAGCTCTGCGGCACATCTCTATCTTGGTTTCAGATAGTGAGCTTCTGGGAAGACAAAGCGGTTTTTAGCTCTTTGTGTCTCTTCTGCCAAAAATTACTATGCATCTTACTATGGAATTAGCCATTCACTGGTAATTGGTTGGGCATGCCTGTGAGCTAAGCAGAGAGCTGGAGTTTTTTCTTGTTTTTTCTGACTTTTTTTAATGTTCAAGGCATTTTGGAGCTTATCAGGCAGGAACACGGTGGGGAGAGAATGTGATTAGGGTGGGAGAGAGCTCAATGTTGATGTTTTAAAATAATCTAAATATCAAGCTGGGATGGTTATGGTTGGTTTTAGGTTTTGGAATTTGGGAGTGCTTATCTGACACTATAACAAAAACAGAGAGAGTTGTAATCCCACTGACTTCCACTAGCCCAGCACCATGTAGTTGTCCCAAGTTTGATCCTGGCTAAGAACCTTCGGTGCGTGTCAAAGGGTGGATTTTCCACTGAAGATCGCATGGACATGCCCTCCTCATTTTCCAAGGAACAAGCCACCGCTTTAGTAAGTTTTATCGCTAAATTCTCTCTAAGCAGTGTCTTCTGCTGCAGTAATACATATGAGGAAACTCACAATCAATTTATAAGCTTGCACTAAAATAAATAAATAATTTTGGCCAGGGTTTTGCCTCTCAGGCCACATAGAGGCTGTAAGCAGCCCGAGGCAGAGTCTGGGCTGGAAAAGAAAAAAACAAAAAGAGAAGAGCTACCCAACATCCTATGCATGTTTTTAGGGGAAAAAGCTAAATCAAAATTTAGGCAGCAAAAACGGTGCTCCTGTGACAAAACATTATTTTTAGTGACCAAAATTATGTTACAGAAATCTTTTGGCATACTTTACTATAGTTTTGTGGTTTGGGGCTCTGGTGAAATTATCCCTTAAATAAAACCAAAGCTATCTGCATGGCTGGATATCACTACAAGAATATTCATCAGGAGACAAAGTATTGTAAAGTATAAAGCTTAGCCTGTTTTTTGTCAGCACAAAATATAGTTGAGCTAGTGATTTTCCTGCAGTTTATTCAAGGAAAGGATTCATTGCTCAGCTTCAGAGGAGCTGCTGTAGTTCAGATGGAACATGAAAGCCTGAACAAGGAGAGTGCTTGTTGAGGAAGAGTCTGATTTAATGAACACTGTAGTGGATGAGGTGGCTGGATTCATTACACCCTCCAGTATAACATCAGTGTAAAGAAAATGATTCTTCCCTTTTTACATGTTCTCAGTCACAAATATCTTTTATTACCTTTATTAAAATGGAGACAAGCATTCAATGCCTGACTTAAAGCCCCTACACACCTGTGCTCCACCCAAGTTTTTCACTTATGTTGCCTGATTACTCATGACTGTGTGGGTGTGTGAGCTTGATTGACATGTCCCTCACCCTTCTGTTTTGTTGCACCTGTTAGGGTGTCAGTGTTGGAAAAATGCTTTGAAAGCATAGCTTTACAAGCTACCAATTACTTCACACTGGGAGAAGTTGAACTACAGCAAAGCTACTCTAGGGAGAAATCTAGTTTGGTTAACTACAGCTACTTAGAAAAAGCAGTTCAAACTACTTTGTAAAAAAAATATGAAATTGACAATGTACATGTGATACGAAATTATAACGAAATATAATACAAAAAAGTCACATGCCACCAAAAAATGCCACTCAATTGAGTTTATTGCAAAAAGTGCCCACTTGTTCACAGGTCATAAATAAACCAAAAAAATAAAATACCCCACTATTCATGGGGAAGTGCATATGATAGAGAAGACAATCACAGCACAGTGGGATGAGACTTGCCGTGCTCACAGCTAACATCCAATCACAAGAATGTGTCGAAGTAACAAGTACTAGCCAATCACAACACCGTTGGGCGGGACATGCCGCAAAACCGGTGCGAATAAAATAACACTGCAGCATTTCAACCTTTTTTTAATGTCCAGCCCCATCCAGGCTGTGATTTCTCGGTTCACGAAAAGTGACGTTGACAAGTGCATCGACTGGCAAACTGGGATTATATCATTGGATCAGGAAAAAGCATTGACCATGGTTTTCTTTCTTCCACTTTAAGAGTTTTTGTTTTTGGAGACGGTTTTGTGTCTCTGCTGGGTTTGTTGTATAAGGAAGCTTCTTGTTTGGTGGAAGTGGGTGGTGGGCTGAGCTGTCCAGTAAAGGTTCAGAGAGGCATTAGACAGGGATGTCCTATCGCGGGACAGCCATACTCTTCAGCTACTAAGCCTCTTCTGAATAGATTTAGGATCCAGGCTATAAGGACTTATGCTACCAAGGTTGCCTCAGTGCTCCTCGCTGGTGGTGTCAGCTTATGCTGATGACATTAATGTGTTTGTCAGAGACCAGAGAGATGTGGGTTTCCTAGGTAGTAGTTTAGATATGTATGAAAGGACATCAAGGAAATGCCAAAGTTATCAGGAAACTTCAGCTGGGGAAGGCAGGGCATGGACATTTTGGGTGTTTTTCTGGGAACTCAGGAGTTTCAGAGGAAGAATTTGCAAGGTGCTGTGGAAAGAGTGTGTGCCATACTGTCTAAATGGAAGTGGCTGCTACCTTAGCTTTCCTACAGGGGGAGGATCAATAACTTGGTTGCCTCGACCCTTTGGCAAAGACTGATTGTCTTATCTTCACCAAGTTCAAGTTCAAGTTTATTTGTCACGTATAATCATATAGGGTATAATCAAAATGGATGTATGTCCTTCAATTATGCAATAAAAAATTGTGTGAAATAAAATAAGAATAAAGAATAGAAATAAGTAGTAAATAATAATGTTAACTATAGCCTAGTAAGTAACTTTGAATAATAACGTAAGTAAAAATAGTCTTAGGGCAATTATTAGGCAGTGTCCTCATTTAAGATCCTAGTGGCCTTCCTGAGCCTCTCAGTGCTGGCCTGGTGTATCCGGTATCTTCTTCTCGACCACAGCAGGGAGAAAACGAACACCAGGCACATGTGGCGTGGCCTCCCAGGTCAGGTGGTGCCAGTGCCTGCTGAGCTCCAGCCGGTAGGCGAAGCCCTCGGCCTGCCCACGAGTCCAGACGAGCTGCACGATGGTGAAGAACCACCGGTGGCCATCGCCCTTCTCCCGTGCATCATCACCCAGCCCACCGTGCCCGGCAGGTAGATGTCCGTGGCCAGGAACACAATGTCCTCGCCCTGGTTGAATGGTGCTGTCCAGTATTCCAGGACTTAGCTAAGTTTCTGTGAAACAAAGGACATTACAGTTCCTGATATCCCATTGGAAACTGATGCAGGCATGGAGGTCATCCAGTTTATTATCCAATACCTGCACATTGGCGAGCAGGATTCTTGGCAGAGAAGATCCATGTGGCCGGGACAGCCACTGGTGTCCAATCCCTCCACATCCACCTCAGTGTTTCCTCCTATTTTTTTATTTTATTGCACAATTGAAGGAGCTAATGGTCACACATTTCACTATAATTATACCCTGTATTATATGTGACAAATAAACCTGAACCTATGTTGAGATGAATGCATAGATGAAAGCAGAGATGGTCTTGCTTGTCTATGTGGTCAGGGTCGCAGCTGGTGTTTGTCCCCTCCACCTTTTCCTCGATGTTTACTCCGTTTACTCCTATGTTTACATTTGAAAACCTCGACCGGCCAGGAGTCGAAAGAGAGTCCACAAAGCTGTGAGTTGACCATTTCCCTATCCTGATGATCAACCTGTAGCCCGCTGGCACAAGAGGGAGGACAGGGCCAGGTAGACATTACATCACGTATCACAGCCTTCAGGCTGCAGACAGCTCAGAGACTGCTTTACAGCTTTGGCCTGCCGTGGATAGACACTGCCTGTTTGCTGCTGAGGAGGGCTGGACATTTAGAATACAACCAACACTTATCCCTGCTTCAGTCCCAGTCCATGGATTTAACTGATCTGACACCTTTTTACCAGTCTGTCTTACAGGTGTGGCAGGTTCTAACGTTCCATCGGAAAGCTGTGATGACACCAGGGATGTGGCTCTTTGAGGAGCCCCTGTTTGGAAACAGTTTCATCACCTCTCAGGTTCTGTCTTCTGTCAGCCTGAGATCCAGACTGAGAGAGGCTGGCTGTGTTAAGCTGGATCATGTCATGAAGAACTCCATCACCCACCTAGCTGAACTGCTCAACATCAGATCCAACTGACTGCTGCTCAGGCTGGTGGAGGAGGTCTGTGCTTCCTTGCAAACAGCTACAAACAGGTATCTGGTGCACCTCAATCCTGGCACAAGGGACGGCTGTCCTTTCTGCTCGCAGACAGAAACGATACACCATCTGTTCATTCAGTGTTCCAGACTGGTTCGACTATTCAGCCGACTACAGTCATGGTTTCAGGGCTTAGGAGAACACTTTTCTTTTTGTATTTTTATTACTGGCCCACACTACTCTGTAAAGAAAAAATCTGTACACACACTAGTGAATTTCATTTCAGGACCGGCCAATTTAGCTATTTGGAAAACAAGGAGAAACCGTGTGAGGGCCGAGGGGGTCAAAGGATGTGGTTTTGATGCTGACTAGGCTGCTGGCAGCTCGGCTCAGGGTGGAGTTTGGTTTTTACAGACAAAAAACACAGAAGTTTTTGTGAACATTTTGGGAGTGCAGGATGTCCTGTGTTCAGTCAGAGAGAACTCTGGTTCTGAACTTTTGATATTTTTTTCTTTAGTACTTCTGTTTTGGGTTTTTGCATGAATTTGTTTTGTTTTGTTTTGTCTTTGATAACAGTAAAACTTGTGTAAATGGAACTAACTAGAAATAAAGGTAGGTCTGTTTTAAAATTAAAAAAATTCTCTCTCTCTCTCTCTCTCTCTCTCTCTCAATTCAATTTTCAATTCAGAGGCTTTCTTGGCGTGAAAGTTTCAAGACCAATTTTGCCAAAGAATCAAGGTAAAATACATAATTACAAAAACAGTAGAATAAAGTAATAAAGTAAATAATAATAAAATAAAGATAACTATATGTATAATAGGCTGTGTCAAGATTATTATTTGTCACATTCATTGGTGTTGTTGTAATGACGTGTCCCTCAGTTTGTGACATGCAGTCACATATTGTGCAGCTAAGTATGCTGCACGTCCCTCTCCTAGTAGAATCTGTTGCTTTTCACTGTTATTCAGCTCTGTGAAGTTTGGGTATTCCACTCTGATATTATTATATTTGCCACATTATAAGAGGAAGTGCATCTCTCTGGGCCATTCGTGATGGAGACGTGGCGGCGTTTAGAATTTGTTGACTTCTTTCTCTCATAGGTGGCTAGATGCTGGCCTTCAGCACATTTGGTGCAGCTTGGGGATTCAGCTGAGTTCTGGGCAGGCCCAGTTGAGTTCTGGGCCTGCTCGCGTAGGCAAAGGGTCAAAAGAGAGGGGTTCAACCCAAGGGAGTGGAAGCGAAGAGAAGAATTCGGAAAAGAAGGGATAAGAGTGATCTTTGGGCTTCTTCTTGTTTTATAGTTTTGTGTCTAGGGGGCTTGGTGTCTGATGTCAGTGACGCAAAACTTTACTCCTCCCATACTATCTCTCCTGTCTTAATTCTTTATTTGTTATATTTCCTTTCTAAAGAATTAATCAAATTTAATGTGTTGATAGCTTGGCATCTCGGCTGCTGGAGGGCACCTCACATATCTTATGAATAAACAGGATATAATAATAGTGTTGACTCAATAACAACAATTAGGCAACACACCTGCCCTATATACAGTATACATACTGTATATTTATCCTTCAAATGTGCCATATTTTTCATACTTGAACTACAACAGAATAATGAATCCACAAGCACCTGAACAGAAACTGTTAAAATTTGTTTTATCAGAGATTATGTAAAAAGGCGTTATATAAAATGGTATTTCCACTGTGTTTCACTCTGGCGTGTAGTGGGGGCTACCAACCCCCAAAGCCCCGTCTTTTTGCATTAATGAGAGAGGGTGTTTTTCATTGTCTGAAATCCTTCTAAAATAAGGTTAGTAGTTTTCATAGTTTTCTGTCTCATAGTTTTCTGTCTCTAATTCCTCTTTCTAATCCTTACTGTGATGGCGGGTCCGGCGAAGGCCAGGCTGAGCAGCATCAGCAGGGGTATGACCTCATGATTGGGGTCGATGTAGGGCAGGCTCAGGCTGCGGTCATGGCAGTTGAAGCCAGACTTCACCGGCTTGAACACATCCGTCCACTCCAGGAAGTACAGACTGACCAAAGACGATACCAGGATCGGTAACTATCGATGGACATGACAGAAGAAGACAGAAGAAAATGTTATAAGGGTCAAAATCATAAACAGCTTAGGCAGGAGGAGCTTTAACAGATTGTCAATGAATAAATAAATGGATAAATAGGCAGTGGGTGCTGCAAATGTCCCCATAACCCTATGGTTCAATGACCATGCTAATTTGATTTGATAATGAGGACAACAGCATGGAAAATAGTTTTCATGACCTGAGGGGGGTGAGGATGGTGCTGAGGGTAATGGAAGATGGCATGTGGAATGAATTGCTTTTATGAACATCAAGTGCTCCCACTGAGAACAGCTAAGATCTGTATGAATTCTACTCATCCCAACAAACAAAATGAGAAACAACTATCATGTTTATTATAACCAGCTTGAGGTCTTAAAATCATAAAAGACCAATCATAACACAGCAGTTCAATCCCAGCCATGAAATAAAGTTAGAATAATAAAGCTGGTGTTGATCTCTCAGTTGAGCAAATCAAAGTGCTTCAGTGGTCTGTGGAAGATAGCAAGGGATCAACTCTGCAGAGGGCTCGGTTGGTTATGTAAATTTCTGCTTTAGACATGCTGAATGGCTGGCTGCAGCGATTTCACCACTGACCTGTCACAGTGTCTCTGTACTGTGTGCTACAAGTTGCTGGCATTTTACCAGTCCTGTCAGGAGCACTGACAGAGCAGAGCTGTGGAGCTGAGAGTCCAAAGGCCTGTACTACGAAGCGAGTTCAACATACCAGGGTATCTTTTCGTTATCTAGCTTCACTTAACCTAACAAAGGCAGTCAAGCTAAGCGGTCCTATGACAGTGGTTATCAACTCGGTAAGTCAACCCAGGGTTTCCCAATCTAGGTATGGGCGTGTTCACATAAAAGGGGCGGCGTCTGACCAATTGCAAACATGGACAAGTTTACTGACAGCAGAGCAGCATATTTTACAAATGAACAGCAAACTAAACTAATATTAGACAAATATGAAGAAGTGAAACACATAATCCAGCTAAAAGCAACACAGCTGCAGCTGCAACATGCAGCAAAAAATCTCCAACTGTGTGAATGCATAAATTAAAAAGCTTCTAATATCACTGCCTATCATCAGGGCACGAGAAGATCTGATTAATTACATTCATTTGTGTATTCCAGTAAATTAATGTGTTGCTTAGATTATGGCGCGTATGACAAGTCTTACTCTTTCAGTTGCAACCCCAGCGGTGTCAAACGGACTTGGGAGCAAATAAAAAATAAATATAAAAACATAATTCAAAGCGGTAAGTAGGCTTACTTTCATATCTTATAAGTACAGAAAGTACAAGGCTGTAGTGCTTCAATCAGTCTCTGTTGTAGGATGATATCGGGATACAAAAGCACAGTGAAATGGCTTTGACATTGCTTAGGAAAAAAATGAAATGACTAAAGTACCACAAGGAGATGCCTCCAGTCTGCAGGACTGTACACGCACGACTCCGATGTGTTGCACTGGCAACATAAGGCTCAAGAAGCTGACACAGATGAGTCATTCTTTGACGAGAATCTATATCTATTCTATAAAAAATCATCAGGGAAAGCCAAAGGGCTTTGCCGGTTTCTGTTTAGAAGAGACCCTCTCACGATACGCGCACCGAGCTCCACGGGATCTTCTATGATTGGTTATGACATTTTCCAAGAGAATTTATTGGTCAGTAGGCGGTGCTTTTATAGGTATTGATGTCTTATCTCGAACCTAACCTGCTCGTTCTCATAAACATTGTGTTCTTGTAAATAAAGTTTCTGTTCACATTCAGTGCTTTCACCAAGACACATTGTGTATATCCTTGAGGTCTACCATACATGTTGAATGCATTTCCTTCCTCATAAAACATTTGCGAAGCCGATTTTTTGAACATTTTAAATCTTTCATTGTTCACATCTATGTTTGCTTGCTTGCGGTCTCCCTGTTCTCTGTCTTTGTTGGTGCATTGTTGGTTGGTCCAAGTTTTTTTGTACTAATTAAACGAACATAGAAACTGATTGATTCCACTTTTCAGCAAACACCAGGACCTCTTCTTCCTCTGATTCCTGCAGCCATTTTGTGTTTTGCTTAAGCTGCATAACGTTCTCCTCCTCACTCTGAACACTGCTGTCTTGAGGGATAACCTGCTTTTTAAATAGTTATTTTTAGGTTCTAAGATTTAATCTAAGAAATCAAATGAAAGTCATCACATCCTTAAATTTTTTTAGAACCAGGAAGCATTGTTAATATGGCCTCAAATGTATTTCTAAAGAATGGAACTCTGCAGAACTCTACATCTGTATGTATTTTCACTGATCCACCGTCTTTAAATATTCACTCCCTGAATCAGAACATACATTACATTACAAAGTACTTAACATCATTTTAGAATTAGAACGAATTTTCACACATTTCAGGTCCCAAATGCATTGAGCCAAAAAGGTATCAGTGTTGTATTTTTTTCAAAATGTGTTTGCAATTTAATCATTCTGAATTGCTCATTTAGAATACTGATAATTTGGTTAATTAGTAAATAATTCCTTTTAATCATTAACATTAATTAATGATTTATTAAAATCAACAAAACAGAAACAGTAAAATATGTTTAAGAAATGTCACAGATAATACAACATTGTGTTTAAAGTTTAGAACATTTCAGCTCATGTTGATTTGGCAATATGGTTAGTGGTGATTCGTTTTGTGTATTATATCTGGACAAAGACACATAGTTCTACTAAAGAATAAGATAACCCATTTACCTATGGGAAAGAAAACTTTTCGAGTGCACAGAGAAAAAGATAAAGGGTTTTAATAATTCACCTATAGGCCTAATAGTTCAGAAATCCCCCCCATTCATCCACCTTGATGAAGGTACGACTAAGGCGTGCAGTTGCTTTTAGGAATCAAGCTTATCCATTCAAGACTGGCCTAATGCACTACTGAAACTTGTTAAACTTGAAAAAGTCATTTACATTAATATAAGCCCTCTGGATAATTAGAATGCATTCTGCTCACCTTTCTTAGCATCTGTGTCATGAAGACTGAAGTTTTCTGACTCATTTAGACTAACGTTTTATTATTATTTTGTATCTATCTATAGTTTATGTATTTTGTTTTTGGTTTCTCAATTGTATTAGAATATGGGTCACTGCATTTACCGTAGCTTTCTGTTTGTGTATAGTGCTGCAAGTAACTTTTATTTTCACTATTTATTCATCTGCCAGTTATTTTTTTGATTACTTGTTTGGTCTATAAAATGTAAAAAAATAGGAGAAAATATTTTACAATATTCCAGAGCCCAATGCTGATTATTTTTCTGTCGACCGACTAATCCATTAATTGACTAATTGCCTCAGCTCTATTTGTGTATGTTATGGAATTGAAAAAGAAAATCAAACAAAAAATGCTACAAAGATAAATACTGGCTAATACTGAATGTACATACATTGAATGGCTATTGCTTAAAACTGCTGACCGTAAATAGAGTCTCTCAGGTCTGTTTTCTTGGCTCACTGTCAGCCTTCCTCACCGCTCGATGAGAAATGTATGTCAGTGGTTTCAGCGCTTGCACTGCTCATTCTCTGCAGATGAAACTGCTCTAGGAGGAAAACTGTACTCTCCATACTTCAAAGTAGGTTTCTGCAGGATATTTTATGTCACATCCTGTTATTTTGAAAGTGCAGCGTGATTTTCTCAGGCCAGTAGCATCTAATCGTATTTGATACGGTTCAGTGTCTCTACACATGCTTATGATTTCTTTCATTTGTTGGTGAGTAAAAGATATAATCTCGAAGATTTTCATTGAAATAAATGTCAGTTAAATCACTATCTATCGCCAAATGATGCAACACAATGGTGATTGGGCCTATGACCCACTGATGAAAGCCTGCAGCATTTGCAGTATTATGACCCGGGTGTCGGGAGAGACTTTCCCGAAAAAATCACAAGTGCCACACAGTTAGGCTTTTAACGCAACAGACTCGCTCTTCAACTCATCTGTGTGTGAAGTGGCGTACTGTTTTTTCCGGTCTCTGCTAGTGTTACTATGTTACTATGGCCGAACAAACACAGATAAGACTGATGACCGTAGATAAAAACAACACAAACTACAAATTAATCTGGACTAGACCGCATGTCCATGTGTAATGTATGTAATGTAATATATGTTTCTTTTTGAAGGGGGGAGATAATAAAGGAATAATTACCTTGGTATAATTGATATGAAAAAACTGATACATGGATATATCGAAGATAATAGCGAGCCAACAGCTCTTCTTCCTCCTCAGGCTGCGGAGGATCAACATGGACTCCAGGATACTCTTCAACTTCTGCAGGTGTACCACTGAGAACATCCTGACTGGCTGCATCACCGCCTGGTATGGCAGTAGCACCACCCTCAACTCTAAGGCTCTACAGAGGGTGATGAAAACTGCTCAGCACATCACCAGGATGGAGCTGCCATCCATGGAGGACCTCTACACCCAGCAGTGTAGGAAGAAGGTCAACAGGATCATCAAAGACCCCAGCCACCCCAGCCACAAACTGTTCTGCCTACTGCCATCTGGCAGACAGTACCGCAGCATCCGGTCCCGCACCACCAGGCTCAGGGACATCTTCATGCCTCAGGCCATAAGACTGTTAAACTCTTGAGCTCAGAAGCTCATTACTGCCACTTCACTCGCACCTTATTGACACGGATGTCACTTTAACTTTAAACTACTATTACTTACTGGTTACTACTTGTTTACATCTCCATTTATATATATATTTATTACTACAGTTTATACCTACATTTATTAGTACAATGCATGTCTAAAATCCTGTTCTTACCTGTCCATAACCTGTCTACGTTACAGTTTCATTTTATCAATACTGTACACCTGCCTACCACAGCATTATATTTTATTTCATATATACTATATTCTATTCCTATATTTTAACTTTTGCACTATTTTATGTCTTAGGTCGTAGATTGTCTTTATTATTTGCATGATTTTCTTTTATACATGTTGTTTGAGCATTGTTGGAGGGAGCCTGAGAATTCACTGCAATTGTTGCAAGAACATGAACTTGAAATCTTACGGTTGGCAAATTTATATTGTCGTACTGTACTTATTACCATAATGTCCACTCCTATTATGAAGGGATATTTTCGTGTGTTGTGTAGTGTTGCTCAGGTAATACAACGTGCCCGTATGTTGCAGTTTGCGAGAATACACAGAGCAACCTGTGTGAGTGTGTGTCTGTGTGTGTCTGTGTGTGTGTGCGCACACCCAATTTCAGCTTCTACTGTATGTTTGCGTTCACTCTGGGCCAGTCAGCCATAAGCTATATGTCATTACCATGACAATGAGTCTTCACGATCAATCACTGATGAGCTAGCAGAAAGAGAATTCTGAAATCTGTGTTACAATTTTGTCTTATATGGTTTTTATTTTTTACATGGATCATTGCCTGTATTGGGCAGTTTTTTCACTTTTGTACCAAAGTCAAGGCAAATACAATACTGTCTTGTTGAATGTGTGTAGTTTATGGCAAGTTGAGCTGTAAAATACAGGAGTTCTCCAGATTCTTGGATGCAGGGATGCTTCTCTTGATCTTGTCAGACCTATCTTTGCGGCCCAGTAGCCAACACTGCACAGACCGGTACCAGAATAATTGGTCTGAGTTTTTGTTATGTTTGGACATTTGTGCACAAGATATATCAAATTCTAATGGAAACATTGTAATAAAATTGTCTGAGCACATTCATGCTTCCCAGTGGATAAACCCATAAATTTTAATGACTCCATGACCTTTCCTCTACCTTCAGGACAAATGTTATTAACACTACTAACACTAACACTTTCAGAAAAGCTAAATAATTAGTATGTTTGTCTCACCCACCACTTTGGTAGTAGGTATTATAGGTTTAATGACTACTACTGTTTCTAGGGGTCATTATTGTGATATTATGACTTTTGTTTTGGCACTGTATTATTTCATAGTGTAGTTGGAATGTGATTGATTGTGATGCTTTGATTTTCTGCTTTGTGCGCTTACTTGTTTGGGTGTTTAAATTTGGATAAGTGTTCGGCCATATGCCATGCAATACTCTTCTGTAAGCTTTCCTGACAATAATCCCTCCACTGGCTCCCATGTGTACCTGGCGTGCCCTCAGTGATTACAGAGATGAGAGAACAGGGAAGAGACAGTTTGAATAATAGATGTGTAAAAATGGAAAGCAGGCTCCAGTGGGCTTTGGCTGGCAGATATTTTTGGTGGATACTGGGCCAACAGCACCGACAGTCATGGAGCTCAGCGAGTTGAGGTGTCGCACTGGTAACGATTCAAGTCTCTCAGTAGAAAATCGAATGTGTTATGAAGTGAACTCTGTAAAAACATGGAGATGGTTTGGATAAAACAATGGGAAGCTGCCTCTACTGTTGCTAAAAAGTGATTTAAAAGAATAATTTCATTGTAATCTTGCATTATTTAAAACTGCTTCAGGAAACTTGCTAAGCTGAAAACCTGATTGTATTAAGAAAAGCATCAATATTTAGAAATCCTGCTGTCCAGCTTTCTCCAACTGAGTTCTCACCGTTGTTTAGGCAGTTTGGATTCCCTCTTACTTTTGGGTTAGACAGTTGTTGTGCAGTGATTAGGCCTGGAGCAGTAAAGGAGTCTCCCCTGTCTTCCCCATGTGCCTCCTATGCTTCAGATGCAGCAGTGTTGTGTTACAATGTGATATCTTCTTTAAAGAAATCTATTTTAATGTAATTAATACGTATAACAGGCATATTTTCTCATGTAGAACACTAGTGAACAGATAACGTTCCTGCTGCTGTAATCAGCATTGATCAGGCCCTGCTGCAGGCAGCTGCCCTCTGTAACATTACCTCCACAGGTGTCAAGACAGGTACATGAAGGAAGAGGCATTATTCATCTTTACAAGCTTATGGTTTTGCATGAACTGTAAAACACTTCTGCCTAACATCTAATCGTTTCATGTGTGTGGATCAATGTTTCCCTGCTTTTTGAGCATAGGCCAAGACTGATCTTCTGATCTACATAAGCTTTTTTTTTTTTCAGCAGTGAAAAGTGAATTGTTGTCAGTCCTCATTGTTTTCTGAGCTGCTCTCCTTCATCATGCTTTTTCAGAGATGTAATAATGATACTTTATTCCATCTCTTATACAGCTTCAACCTATAGAGTGTTTCAAAGTGTCTTCCTGACAAAAAGTGCTAAAAAATTGAAATCTATTTTCAAGATAAACTTTTCCTAATGCCGCGTCAACTAATGTCAGTAGCATTGAACACTTCCTGTGGTTATTTCACAATAAAAGTGTACCACTGCTTTCAAATAAAAACACATTTTTAATGAAACACATGCAGGAGGTGTTATGTTAGTATCAACAGTAACTTTATCATTAGCTTACTGTACTAAAGGAATATTGCAGAAAGGAAAGCAGTTGTGGTCTTGTAACTAGAAAATGCATTTTCTGCATGTGTGTTAATGCTGACAGTTCAAATACATTTCAAAGAATTGCTGGAAATGCAGAAATGTGAAATGAATTACCTGAAAAATCTTAAAGCCCAAATGCATTGCACTGCACTGCTGAAAAACCTGGAAGCTGAAATGTAAAACTGGCACAATTGAAAGCTGAACTCCATTACCTAAAAAAGCTAAGAGCTGAAATACATTGCTAGAAAAGCTGGAGGCTAAACTGTAATACTGTCAAAGCTGGAAGTTGAAATGAATTGCCTGAAAAGCTGAAAGAAGAAGAAACGCTTTGTGCTTTAAAAAGCATAAAAGGTAGAAAAAAGTTGAATACAAGCATAAATGCCCTTAAAAAGCATAATGTTTTGACATTTGAATGGATTCTGTAGCCGAAAGTATGCAGAAGTTGTAGTTGACAGAAACACGTACGGAAGAAATATAATTAATGCGTCTGTTACCTTTTGGGACTTTTATTTTGAAAATACAGCCTACTCCGGGGTGTCACGGTAAGGTCCTGTTAGCTTCTGGGGGCTTTTACTTTGAAAAGCCAGCATACTAGAGGTCCCCCCTTTGACCTCTTGTTACCATCTGCAGGCCTTTTATGGTTTCTGTAGTTGAGAGTATGCAGAAGTAGCTGAAACAAAAACTTGCACTGCTGAAAATGTAGAAATGTGAAATGAATTGAAACCTGAATTTTTTCTGAAACCCTGCAGTTCCCACAAGGTGTGTGGACATGTGGAATGTGCCTTAAACCACTCTGCCACTGATAATTAGTTACAATTAAAAAGGAGAGAGAGGTCGTAACTGTTAAAAAGCTCTTAACAGTAATACGCCAATCAAACTGCTTCAGGTGTAATCAATCATCCAATGGCTGATTTTCCTGACAGTGATGAGTGAATCTACTGAAGGCTCATAGAGCAAACAGTGCAGTCAGAATGGAGGAACAGCAGTGATAAATCACAGAGCAGAATGTCTTAGTATTCCTTACGCTCTCTTTCTCTGAAAAGCCTCAGCTCCTCTGGGAGAGTTCAGCTCAGCAGAGATGCTCCATTGCCCTACATCTGCTAACACTCACTGCCAACCTCCTCTCTGTGTCTCATTCTCTTTGTCTCGCCTTCATTCTCTCTGTTTCTGTCGCACGCAAAGACTCTCTATGTGTGTCACATACTGTACTGTTCTATCTCACCATCAGCCTCTTTTCTTTCTTGCAGACTGGATCTCTGGCAATGTCCTTCCTCTTTTCCCTTAGTTTGTCTACCTTCCCTGGGGTCATCTGATATGGGTTTTTGAAGCCTTCAACCCATATCCCATAAAAAAACAATCCAGTCGCCTCTCTGCTGGCTTGGCACACATTTATGTTCATTTTTGCTAATTTATGATTTTTAATTCAATTATTATATCAAAATGATAACATATGAGTACAAGACACTCATTAGGATAGGGGAATGGACAACTCACCACTTTGCAGACTCTCCTCCTGCTGACTCTACTACCTGGCCAGTTGAGGTTTTCAAATGTAAACATCGGAGTAAACATCGTGGAAAAAGTAGAGGGGACAAATACCAGCTATGACCCCGACCACATAGAGAAGCAAGACCATCTCTGTGCCCATCCCTGCATCCATCTCAACATCAAAGGAAACATCGAGGCAAACGTGGAGGAATTAAACACTGGCTGCGGTCCAGGTCACACAGAACTTCCCTGCATCCTGCTAGCCAATGTGCAGGTGTTGGATAATAAACTGGACGACCTCCGTGCCCGCCTCAGTTTCCAACAGGATATCAGGAACTGTAATGTCCTTTGATTCACTGAAACTTGGCTAAATCCTGGAATACCGGACAGCGTCATTCAACCAAGTGACTCTTTTTCTGTATATTGATCTGACAGAACAGAGAACCCTGGCAAGAAAAAAGGAGGTGCTTTATGGTGAATAAGGCATCTTGCTGACATCAAAGTAAACAAACTACGGCGTATGCCCCCAGTGACACGTGAGGTCATGAAATGGACGGGCCAATCAGAGGCCGCCCTGCAGTCTACACTACATGACGCAGTCTGGAACATCTTCCAGGACACCACAGTGAATTATACAAGTGAATCCATTGACGTCACTGATGACATCAATGGATTCACTTGTGTAATTCACTTATAGTATTTTTGAATTTTTGTCAATCGGTACCTGCTACCACACATTTTGAGGATCCCTTGAGTTCTTGATAGGATTTTGAGTGCTCTATTTTCAGTTACAGTCAAGCGTAACTAATGTAAACAATTTATGAATCTAGTAGAAATGCAGCTTTATTTTACTTCAGAAGCCACCACTGAAAATCTATGATGACTAAAATCACTTCTTACCCTACAAAATGCTACTTTGCCATCCTTTTTAGAAATGTTGAGCACTGAACTTTGGTTAAAGTCATCTGGAATGACATTTAACATTCACTTTCAACGGGTGACCATGGCCTCCTGGGCCAGATGTATAAACAATGTGTATGCACAAAAACTAGGCATACACCATTTCTGCCACATGAACTGGCATTTATAAAAGAGAAACGCGTGGTGAGAATGTGTGTACTTCAGTTCAGTTCAATCCCACTGGGGGACAATTGTTTTGCTGCAGAGCACAGATAAACAATGACAATGACAGTTCACACATAATAGTACAACAATTAAGTCTATAAAAAGATGTATGGATAAGATAGTGCCATGGCAAAAAGGTGCATAAATGCAAGGTAACAATTACCTTTTGTGCAAGTTAAGCATGTTTACTGCACTAGGGACAAAGGGAAATTTAAATCTATTGCACTTTGCCCTGGGAACCCTGTATCTCTGACCTGAAGGGAGAAGATCAAATGCTTCAAAGAGAGGATGATCTTCGCTGGCCACCTTAACAATGTAAACCAGTCTTTTTTTGTTTTGGACATTCAGGTTGCCATACCAGGATCCTAGAGAAAAGGTTAAAACTGACTCAATAAAAGAACTATAAAATAGCACGATCAGTTTACGGTCAACATCAAAGACATTAAGGGTGCTTTCACACCTAAGTTGTTTGGTCCGTTGTAATCGAACCCTGGAGCTTTTCGTCGGATAGTCCGGTTTGTTTGGGGTGGTGTGAAAGCTCATTCGAACTCTGGTGCAGACCAAACAACCGAACTCTGGTCCACCTGAAAACGGGGGTCTCGGTTCGCTTCCAAGTGCACCAGAGTTCGGTTCGCTACAGGTGAGAATGCGATCCGAACCAAACATAGGAAGTGGACCAAAAAACAGTGCATTGCGGATGATTACTTTCAAATCCATAACTTATTATGACCATACATCGCTCGTCGTCTGTGTAACAAGGACAACATATCATAATCCCTCTCTCTCATCAGGGCCCGCCTTCTCCTTCTCACTCGCTGTCTTGTCAGTTGCTCATATTGTTCGCCTTCTTGTAAAGCATTTGATTGATGGAAATACCAAAGCAAAACCAGAAAACCCAAGACCACATAAATTTGGTATTCCATTATTTCTGAGATCAGGAAATGTCGGCAAGTTTCACTCGGATATTTTGTCCGCGTGACATTTGTTTACAATGTTTGGTTCGCTTGACAAAGTACAGTGTGAACGCTAACCGAACCAAATGAAAAATGCAACAATGTTGCAACTTCACCCCCGAATCGCACCGAGACCACCGAACTACAGGTGTGAAAGCATCCTAAGCCTCCGTCGGAAATACAGTCTTTGCTGGCTTTTCTTACAGATTGCAGCAGTGTTCCGATCAAAGTTAAGTTTATTGTCAATTAATGCACCAAGATACTAATTCAGTCCCGATACACATAGACTTGAATCAGATATCCAGGGAAAAGATACAAACGATTATAGTTTGCTACAAAAACATAGAAACAAGGACACATACGACGCACTGCTACTGGTCGCTATTCGTGCAGCGCCCCCAGATGATACAGCGTCACGCATACTTCAGACACCCAGTTTTCTAGACTTAGCTGACACAAACCGTTAGAAGTTGAAAGCTTTTGATCTGGAAGTGGTCCAGTGTGGTCTAGACAAGCATTTTCACAAATAGAATAAATGTTTAAAGGTCCTAAATATGACATTCAGAACATTAATATAGCAGCAAACAACTATTTGCTATGTAAAGATGGCTGAAGTCACACTCCCTCTGTGTGTGTTGTGAGCCAAGCTTCTCTGTTCTTTGTTTTGAAGCCAGGACGGCCGCGTGTGCATGTTGGTGCATGTGAGTCCACATCGCATTTATAAAGAGACGAAGAGAGGCATTCACAACCATCAAACTTTAGCTACCTAAAGCATATTTTACTTAATGTTTAGGTAGCTAGTATTAAAGCTAGCAAGTTAATAATTAGCTCCTAGTGAGTAACAGCAGGCACCAGTGTGTCTGACGGAGTGTGTGTCTGTGTGCTTGTGTTCATTTCAGCCTCTGACCAAACTCAGAACTCAGAGACTCCAGTGTTATGTTATTTTCCTGCAGTCTTTTCCCCCTCTCCTCTGTACATTTCCCCTCCAGTCAGCAGTCAATATGGACGAAGATAGACTAATTGTATTATAACACCC
>NTHP01000460.1:5140-21628 GCA_003416845.1 Oplegnathus fasciatus
GGCAAATTTTTCATGGGCGCAACCCACATACTCAGCTCTGCTGCTCATCCCACAAATGCATGTTCCTTACAAATATGGCACCATTTAAAAGGAAAATAAACAGGCTTTCCAACGGTATAAGATTTATTGCCAAGAAGCATTGTTACAATAAAGAAATAATCTACCAAAAACAAATTTCTTACTTTTTGTGCTATGTTTATACCAGGCCAGATCCACTACTCCTCTGTCAGATCGTCAATGTTGTTTTGGACTTACCCACAGTTGTTCTTTGGACTCATTCCCTGCACGTTCCTCGTTGCTATTGGACTCAGCTTCTCAGTGTTCCTTTGGACTCCATTCCTGCCTGTTCATTTGGACTTTATTTCACTGTGCTTTACCTACCTGCCTGCCTGTCTACCTACCAGTAAGAAATCATTAAATACCTTGAACTGCATCTGCTCTGCCTCCGGTCTGTCTGCTTTTGGGTCCACCCTGCGCCAGTGTTACAATTCTTGGATACAATCTTTCCCAGGAATTTTACCTTGTCCTTGAACACTTTTTGGCTGTCAGCTTCACTCCATGCTCCTGGTAATGACGCAACACTTCCCTCATGTCACCCAGATGATCCTCAAATGTCTTAATGTGCACCAAGTTGTCATCCAAGTATGGCTGACATGTCACACCTCTCAGCCCGGCGAGGCATTCCTCCATACTGCGCTGGAACTCTGCAGGGGCGGAATACAGGCCAAAGAGGATCCGGACCCACTCGTACAAACCCCAAGGTGTTATGAATGCGGTGAGAGGTCTGCTGCTTTCCTCAAGAAACCCCTGATGATATGCCTTGCCCTGGTCCAGAACAGAGAACCACGCACTCCCACTCAGACTGTTAAGCATGCCCTGCACTTGGGGGATGGGGTGCTGGTCAGGAATGGACTTCCGGTTCAGCTCTTGAAAGTCCACACATAAGTGTAAACTACCATCTTTCTTACGCACACAGACAACTGGTGATGAGTACGGAGACCGAGACATATTGATCCAGCCTCTGTTCAACAGGTCCTTCAAGGACTCCTTCACCTCTCTGTGTCGGGGTTTTGGCACTGAGGTGTATGTGCACCTTACCAGAGTTGTGTCGTTCAGTTTTGGAGTTGTGTTTTGTATCACAAGGGCCTGTTCTCACACTGCACTTGACCTCCCTCATCTGACCTGCTGGAATCACTTCCTTTACTCATCCAAGTCTCACCACTCCCTCTGCGTCATCCTGGTCACTGGTCCGCACTGTCCGGATTAGCACCTCTGCCTTTTTGCAGTCGATTGAGAAAGCATGTCTCACCATTTCAGATGTAGCATCTGGGTACTTCCCCATTCCACTCATCACCAGCTGCTCAATCACATTTTAGCCAACGATTGGTGGCTCTGCATCTCCATGCTCGTTGGAGACAAGCACAGACACCAGTAACTCTGGTTGTGGGCCCCTCTTTGATCCGAGCTGGAACTTGAGCTCTACCCAGCCACCAAATGGTATAGGTGTCTGATTTGCTGCTTTGCCAATGAGGGTCTCATCTTCATCTAGCAGTTCATCCATGCTGTGCAGCCCGATATGTGGGAAGCAGTTTTTCCTCCAGTTATCATTGATGAGGGTGACCTGTGACCTTGTATCCCACAATGCTTGTGTGGCTACCCCCTCAAAGAACAGTCCACTATGCACTTCCTCCCAATGAGGCCCTGTAGCTTAGCCTGGTGGCGCAGGGAGAGGTAACTGGAATATGTGGTACCCACTATCTGCTCAGCTTCTCCTCTTTGGTCGAGCTCCGCCTCCAGCTGCTTGATCCTCTCACAAAGGTGCTCATGCACTTTGTCGTTAGGTTGCTCGAGTCTGAGGTAGTGAGTTTGAAGCTGCAATTGTGTGGCTTGCTACATTCACTTTGTCAGATTTTCCTGCTGACCTTCATGGACCCCTACAGCCCCGTGACAGGTGCCCTGTCTGTCCACACTTAAAGCAGTGTTCACACTGATCACCTATTCCCTCTTCCTGACAGGCTTTGCATCCCCTCCTACCACTCCATCTTTCATGGCGGGTGGGCCCTTGAGAGCTATTCAGGTTTTTCCTAATTTCAGCCACTTTCTCTCTCAGAAGCTTGACTGTCTCATAAAGCTCAGTGTCTCTTGAAGTGACTACAGCTGGTGTTTTGTGGTTTTTGGGCTTAACATCAGCTGACTGTTCTCTAACCCCTATCATGGCGTCGGCTGCACCCTGGCTCTGCTGATGAACCTGCACCTCCGTCTGCAGTTCACTTACTTTGGTGCTCCTGCTACTGGTGGTCTTTCTCTGTTTTGCTTGTCTTTCTAAATCCACACTGGCTGCCTCATTCATCCTGTCAATAAGCATCTCATCTGTCACTGTCTGATCATCAAGGTAGATGGTGGATGAGCTCTGGACTGTACTGTTCATCAGACTCCACTTCTCTAGGGCAAGTAACAACCTCTCCTAAACCTCGATAGCCCTAAACAGGAAGTTTTGAGGGGATTCACGACTGTCTTGAGCTATGTTTACAAGTTTGTGGTACAGATCTGTGGAGCCATCCTCTTTAAAATGTCCCTTTTAATATTGTCTTTAGGAGGGTAATATCACTTTTGGTTTCCAGCATATCACGAATGCTAAGGCCTGGACTGATCGCCTTCACCACAGCTTCAATCACTTCTGCTTCACTGTGCCCTTTATTCAATCTCCTGTCAATCTGGTGCATCAAGTTCGTGAATGACTTTCTCCAATTTGACCACATATTTTGAATTCTCTCCTGATAGTCACCTCTGGAAGTCTGGTTGATGGTATAGGTAACACGTTTGACTGAGCTGGTAATCGGGCTTCCAGATGTGCTGCTCACTCTTTCATTCAACCTTCAAACCTCATCTTGCAGGGCTTTAGTACTGAGCTGGAGCTGTGAGTATTTTTGCTGTAAACTTCTGTCTTCAACGCCATCCTGGTTCAATTGTGCTGAATGCTCTATATTTTCTTCACTAGCCACATTCTCGACACATTTTGCAGGCTGGTCAACTACCCACAGCAGTGTGCTGAGATATTCCATAGCCACCTCCCCTTCTTCATCATTTATTGTGTTGTCTATGGAATCTATTATTGGTACTATAAACTTAATCTGGCCAACAGTGAGATATTACCCTTGAATCTGGCAGCATGAAATTACCCACTGCATAATTCCATTTCCATTTAGGGTTGCCCCAGATAGTACTATATACTTAGGTATTAGATCTATTTAAATCTAACATTCTCCCGTTAGTTGCTAGGACACAGAGTGATTTGGGCACTGGTCTTTGTTAAATTTATCCCTAGTGGCCCAGATCAATTCTGTCAAAATGAATACCCTCTCGGTGGTCTAGCATTGCAAATTTTAGGTTTTACTACTGGGCCTCCAACCTGAGAGCAATTCAGTTCTGGCTTCATCTGGAGGGCTCCCACTCTCCCCCAACATGGATAATAATGGAATCTTCCTCTTCTAGACCAGCCTCTCTGTCTGCTCTTGTTCATGCTCCTGTGAATCTCTCAGTCTCTCCCTATTAAAAAAATGTAGTAGTTAAACCAACGCTAAGGATATGGAAACAATTCAGGTGATATTTTGGCCTTCAGACCCTCTCTTTCCTTGCTCCACTTGCAGCAAATCCATTATGCCACCCCTCTTTGATAGATGGAACATTTTCTTCCTGGCATGCTTGTGGTATCAAAACAATCAAAGACTCTTATGCTGTCATGAACTGGCTCCAAGTTCAGACAAAACAGGAGAACATACACACGGCTGAAAGTCAAAAAGGAAACTATTTATTAAATAAAGCTATTTACAAAACAATGTCATGAGTTGTGAACAATCTGTCGCATCAGTAATGTATGTGAGTGTTAGGGTGAGTGGAAAATAGTGTATGGAGAAGTTGGATGCTAAAAGGAAAGACATAACAACATAACCAAAACCGGAGACCATGTGGGAGCTGAGAGAGAGACCAGCAGACTGACTGACTCCCAGCTTTGTAGGTTTAGAGCAGCTCATCAGCCCAGGTGAGCTGGCTCAGTAACGATCTGAATGCTGCCAGCCTACTACCTGCATGGGGAGGAGAAAACACCAGCAGACCAGGCAAAGCAGGCACACAGGGTCGTCACACCTCCCCCCATAAGAATGGAGACCACTTAGGTTATCCGTATAAATAACAAAACAGACGACGTATAAACCAATGACCATATAGGCCCCTATAGTACAGTACTACGAATACACTTTGGGCTATATTTACATTTTATCTTAACTTTTTACACTCTCTTCTGGTAACCAGTTAGAAGAACTAGACTAAAAATGTATACCCAAGTTTTCAACTCACCAAATTATGTCTCCCCTCTCACCCTTTAGCAACCTGGCACCTAGGAGCTTTTTTAAGACTGGCAAGACAGTAAACAAACCCCTTGACACAAGGCATAAACATTTAGTAAGGTCTGTACAACTCAAAGTTCCTGAGACAGCACATGACATTGCCCAAAGGATAACGTCAACTCAGGATAACTGTTGGTGAGTTCAACCAATTCCACATTTAACCTCATCCAAACACTGCAACAAAGATGGCGGGGCTTTAACTGTTTCAGAATATTTGAGATGGTTCTGCAAATCACCAACATCAGGTGACATTTCCCCCTCCCCCTCATCTGCAACAAGGGCGGAATCATCACATTTTAGATGTGGCCAAAAGAAATGAGGCAGGATATGAGTGCAAGTTTTCCTAATACCATATCATGCCAAGTTTTCAACACTGTCTCACTGAACTTGGAGGGTACAACTACCTCAACAGGCTCACCCATTTTCGTACGAGAAGGTCATTTTGTACGAGAAAACCTTGAGAAGTACTTTTAAGGTCCTCGCAAGGAGAAACTTGTTCAAACAGCCCATTTATAGAAACATCAGACTGTTCCTTCACCAACTTACTGTCTGAAGTGGACTGCAAAGGTGCAGGTATGAACCCAACAGGTGACTGTCTTTTCCTCTGTGATATCAGAATCTGCACAGCCCATGGCACGGGTTACTGAGCAGGACCCCCTCAGACTCTGGGACACTCTCAGGTAGGTTAGAGGACATGGCTGGAGGATGTTTGGCTGTGTTACATATATAATCATCGGGCCAAACACGATTACCAGCCAAATCATTGCCAAGGATCATGTCCACCCCCTCAACTGGAAACTCAGGGCGAACACCAGCTGCAACTTCACCAGATACCAAACCTGAAACCAGCTTTATTTTGTGAAGTGGAACAAAGAGGGGAACCAAACCCATCCCTTGGACAACAAGTATCAGTAACATGGCAGAAAGACAAAATTGACCCACGCACAAAAGAGTCTAAAGAGCCAGTGTCCCGCAAAATAGTCACTGCAACTTTTTTATCCGACCCTGGAAGTGACACAAACCCTTCAGAGATGAATGCTGAATAGTCTGACTTCTTGCTCACAGTTTTGGACTGCAGCTCAATCCCAGGAACTGCATAAACTGTAGCAACCAAAGCATTAGACTTTACTTGCCCAAAGCTGGACCTGGATGGTGCTTTGAGTGCAGGGCACTCTTTCTTCCAATGCCTTTGTTGATGGCAGTAATTACAAGTACTGTTAAAATCAGGTTTATTCCGAGTACGATGTTCAACCCTGGGAGAAGATGACTTCAAGCCTGACTCATTCGATTTTGAAGAATAGGAAAAGGATCTATGACCCTCATCATCTGGTAACATGTCGGCAGAAGTACTGTGCATCAAAACATATTCATCGGCTAAAACAGTAGCTTCATGAGGAGTTCTGACTTTCCTTTCGTTGATGAAAGTAGCAACATCACAAAGCACGCAATATTTTATTTGTTCCAGTACCATCAAATTGCTCAGTTCTTCAAAAGACGCCACACACCAGCGATTAAACTGTGTCTCAAGATCACATGTAAATTCAACATGAGTCTGTGTATCATCTTTCCTGAAACTCCTAAATCGCTGCCTATAGGCTTCAGGGACCAACTCATATGCCCTCAACACTGCAGCCTTGACTTTTTCATATTTCCTGCTGTCTGACTTAGACAGGGAGGCATAGGCCTCTTGGGCCTTACCCATCAGGACACACTGAAGAAGGAGGGTGCGGTCATCATCAGGCCAATCTATGGACTCTGCCACCCTCTCAAACAATGAGAAAAAAAGGTCTGGATCCTTTTCTGTGAATTTGGGAACCAAACGCAAATTAGTTGCAACATCAAATTCACATTTCATTTGAACAGAACCCTCACCAGACAGTTTTCCTTCTTTCATCAAATTTAGTCTTCATTGTTGTAATTCCAATTTATCCCATGCAGTTTTTTGTTTCATGACTTCCATTTCAAGTTCCCTTTGTTGTTTAATTTTCTCATGTTCCAACTGTAGCATTAGAAGTTCTTTTTGTTGTTCAAATGTAAAAACCACCAGTTGGACTGACAGCAAACTCCAGGGCTGCTTACTCCCATCGTCAGGAGCATTTTAGCCTCCTGCAATTTGCTTCTCACAGATTTTTTTTACAATTTCTTTCAACTTTTTGTCAGGTACCTCAATCCCATAGTGCTCAGCAATTTTAACAGCTGATTCTTGGTACACTGTTCAAAAATCTCCTCAGAGGGAGCCTAAATGAAATCCTCTACTAAGGAGGCCATATTTCAACAGTACTGTACCATAGTGAAAACAGTGAAAAGTACTTACCAAAACCCAGTTGCACAGTGGTCCAGTAAATACATAAAACCAACAATAGCCACAACACAATGGAGTCACAAACCCCCACTAACTAAGACCATACCAAACTACCTACCTAAACCCAACCCTAGTCTTCAGGCGGCTACCGGCGAGAGGTATTTAATCACAAAAACCAGAGGAACTGGAAAGCACCTGCTATGCAGTCTCTACCAGAAATCCACATACGTGAACCTGGGCATATAGCTCTACCCACTGTCACCACCACATAAAAATTGACACCACAGGTTCCCTTAGTAGAACCCGTGGGATGAACTTACCAGGGGGAAAGAAACTCCAAAGGCTACACCAAAAGCTCAAAAGTTATTTTGACCCCACCAAATTGGACCCAAACTGAGCACAACCAGAACTGACAAAAGCTCTCCCTCTTACCCAACTTAACAATAAATGACACAACAAACCAATGTATTGTTCTCAAATTTGGCACCCAAATATAACAACAACAGACTGCCAAATTACAACAGGATCACAAGTACAAATCCTTTCATTAATCCCAGACGAGCCCCCATTTTGTCATATACTGGTTCCAAGTTCAGACAAAATAGGAGAACATACACATGGCTGAAGGTCAAAAAGGAAACTATTAAATAAAGCTATTTACAAAACAATGTCATGAGATGTGAACAATCAGTTGCATCAGTAATGTCAGCCTACTACCTGCAAGGGGAGGAAAAAACACCAGCAGACCAGGCACAGCAGACACACAGGGTCCCACTCTCCCCCAACATGGATAATAATGGAATCTTCCTCTTCTAGACCAGCCTCCCTGTCTGCTCTTGTTCATGCTCCCGTGAATCTCTCAGTCTCTCCCTGTTCAAAAAATGTAGTAGTTAAATCAACGCTAAGGATATGGAAACAATTCAGGCGATATTTTGGCCTTCAGACCTTCTCTTTCCTTGCTCCACTTGCAGCAAATCCATTATTCCACCCCTCTTTAATAGATGGAACATTTTCTTCCTGGCATGCTTGTGGTACCAAAACAATCAAAGACTCATATGCTAATAACATATTCTCATCTTTCCGGCAACTCTCAGAAAAGTTTAATTTTCCTAAGCATACTTTTTTTAGTTACTTACAGGTTCGTAGTTTTGATAGAAATGCTTACCCTAGTTTTCCTAATTTACCAGCAGCTACTAGTATTGATCCCTTTTTTACCCCACTACCCATTATGAAGGGCACAGGGGCGCTTCATGGTTCATTATTCCATACAGTCCCTGTCTAACCTTAACCTTCTCTCTCTACAGTGCCTAACCCTAATCACCTACAGACCCCAAATTTGGCACACAGGCTCAGGGTCACCCCAGGATGATGCACACCAAATTTGGTGGCCCTGCCACTCAACCTTCTGCACCTGCACAGGGGGCCACGGGGCGGGAGGGCCCAAACTGTGGTTTGGGGTACTTCCTAGCCACTCAGGACCGCTCTGGATTCATTCCGGGTGTGCCCAAACCCCCTTGGGACCAACTCTCACACCTGTGCCACCTATGGTCACCAAGTGTGCACCCGTGTGCACCGGGTAATCATCCCCTCAATCCTAACCCTAATCCCCCACTAACCCTTACTCACAAACACCCTGTCAACCTGGACCAATTTTCCAAAGATGCAGTTTGTGTTTAACGTTTTAGTAGTGTATTGTAACACACGTAATAGTCCTGGAAGTTGGCAGTTCCCATTAGTGTATGAAAACTAAAGTAATCATTTACTGGCAGAAATTCTGCACTTTAATAGTTCTGTAATATTTGTCTACTACCTTAACTAAGTTAAACTATTACAAGCTTAAAAGAGATATATACTGAATGTATGTATGATAAATACAATTATATGGTTATCAACTTTTTTGCAGCATGCAGGTGGTTTCACTGCATTAATAGAGTTACTACAGTTTATCAGGAGCTTCAAGGCCATGCAGACTGAACAGTCAATTATGAGTGTTTGTATATTGCAGCTTAGTGATTATCATTCAGTTTCTTTGCTCTTTTGACCTTTTTTTATCTCTCTTCCTCTGTCTGTCTCTCTCGCTGCTGGCCTTCATCTACACCTCTTAAAGTTAACTCCAGGTTAAGGCCATACCAGCCCCCTGAGACCTGCCAACACTGAAGTAGATCAAACCTGGATAAACAACTTCCATATGCCTGTCAGATAATACTGGAATATCACCAGGCCAGCCAGAATTTGATTTCTGGTTTTATATAATATAAATAAAGAGTCTTAAACTGTTGAATAATATGAACTGTACATCACCCAGCATGATGACGCAGGAAAGCTTTTAACTGTCTAATGTTGTGGGACATTTGACATTGGGTCTGTCTGTCCAAAACTTCAACCAAGACCACCATATTTCTCTAATAACCTTAAATCTTATCTTTAGTCACATGGCTCTACGGTCGGTCCACCACTTTGGTCCAGAAGGAAATATCCCAGCAACGATTGGATGGATTGCTATGAAATTTAGTACTGCCATTCCTATTCTCCAAAAGAAAAAGTCTAATGACTTAAGTGATCCCCTGACTTCCCCTAGCACCACCATGAGGTTCATATTTTTGGGTTTAAGTGAAATGTCTCACACATGGTACACACATTCATGTGCCCGCCTTTGTAATCACGTTGATGATTACCTTGATACCCTGACTTTTTTTTAAAGGGTTATCATGTCAACATTTTAATTTGTCCTGTACTAGTTTTTGACCATTACATTGCATTACATTGAATTAGCTGACACTTTTATCCAAAGCAACTTACGATAAGTGCATTCAACTTTGTTAATACAACCCAAGAACTGCACGAATCATGCAAGTACACCAACTTCATCAAATACACTTCAAGTGCCACATTTAGAAACAAAAAGATAGAGGTTCTTTTATTATGGGCCATGGTGCAGTCTGAACAGATGAGTTATCATTCTACGACAGAAGATGCCTACAGTTTTGGATGTCCTGATGTCCATGGGGAGCTCGTTCCACCATTGTGGAGCCAGAATATTAAACGGTCTTGATTTTGTTGACTAGTAGCTGGGCCTCCCTCATAGTGAGGAGTCGTAAGCAAGCTGCCAGTAGCAGGGCGTGGAGAGGTCAGATGGCTTATGCGGGCAGACCAGCCAGGAGCATGTTGCAGTAGTCTAGGCGCGAGATGACAAGAGTCTGGACCAAAACCTGTGCCGAATCCTGGGTGAGGAACGGACATATCCTCTGATGTTGTGGAGAATGAATAAGTGGGTTGATGCAGCAATGCTGGCAGCGAAGAACAGCTGGTCATCCACTGTCACATCCAGGTTCCTTGCAGTCTGAGGTGAGGACACCACAGAGGTCTCAGTGGTAACGGAGAGGTTGTTGGATGTGAGATTCCATCCCTGGAAAGAAGAGCACCTCAGTTTTGTCATAGTTGAGCTTCAGGTGGTGTACAGACATCCACTGAGAGATATCAGCCAGACACGCAGAGATTCGTGCTGCCACCTGGGTTTCAGACAGAATTAGTTGTGTCATCTGCATAGCTGTGGTAGGAAAAGCCATGTGAATGAATACCAGAGCCAAGTAACTTGATGTAGAGAAAAGAGGAAGGCCCAGAACAGAACTCTGAGGGACCCCAGTAGTAAGGCTACAAGGTTCAGACACACATTTTCTCCAAATTACCCTGTAAGTGTGGCCCTTGAGGTATGATGTGAACAGGGAGAGTGCAGAGCCTAAGACTCCAAGTTCTTGGAGGATGGAGAGGAGGATCTGGTAGTTCACCTGACGATGGAGGAGAAGGAGGCTGCTCTAGCGGTGGGGAGTTCCTCAGTGATGGCAAGGAGGACAGTCTCAGTTGAGTGACCTGCCTTAAAACCAGACTGGTGGGGCTTGAGAAGGTTGTTCTGGTGTTTTAGAAAGAAATGGAAGAAGAGAGATGGGTCTGTAATTCTTTACATCAGAAGGGTTGACTGTGGCTTCCTTTAAAAGACGGTTCACTTTCGCTGCTTTTAGAGTGTTAGGAAAACAACCATTTGTCAAAGAGGTACTGATGAGGTGGGTGAGAAAAGAAAGCAGGTCAGGAGCAATAGATTGGAAAAGGTGAGAGGGGATAGGGACACAGGCCAAATACCTGAAAGACTAATGACATTCCCATCAACCTCAGCTAGATGTTGCCTTTTGTGCTAATTATCAAATTTTAGCATGCTAGCATGCATGGTGAACATTGGTAAACATTGTACCTGCTAAACCTCAGCATTAAGCTGAAAGCACCGCTGTGCCTGAGTACAGCTTCACAGAGCCACTAGTATAGCTGTATACTCCATCCATCCATTTTCTTCCACTTATCCGGGGCTAGGTTGTGAAGGCAGCAGGCTAAGCAAGGTAGTTCACACGCTCCTCTCCCCAGCAACGCTTTCCAGCTCCTCCCAGGTCAGATGAGATATGTAATCCCTCCAGTGTGTTCTGGGTCGACGCCGGGGTCTCCTACCTGTTGGACGTGCCCAGAAAACCTACAAAGGAAGGTATCCAGGAGGCATCCTGATCAGATGTCCGTACCATCTCCACTGGCTCCTTTCGACATGAAGGAGCAGTGGCTCTACTCTGAGCTCCCTCCGGATGTCAGAGGTCCTCACCCTATCTCTAAGGCTGAGCCTACGGAGGAAACTCATCTTTTAGTCACTACCCAGAGCTCATGACCATAGGTGAGGGTTGGGACGTAGATTGACTGGTAAATCGAAAGCTTTGCCTTCTGGCTCAGCTCCCTTTTCACCGCGGCAGTCCGGTACAATGCCTGCATTACTGCTGACGCCGCACCAATCTGCCTGCTGTATACTCCTTTCTTGCTTATTAACAATGGGTCAGATGACCACATGAAAAAAACGAATCCACAAAGAATTACCAAGAACTCTGTAGTTCCTCTCAACGTAGCATTTAAGTAACTTTCATCTCATTGTTTTGTTTTTTTACAGCCCACAACTTTAGTTAAAGGTCCTAAGTATGACATTCAGAACATTAATATAGCTGCAAACAACTATTTGCTGGGTGAAGATATAGTGGAGTAACGGCATCCTGATATGAGCATGAAGTCACACTCTCTCTGTGTGTGTTGCTTCTCTGTTCTTTGTTTTCAAGCCAGGACGGCCGTGCGTGCATGTTAGTGCATGTGAGTCCGCACCGAGTTTATAAAGAGACGAAGAAAGCGACTTCCCACACAGCGTTGTAAAAGCGAGACGGGAGAGTGCAGTTTGAAGCGTTCAGCTGAAGGCATTCACAACAATCAAACTAGCTAGCATTTGAAGGATGGCTAGCAAGCTAATAGCTACTAGCAAGCACAGCTGTGTCTGAAGGTGTGTGTCTGTGTGTTTGTGTTCAAACTAGAGTTATTCCGATACCGATACCAGTATCGGAAATGCCTCCAATACTGCCTAACCGGATTGGGTATCGGTGAGGACGCCAGTCTATGCACCGATCCGATACCATGATTTATTTGCCCCCAAAAAAATCAAGTTGTTTCACTGGAAATCAATTCTTCATCGCCACTCCAAAACAGCAGCCTACACAGCAAGTTGCGTAGTGCTGTCACGATGGATGTATTATGGCTGCACAATTTATCACGTGACGATAACAAACAACAACAGTGCCGTGCTAGCGGAGAGTGTTACGTTAGTCAGAGCGAGCAAAATGTCAGCAATTTGGCGATATTTTACAGTGGAAAATCCCACCAGTAAAACGGCGATGTGTAAAAGCCTCAGACATACTTTCCGTGTGCCGCATCCACAGACAGTTACACTCGCTGGCCACACTCAAAACAGTAGACTGTAACGTTAGCTATTGCCGGTAGCTACCTTGCTAAGTAGTGGCTAGCTTATATTGATTGTGGCCACTCGTCTTGAGAGAACTGAGAGATGTGTCAAAAAAATTTTTCTCCATACGTAAATGTTATTTATTCCTAGATTTATTTATGTTTTTTATAGTTATGACTGACTGTCAAACTAGATAATAAAAGAAAGCTCTATGGCATTCATTCTCTGTATGTACTTGTTCATGTTTTACAAAGGGTTTAACAATGATAGCAATCATATCACATCCATATAGGGTTATACAGCTGTTAAAGAATAATAATAATATGTTGGGTTTTTTTTTATTGCACTGGTATCGGATCGGTACTTGGTATCGGCCGATACCGCAAGCTCAGGTACTGGAATCGGTATTGGGAAGGAAAAAATGGTATTGGAACATCTCTAGTTCGAACTCTGCACTCACCAGAGACTTTCCCCCCTCTCCTCTGTACATTTCCCCTCCAGTCAGCAGTCAATCTGGACGAAGAGAGACTAATTACATTATAACACCCACAGTGTCGGCACCTCCACCTCCATTAAAAAAATAAACTCTGAGCTCTCTTCCCGCTGGTTAACGGCTCCAGATCAGAGCAGAATCCGGTGTGACTCTGGGTGTTTATTCCTTCAGATGCTCCGATTCCGCCCTCGGCTCTCTCCTTTAAAGCTCCCCCGCACTCAGCAGCTGTATGTGGGGGAGCAATGGCTGAGAGAGCTGCTGGTCCGGTCCAGCCGGTCCTTCCGACACAACACTCTGCAAAGCCCCGCCATACGCACACATATTTCACTCAAGTTGAATATTTACTATTACTATTTATTTATAGACTATTTTATAGACGGTTTTATTTTGTTTCTGTCGAGTTTGAATGAAGTCCATCTGAGCCCGTTTGTTTTGGTCTGTGATGCAGTGCTCCACTGTGACAAGTACTGGTTCTGAATGTCGCATTTAGGACCTTTAACATTAGCTGTACAAAAGGCCCAGCTCTGTCTATGCTGTCTGCCCTTTCTCGGCCATGCCCAGCCCCAAGTGCAAAGGAGAGACACCCTCTGCACTCAAACACCTTCTGCACTCAATCGTCTCTGATTGAGAGCTGCTGGCCCCATAAACTGCAGTGCACACAGACACTCAGGTTGGTCACTCAAAGCCAAGCCACATTGTTTGCCTCTCTTGCTCAGAGTGACTAGCATGCGTGACAAACCAGAACGTGAGTACAAGATTCAAGATTCAAGATATTTATTGTCATATGCACAACAATTACAGGAAGCAGTCCTTGGCAATGGAATTCTTAAATCCCAGGGCCCTCCAACAATGCTCACAAAATGTAACATGAAGTAAAACACATGAGGTATAAAAAGTTTTCATCTTAGTTATTACCCTTTAACCTTTGCGTTAAGTTTGTTGCTGGTAAAGTTAAACTGACGTGATCCTTGTTTGAATGTAGGCCGCACCATATGTTTGTAACCTCATGTTTAGTTTGGTTCGGTTTGATGCCTTGGCCTAATATATGCCTTGTTTAATATATACAGTATCTGCACTTCTGTGTGACTGGCAGACTAGCAGTGAAATTATTAGTTTATTATTTGTTATTTAGTTTAGTGTTATTAATTCCCTCTTTATCTTACATTATCTGTTTCACATCTTATCATTTATTTCCTATTGGCTGTGTATTCATGTATCTGCCTTGTCTAATGTCGGCTTTTCTTTCACCTCTTCCACAGCCAATTAATTGTTATTGCCTTTATTAAAACTGCACCCTCCTATACAGCGTCAGTGTCTCTTTCGCACCTCCACCGGTCATCTTACAGTGACAGCCAACATCACCTTACTCATCCTCACCTTGTTCAAGTGGTCCTTCGAGCCAGATCTTTAGGCAGATGGCACAACGGAGGATCGAGGCCCCCTGATTGAAGAGGAAAGTGGGAACGCAGCACCACAGGCTGGCCTCCCCCCTCCCCCAATGAGAGCCTATAGCTGGGCTCTGCCCCGATAATGGCCTAACCCCTAGGAGCCAGAGCCAGGGCCAGGGCCCCCACCCCCAACAAGAGAGATGTCAGCTGGGTTACCTCAAGGAGCATGACCTCACGTTTCCCAGCTTCCTGGCTCAATCCCTTGGCTTCCTCCCTGGGCAGCAACCTATGCTGCTCAACCTGTTGAACCCCCCAAAGGGCATAGCGGAACCTAGCCCCATCACTGGCCAAACCCTCGGCCTTCCAATGCCGCCAACCCTTCCATACCAGGCAATGCTGGACGCTTCCAAGGAATGTCACTCAGACCACCCACAGCCAGAAGATCCACACACCACACACATTGGAATGGCAGGCTTTGCCATTTGGAACCACATGCAGCCCATGTTGTGCCATCTATGCACTGCAGAGACATGCCCAAGAACATCAAGGTGGTGACAAAGATGTCCAAGAGTCCATCGAGAAAGAATTCTATATCAATAACTGTCTCCAGAGCACTCCACCAACAGGCCAAGCAAAGCAGCTCCTCGACAGAATCCGAACTGTGCTGTCAGATGGTAGGTTCAAGGTGAGACAATGGGCCAGCAACATGCCAGCCATCATCCAACACTTGCCATCACGAGCCAGGTCCGGAAGCAGTGAGCAGTGGATGTCACAGTCTACTGTCGATCTGCAAGAGCCTACACTTTGATTGCAATGGAGCTGTCAACCCGACACGTTGGGCTACAGACACCAGTCAGTCCAAAGGGAGGGAGACCCCACCTTACGGCTCATTCTGTCCAGCCAGTATGATCTTCTCAGGTTCATCATCCCCTATATCACCAGGGCAAAGGTACTGGTACAGGACTTGTGCCAGTACCTGCACCAGTACCTGTTTCGAGCAGCAGCAGGCAGCTGTTTCAGTGAAAAATCTACTTTGCACTACCTGTCCAGCACCAAACAGCAGACAGTTGGTGAACACAGTGGAGCATTTAACAGCTAAAGAGCCGGATATTTTTCTCAAGAGTTTGTGGAGACAAAACCAGAGCAAAAAGGACTATGAATTAATATTGGACTTACTTACATTCATCAGGTGGAGACACACACACACACACACACACACACACACACACAACACAACTCTAAATTACCTTTACAATAATGACAATATGTTGTGTTTACAGCTTGTCCCGCTGCCCCAAGTGCCAAAATAAAAACAGTTAACGCAGATTTGAACAAGAGCTTTGAGTTGCTTAAACAGAACCATATTAATGTTAAGCTGCAAAGATCAGATATTGTAGGAAAACAAATACTTTGATAATAAATGGTTTTTAGACGCATTCGGTGGATGGGATAGATAGATAGATAGATAGCTCTTTATTTATCCCCATGGGGAAATTTCGGTCTCAGCAGCAGAGATATGTAAAGGAATAGCAAAGTAATAATAAATAAGGAATAGATAAGGAATACAATAAACAGCAATAAAAATACTAAACATAGTAACAAAAATATGTAAGATATATATGCAATGGTATGCATTAAAGTATTAAATGTGACATATAGTATTAAATGTAAAAAACAGTGCAACCAATGTTTATAGGTATAGGCTGTATGGTGTGGTGCAGTCATTTTACAGACAATCAATGAGGGGTGACCAATATGCTGTGGGCCTCAGAAACCACAGAGTTGGCTGAGACTGGGGTCATTACAGCAGGCGGAATTGTGTAACCGAATGGCTGTAGGTACAAAGGAGCGCTTCAAGCGTTCATCTCCTCATGTAAGGGATGAGATGGGTTCACCAGTATGTTCCTGATTTTAGACCTCCTCCCCTCAACCACCTCCTCCAGGCTGTCAAGGCGCACTCCTACAACAGAGCTCGCCTTCCTGACCAATTTGTTGAGTCTGTTAGCATCACCAGCCATAATACCACCTCCCCAACACACAACAGCAAAGAAGAGTGCACTGGCCACCACTGTTTCATAGAACATGCGAAGCAGCCT
>NTHP01000460.1:32500-58683 GCA_003416845.1 Oplegnathus fasciatus
CTGGTTCTCCTGGTTCTCCTGGCTGTTGGTCTTGTCGCTGGGGGTCTTTTGGTAAAGCACTACTACATGTCAGGTATGTTACTATTACTACATTACCCATCATGCCAATGGTTATCCTGCTTTTCCTGCCTTGTTGCTGTTGGTTTACGTCACAAAGAAAGCCTAACTCTTAACTCACCGCTACTTCGTTGATTGTCAGTGACACGTTTATATTTAATTCCCAACCAACTCAGTGTTTCATTAAGTAACTTGCCACTAAAGTAATACTTTTTTAACTTAGTTATTACTTAGTGTATTACCTTCTCTTGTGCATGTGTAGCTGGATGATGATCTCGAATATGTTGCAGTAAATTCGAGGTGTTGGACCCTTAAGCAGCGACTTTTTTTTCAGTTTTGCAGATTGGATATCCGTCTTCTTGAACAACCCGCTAGTCATTCTTTTGTGTATCCAAAATGTTCCCATACTGACGACTTAAGGCATTTTGTTTGTGGAAACAAAGCTTCAGTGTTGGGTCCCTCGGCCACTGTTTAGCTAATGTAGCCCCCCTCAAACACCAATGAGGGGAGTCGCTCTCGTGACAGCACCTTTGCTCACGTGAACTTGTTGCTGCACAGCACCTGCACCAGGTTTGTTTTCGTTCCTCCAGCAGTCTGCCGGTTGTGCTGGAGATTGTCTATATTTGTTTAATTTTCCGCACTGTACAAACGTTGTTCATATAAAAATAATGTACCATAATGTCCCTTTTTTTAGAGGGAGAACAGAAACACTCGGTGTAGCTGAGCCTTTACGGTTACAAAGCGGTGACGTTTTAAAGCGCCGTTAATCGTGAAATCGGTTAATCGCTGCATCCCTACCTCCAAGCGGCCAGGGAAAAGAAGCGAGTCACCTGAAGGTGAACAAGTGTTGATCTTCCCGGACTGTTCCAGAGAGACGCAGGCCAGTTGTGAAGCTTTCAAAGACTGCAAGAGAGATGAAATTTGCCATGCTCCATCCTGCAGTGCTGAGGACGGACACATGTGAAGATCTGGAGAGAGCAGTGGACTTTGTTCAGAGACACTAAGAAACTCTTTTTCATCCACTGTGAGAGGGAAGTCTGTTATTGAGCTATTAGGTGATGTGCAGGGAGGAGAGACATGGCTGTTCTTCTAATAGAGGATCATGCAGGTGTTTTAATCATCATGCTTGGAGGGACAGCCCTTCTTCTTTTGTATTCCTCTGCAATCACTTTACTGACCCCCACCAACAATATGGTGAGGCACTTCTGAAGGCTCTGTTGTGCGGCGATACTATGAGCCACGCAAGGCGGGAGTTATGGGGTCTAGCAGGGATATTCCTAAACTTGGTGCAATTATGCCGATTGGTGCTATGGCCGCACTGACCACTTAAATTATCATATGCGTGTTGTATCTTACAACTGTCGGGGGCTGCGCGTTGGCAACAGCGCAGGAGACAGGGCCCGACGTATAGTTGTTGACAACTTGCTGCAAAACTGTGACATTTTATGTTTACAAGAAACCTTTTTACCTAAACAGGATTTGGGAGAAGTGAACTCTTTTAATGACAATTTCCACGGGGCTGGTGAATCCACTACTGATCTTACTATGGGAATAGTGAGAGGAAGGATAGCAGGAGGTGTGGCTATCCTATGGCACAAAAAGTTGGACTCGGTGATAAATGTCATCAGGACTGAAGTTGACTGGTGTATTGCTGTACAGTTAAAGATTAATAACAAAGAGCTCATTATCCTTAATGTTTATACACCTTATGAGTGTCAACAAAATGAGGATGTTTATTTGAATAGACTTGCTTTTATAAATTCTTTTATTTATGATAATCTTTCCACAAGTGTCTACGTGGTTGGTGATATGAATGCTGACCTTTCAGATAGATGTTCACTGTTTGCTAAACATATGTTACAGTTTTGTGATGATAACAATTTTATATTATCCAGTCAACTACTTTTACCTGCAGATAGCTATTCTTACATAAGTGAAGCCTGGCACACAACATCGTGGCTTGACCACTGCATTAGCACTGCTGATGCCCATGCTATTCTGCGTTCAATGAGACCTCCACGTCTGATCATGTACCATTTGTTATGATTCTTGATGTTGACAGTCTTCCTGAGATGATTTATGAGGTTAATTCTGCCTGCAAGGCTAAATTAGATTGGGCCAAGCTCACAAATGAGGATGTCTTGTCATACTATGGAAAAACTGATGTCCTCTTGAGGGCCTGTGCTGGCTTGCACAAAGCTCAGTAATGCTAGGTATAAATATGCGGTTCGTTATGTTTCCAAACACGATCAAGTTATGAGAGCGGACTCTATGGCTGAAAAGCTACTTTGTAACAATGTCACTGACTTTTGGAAGGAGGTGAGCGCTCTGAACAGGGGCAACACATTGCTACCATGCACTATAGAGGGAGTTTCTGGAGCAGATAACATAGCTGAGTTGTGGAAGAAACATTACTCTGCTTTATTTAACTGTGTTAAAAGTGACCCATTCAAAGTGGGTAATATTGCTGACAGTGATACATTGGGAATCACAACCAATGAGGTCTATCAAGCACTAACACAGCTATCTGATAATAAAGCAAGTGGTTCAGATCAAATCACTGCAGAGCACCTTAAGTTTGCAAGCCCAAGGGTTGCAGCTCTTCTTGCCATTTGTTTTACTGGTTTTATGACCCATGGACTGTTGCCAGACTCTATGTTGTTCTTGTGCCTGTCATTAAGGACAAAGCTGGCAAGGTTGGGAGCCTGGATAACTATGGGCCAATCGCGCTAGCCAGTGTGGCATCGAAAGTCCTGGAGAGGATTGTATTAGATCGTTTATGTAAATATTTTGGTACCGCAGATAACCAGTTTGGCTTCAAGGCTAAGCATGGTACTGATCTGTGTATCTATGCCTTGAAAGAAGTAGCCGAAATGTATAGAAGGCAAAACTCCTCTGTTCTAATCGGCTTTATTGATGCCTCNNAAGGCTTTCGACCGCGTTAATCACCAAAAGTTGTTCCTGAAATTAAATCAAAGGGGCGTGCCTGACAGCATTATAAGAATCCTGGCATATTGGTATGCCAACCAGAGTATGCAGGTCAAATGGGGCAATAGAGTCTCTGCTCCCTTTGGCGTTGGTAATGGAGTACGACGGGGGGGCTACTTTCACCAGCCCTTTTTAACGTGTACATGAATGATTTATCTGACCAACTAAGAGGCTGCAAAACTGGCTGTATGATTGGTAACACCCTGATAAACCATTTTATGTATGCCGACGATCTGGCTATTCTCTCTCCTAGCAGTGCTGGGTTTCAACAGCTGCTGAATATATGCTCTGAGTATGGGGTCAAACATGATGTGCAATACAATGCTAAAAAAGAGTGCTGTCATGATATGTAGAACATAAGGGGATAAGGACCTCAACTTCCCAGATTTTTATCTATCAGGGCAAGTGCTTTGTGACAAAACAAAATATCTGGGGCACTTGATTACAGATCAATCGTCTGATGATGATGACGTGTATAGCCAGTGTCGTATATTATATGCTCACGCTAACATGTTGGCAAGGAAATTCTACATGTGTTCAGACCATGTCAAGATAAGTCTCTTTAGAGCATATTGCACTCCTCTCTATACTGCCCCCCTGTGGGCCAAGTTTAAAAAGGCGAGCTTGCATAAGCTCCAGGTTGCCTATAATGACTGTATGCGGGTGTTACTTAAAAAACCTAGGTGGTGTAGTGCCAGCGAATTGTTTTGCATTATGGGAGTCAACACTTTCCAGGCTCTATTGAGAAATCTGATGTACAAATTTATTTGTCGACTGAATGATTCTCAGAACGCCATCATTATGCTGCTGGCAAATCCTAGTTTTAGTGTTGTACGATACCAGTCACCCCTGTGGAAACATTGGTATAACTGTCTTCTATAAAGAGNGATGAAATGAAAAAAATAAAAAATAAAAATAGGGCTGTCACAATCATGAAATTTAGTTTCATTTGTTTCCTGTTTTTTCCCCTGACATTGGAACCTCGTGCTCAGGTAGACGGTTTATATGCCTCAACCAGCTGATGGAAACACACCTGTAAGATCCAAAACTTGGAACTGAGTGTAAACCTTCAGTCGACACGTGTTTCTTATGCTGTATCCACACAGCTCACACCGACTCCTCTTGTAGATGAAAGCAAAAGGGTTTTTTAATCCACTTTCCTGATACAAAAATAAACTGGGTGAAAAAAACAAATATTCAGACAGAAAAGGACGCCGTTTGTCTCCGTAAATTCCAAAAGGCCACAACACGGTGGGAAAACTGCTACTGAACAGCTACTTGCTGCCCTAAAGTGTCGTTAAGTCTCAGCAGTCGGGCCTGAAAGGACGTGCCTGTATTTCTTTATTTTGAATTACAGTTAACAAACAAATAAACTGTAATTGTAATTATTCAGAGTAGACTTGGATTAAACGTAATATACTAAGAATAGAAGCAAATATCAACATGTGGCCAGCTCAAGTGCTGTAGATACAGGTCAGAGGTCAGAGGTCATGTTCTTTATGTTTCTGGTTCCCACAGGACAACTTTATTCCCGGGCCAGAGCTCTCCGGGTTCTCCTGGTTCTCCTGGGTCTCCTGGTTGTTGGTCTTCTTGTTGCTGGGGGACTTTTGGTACATTTTCAGCACAATTTCATGTCAGGTATGTCACTACTACTACATTACCCATCATGCCAATGGTTATCATCTTTACTGTTGTGGCTCCTTGACTGTTGAGGCAGACTGTCGCTCACTTCTTCCAGAAACTAAAAGAGTTGAGAGTTAAAAACAACTGATGNTGTCTGATGATGATGACATGTATAGACAGTGTCGTATATTATATGCTCAAGCTAACATGTTGGCAAGGAAATTCTACATGTGCTCAGACCATGTCAAGATAAGTCTCTTTAGAGCATACTGCACTCCTCTCTATACTGCCCCCCTGTGGGCCAAGTTTAAAAAGGCGAGCTTGCTTAAGCTTCAGGTTGCCTATAATGATTGTAGGCGGGTGTTACTTAAAAAACCTAGGTGGTGTAGTGCCAGCGAATTGTTTTGTAATACGGGAGTCAACACTTTCCAGGCTCTATTGAGAAATCTGATGTAAAAATGTATTTGTCGACTGAATGATTCTCAGAATGCCATTATTATGCTGCTGGCAAATCCTAGTTTTAGTGTTGTACGATACCAGTCACCCCTGTGGAAACATTGGTATAACTGTCTTCTATAAAAAGTGGCCATGTTCTCTTTTAATTTAATGTACGTATTGTAATTTGTTTGTGTGTTTGTTGTTCTCTAATGGACTTTGAGTCTGGCAATAAAGATGAACTATATTTTTTGGTTCTAGGAGAGCACCCCTGTGTACACCGTTTCCATGCAGGAAATCAAATGTATATTTGCAAGGTCAGCGTTCTTTCATAGGCACATGGTCACACTGACTAACAGTCAGACAGCCGCCAGAGACACAGACTTTGAACAACAACCCATATTAGTGGCTATGTTCAATATTTTTACATTAACAATGAATCACATGACTGTGTGACAGCACAGATGAAACCAAAGATGAAAACAAAGAATCATCACCCAACACCCAACAGTTGCTCTCAGCTCTGCACAGCTTTTTAGTGTCTTTCAGCTCTTTGTTTGGCTGTCGAGCCCAAAACTTTACTGTTTTGGTTCACTCTCACCACTCTCATTAGCTTTGTTTTCGGCCGTAGCAGGCAGCTCTGATAAAGCCGCTGTACACTACCTGCTCAGCAGCAAACAGCAGACAGACAGTCAGAGAGCAGCTGGTGAACATAGTGGAGCATTTAGCAGCTAAAGAGCCTGATATTTCCCTCAGGAGTTGGTAGAGACCAAAAACAGAACTAAAAGAGAGAGAATATCAGATTTACATTTGCCATGAGGCCAGAGACACTCCAAATGAATGCTAATGTTGCTCCATATCTGTTGGACGTGTAAATATGCAACTGCTGGCTAATATATTCACCTTATCAACGTAAAAGGTTAATATGTCAGTGTTGTATTTACAGCTTGTTTCCGCTGCTCACAAGAGGCCACAAAATCAGTTATTACAGGTGAAAGAAACCGCATGAGCATTATTTTTGCAAAGGCAGAGCTTTTACTGCTCATTTTGCAATTAATTTTAGTATGAACTCACAAAGTGAACTGAAACTTATGTTGGAAATTAACTAAAGCAGTCATGATTTCAACCGTTATTAACTACCAGTGACTCTCTCTCTCTCTGTCCTCACTTGAAGGAGGAATTCTAGTCTGAACTGGTCCAAATGTAGGCCAAGCAGCATGTAGGCCAACCGGCAAACTCAGCATGCTAAAAAGCTTTGGAGAGTTGAAATGCACAGAAAAACGTACACATCTGAATGGCTGCTGCCGTGCACAAAATGATCCGACTGTCAAAGGCGCTGACAGATGAGCCGTACACATCAAAATGCTGATGAGAGAAATATTTACCGTGAATAGATAACAGATGTGATGGTGAATTATTTATTTCAATAATGTCTTCCATTTCTGTAATGTCATTGCTGACGGCAGCGAGCGACGAAGAGAGCAAGAGATGTACACAGAGAGTAAGAAGCGAGAGAGAGAGACATGTGCTGTCAGCTATAGAGTGCCATTGTCACTCCTAATAAACCATGGCAGCCTGGTGACTAATTAGCCATAATTTTGCTCATCGGGGCTTTGAGAAATGTTTGAAAATCTCGCCCGAGTCACAGCCTTGTTCTGCCAGGAGGAATGTCACAGCCAGGCTGGGGCTAAGCGATGCTGGCACGGCATCAAGAGATGCTGGCATGTGTCGACGAAAAACTCTCTGAATGGCCCCTAGCCCTGGAAGAACTCGACAACAGTTGGAGAAAACTTCAGGGAAAGCATGGGTTTGTCTTTGGCTCCAAGTTTCTCCCCTCCTCTGACCTTGATGGAAATGAGAAGTTCACTGGTGTGAATACTCTCCGAGGATGTCCCCTGGACTGACATATATGCAGAACTCCGTTTAGAAAGAGGCCATTTAGGGAATGCAAAGGTTATCACTCTGCAGCACACAAGCCACGTCGGTTAAATGTTTGGATATCAGCGGGAGGAGGGGTGGGTTTTTAGAGCAAGCTTAATCTTGATGCGATAATGAAGTGCATCTGTGTAAGCACTCCAAATAGCAAAATAAACCAATTTCGCTGATTGTTGCCACACTTAGTTTTGTGGTGGTGGGCCATAAATATGCTTGTTTTGCATTGAAAATATCTATGACAGCAGTTGTGAAATACGGTTTAAGACGGGGTTGTAAATAAGCATTTTGAAGCTCCATTTGCCACATCATAAACTAAATATCTCAGGAGAACAGAACTGATACTGTTACAGCAAGACAATATTTATGGAGTGGTTATATATATCACCAAGCAGTGTGAAGATCTCAAAATTTCACAATGTTTTTTGGCATTTAAATGTCACTGATGAATTACAGTAAGAGTAAACATCATTGTGTTGCATTATATCTATTTTATCCCATTTTGTTCATGTGGTTGCCTCAATCAGGGGCTTCAACTTTATGTTTGTGATCAAATTGTAGTTTATTTTTTAATGAATAATATTTTATAAAAAAATGTCACTTCTCTTAATAGTTCAGCTCTTTTTTAAATGAAACGTCCTTTTTAGTGAACATCAACATGTCCAAAACATCCTTTCAGTGCTCATTAACAAGATTGGAAATTCGAATATCTACTTTTCCTTGACAAGGCGACAGGCTCCATTTGCTGATGAAAATCATGCCATGTGGTCAAAAACGCCAAATAGACCTTGAACCTGCGGTTTCCAAGGTCAATAATGAAGTTTGCAGTTGTGATAGATAATAGAGAGATACCAAGGAAGCAAACTCCTCAGAAACACATTTCTGATCCCCTTACTTCAATTATTCCTGTTGCCTTTATCCTTTTTCTATCAGCCTGTGCATTGCTCCTGTAGTGGGAAGCGACCTGAACACCTTTTTCATAATGTATTATGCCAAAATGGAGTGATCTTGACTCCATTTGTTAATATACCCCCTGTGTTCTGTATTTAAGTTAAACACTGCCTGGAGCAAGACATCATGTAATTAGACTCACAGGTGAAGAGACATTGTGCAAGCCTTGCAAGACTTTGCCTAATTAAAATCTGGAGTTTCCCCAATTAAGAAGAACAACGTGCCAGTCTTGCAACTGCCGGTCCCCCAGAGTCACCAAAATGGTTATTCAGATGTACGGCTTCATTTGGGTTATTAGATTTTGAAGAAAATGCTTTTTCCTCTAGTGCTCATTAAAAGCTGATGCAGGTAAAAATTTGACAGAAAAAGAGATTAAAGCCATATAATTTAAAACCTAAGAAATTATATGCATCCCACTGGTCCAGCTTAATCTGTGTAACTCCCTGAAAGTGAGTGACAGGATGGAGGTTTTGTTTATTCCCCCCATAATTAAATAAAGAATATCAGAAGGAGACGCCTGTTGTAAGGTAGCAAGGACTCTGACATCCTACAAATGTTTCACTACTGAAAACTTTTACATAAGTCTTCATCTATGACAGGGTGCAGATTTATTAAGGACACTGCTGAAAATTATACTTTACATAAATCCCAAGCAACCTACTTCCTGTTCGCAGCCTACTTCTTGTTGGGGATGAGATCGAGGCCTTGGGTATTTCTGATGCTTTAACCACTGTATTTTGTGCAGTCAGTCCAATTGTATTTACCGTATATGGCCCAAAATTACAAATTTACCTTCGAGGGCTTTGCAATCTGTACAGCATATGACACCTTCTATCCTTTGACCCTCAATTTGGAAGCCTTCACCTCTTCAGAAAGGCTGCAAGAAACCCTCAATGAATGAATACATTGAGTTACAGAATCTAGCATTTCCTGAACAGAACCATAAAAATCTTTATTAATGCTTAAGTTGCTACTAGCAGATAATGTATTGCAAGAACAGCCATTATTGGGAAAACAAATGAAATACAGTGTCAGGCTGCACTTTGCAAATATGTTCAGTACAAACATTTTGCGACTTGGCAAATGCGTTCATTAAAAACCTCATTATGTTGACAATAATCTTAATTTCTGTGGCATTATGTTTCTCTCCAAATGTATTTGGTGTTGCAAATACTCAGTGATACAGAGACACAGAGACCGAGTGTGTCTGCAGCCTGCTGATTGTCTTATTTGCCTTGCAGGTAAGTGGTGGGCGGGGCCGTCTCATCAGTGATAATGGGAACACCTGGGCTCAGTGTTCCCTGAGCACTAGAAAAGCTTCCTCAGAGAGGTTTTCTCTGTGTTTCTTTGTCATTTTACGCCTCCATATTCTCACAACACATTCTTCACATATCCTGACTTCACTGAGTTCATTTAAAATTATATTCTGTGTTTCATGTGTGTGTGTGTTATTTGCCGTGACATTTTCTGTACAGAACACTACAAGGTGCATTGTAGATTTTGAAGAGTCTGCTCTGTTCACTTGAACAAACAGTTGCCTTTAGCTTAAACTATCAAGAAGCTACAAACAAAAGCTTCTGCTGTACGATGACTGACTGGCTAAGAAACTAATCAAGCACCACATCAAACAGATTTATCACAATCAGCAGATTTTATCCATCAAGCTGGTTATCAGCAAGCCCAGATGACTTTGGGATTACTAACCCAGCTATGAGTGTGTTCACGTGAAAGAGGCAGAGTTCTTAATTTCAATCATTTAATGTGATACCTGCAGGAAAACTTGATTATTTCAGCAGCAAATATTCAGAAAGGTGACATATATATACAATATAATCATATAACTTGAGTAGAAACAATATCCAAATATTAAAAGTAAGGCTAAGACTATGAATACGTGAGGGAATTATGTCTTTTTTCGGTTTAGTAAGTGTTACTGAGTATTTGTTTTTTGTTCTTGTGAACAAATGTTGTGTTACAAGTTTAAAGTAACGTGAGAGTGTTTCTGCTGCCGAAGCAGAGAGGAGAGGAGATGATCACCGAAATGCTGCATTCATAATTTTCTGTGAGATAATTAACAGCGTGTGGATTTTTTTTCTACTAAAACTCAACAGTGGGTAAACTATTTTTTTATTTTTTATTTTATTGTCACAAAGTCCCCTGTTGTTATTCTGAGCTGCAGTGATGGAGTGTAAAGGCGTTGACACTTAAATAAACTTAACACATTAAAATGCAGCTATAATCATCATTCTGTATTTAGTGTGTTTGTTAGAAGCTGTGTTTTAAACCCAGAGTGGACACGTGGAGATCTATGATCTATAAAAATGTCCTATTGTTCTTTATTACTTCTCACTTTATCATAAACTCAGTTCTTCTGTCCACGTCAAGGTCCCGTCTGAATGATGACTCAGTTTTTCTGATTGGTCGCTTGTCAGGTTACTGACAGATTTTAATCCTCTGCAGTTAACTTGCAGGTTAGTCGTGCTGCATAGATCATCGTGATGATCTTAGCTGGTTAAAAGTGAGCCAGCTTCGTGATACCAGAGAACTAAAGTGAAGCCCAAAGATAGCTGGCTAATCTCGCCCCAGATCCAGACCAACATGAATCATGTCTGTTGAACTGGAGACGGCCTAGATGAACATTTTACAGTACAGCTTTTTACTGCCACTGTTTTCCAAGTGCTTAGGACTTCTAATCAACCAAACCTGAACCCTACAATGCTAGAAAATCAAAAGGCGTGTTACTCCTGAAACCTGCTATTACGGGAATGGTAAACCCATACTGTGTTTGTATTATTTTTGTATATAGATGTTGCATAAGGGCAAAACTAAGGACAACGCCCACCGCTTTGCCTCAGATCTGGAGTCCACATGGAAATATCAATCATGTCACAGTTAAACCGACAAAAAAAATATGCGCGGCTGTTTCCAAGTTTTCTGTTCGTTCAACGACAGAAGGAGGCCATTTGTGTGTGATGGTGGAGGGCTTGTTACTGTGAATTTGATGTTTATTTTTCTCACCCTGGTTTATGCACCACCCACAGAGATCACAACAGTTATTTACATACTGTTTGCTCTCTCAATGTCAGACACATTTTAGCATTCTTTTCTTGCCTAATCAGCGAGCAAGGCGTCAGAGACTAACAGACCTTATAGAGGGTGAGGGGCTTCGTTATATGAACTAATATATATTCTAAATATCTTGTAACTTGTTTATTTTGCCCTCACCCCCTCCTTTACACTATAAAACAAGGAAGTAAGTGTCAGTGTATAAGACACAGGATATGCTGCCTTGCTACTGGGATTAGAGATTAATTTGACTGCAAATTAGGTTATTAAGTTAAGATAAATTTAGCTTAAGGTGTTTACACCAATGATACAATATACACTGCACAGTGGAAGGTGTCTAATGGATGTGACCCGTGTGGCGATGAGCCCCTCCTCTGATATTACAGATAAGAAAAGTTGAAAAATGAGTGAAGAATGACAATTCCCTGCATTACATTCCCTGACAGAGCTCTGGGGGGGGGGGACAAAGTATGATGACATAATTAATACAAGTGAATGTAAAACTATTTGACAACTCCAACATGGCATCTAAGGGTTTGTGTAACATCTACATAATTTGTAGCAGCTAATGTAAACCAGTAATTACTAAAACACGCCACCTGAAATCCTTTGGCATAAAGAAAGCTCGCCAATGATTTTGATCACTGATCACGAAACAGAACAAACCATGATGATTATTCACTCCCCATAACTTGATGTTAAGTCATAGGTGTCATATCAGCACTGATCCTGGTCTGAATGCGGCTGCTGGCAATCCAAGAGAAGCTGTAAGGATAGGATGCTGTGGCTCAGCGCGCGGTAGAGACTCTCAGCATAGTTTTTCATTACGTGACTATTTTGGTACAAACATTTACCCGCCAGCGAGGCAGACCGCCTTCCAAGATTTACTCGCCAAACAGAAAATCTACCTGCATTTGGTGGTTGGCGGGTTTTCGGAATTTTGGACCCTGATAGAGACTACATGTCAGTCTAACTGTAGGCAGTTATTGGCAGAAATGAATTTCTTACAGTACGTTTAACTAATAATTAGTTCAGTGAAAGTTTCAAATTGGAGCACGTTATCAGAAGTGAGAATTTAAAGTTTCACAAACTCAAAGGTAAAACTTATGAAACTGAGTTAAGTTCTCCTCCTGTTTCACTATTCTTGCCACGTTAGAGGGCGTGATTAGGACTTCAAAATGACTTTGTCCTGTATTCGTACTTTAAACCTGTGTTAGCGGTGTTCATTTATTGGGATGTTCTCTCTAAATCATTCATCAGTATGAAACTCTTGGTTACTCACATCTGCAACTCTACACACCTTGCATGTGTCTCTGACATGTCATGAACCCGACATCATATAACTTCATTACTCACATTTTTGCCACACATGCTCTCTGGGTCTGTGCAGATGTTGTTTCTTTAATCCATACAAGTACGCGTTCACTTTTCACCTACACTTTTCGTAGTCGTATAAACTTTTTTTGGCTCTGTATCTCTCTTTTTCTTACTTTTTTATCGTTCTGGGCCTCCTGCCCATTCCCCCTCACTTCACTCCTCCTCTCATTCACCAAAGTGTTCAACGTCAGTCTGCCGGAAAAAAAAAATCTTTAATTAAGTTTACTGCTCTGGAGACTTATCCTCTCTCATCTCTCTCTCATCTTAAGTCTTCTCTCTCCCCCTTTGCGACTCTCTCAATAATGTTTTTTTCTCTCTCTCTCTCTACCCATCTCTCTTCTCATTCACAATATCACTTCCTTTTCAACACTCTCTCTTCCTCTCTTCCTCTCTTTCTCCACATTCTCTAAGTCTCTCTCTTCTTCTCTTCTGCTGTGTGTCTCTCCTTCTCTCTCCGACTCTCCATCCCACTCACATTCTCATCAGGCAACTTCAAGCATTCTTCTTCCTCTCTTCTCCCACTTTCTCCTCGTCTGCTCTACAGCACTCGTGTTCCCAGGGCTCTGATTGGCACGCAGCAGATGTTAAACAGCTGTTGCAGAGCAGATAGATTGCTCATTTTTGCCTGTTCAGCCTCCAACCCCCTTGACTCGCCTGCTCCCTGTCTGTCACTGTCTGTCTGTCTGTCTGTCTACAGAGCAGAGCAGGACAAATCATGTCCTGTCTTTTTGACCCTGTCTCTCTGTCTCAGTCTTTGTTGCTTGTCTCTTGGTATCAACCCCCAAACACACAACACCCACACACTCTCTCTCAGCTGTTGCAGAGTTTTGATTTATGCTTCCCATGGTGCATTGCAAGTTCTTGCTCCTGCATGTACAGGCTGGCTTGTAAAAAGACAAATATGTAGGTTGTCTTTAGGGATGCAAACCTTAAAGGAAGTTTTTATATCAAAACACCTCAGATACATTAATCTAAATCACAAAGAGGAGCCACATCACATGTATTCCCTCTGTTTGCAACACTGTGTGCTTCTTTAATATATCGTCACCAGAGGCTCTTTTCAGTCCACAAATCACATCCCTGCTTGCTTCACATCTCTTTCTCACACATTAGCTCCTTCCACTTTCTACACAAATTGTGGCATTTTGAGATTTTTATGGTATGTACACTTATTTGCTTTCTTGCAGAGAGTCAGATGAGAAGCTCAACATCACTCTCATATCTGTACAGTAAATATAAGGCTGCAGCCAGCAGCCTGTTAGCCTAGGTTATCATAAAGACCTGAAGTCTGGCCATCACTGTGAGACGACCAGCGGAGTCCATCTCTTTCCTTCCCTCCAGACAGAGCAACGCTTGCCTGTTTCCACCTGTTTCAAGTATATTTTTAAACATAACCCCCTATATAACTGCAACTTGTCATCGTTACACTGGTTTTTGTAATTATTAAACAATCAAGACATAATGTGATATTTAATGAGCTTTAGAGGTGCCGGGAGACAGATTTTGTTACCTTTGCACAGAGTCCAGCTGGCTGTAGCCGTATATTTGCCGGACTGATATGAGAATGATATCAATCTTCTCATCTAACTCTCAGCAAGAAAGCAAGTAAGTATTTCCCAAAATGTCCAACTATTCCTTTAAGATGTGAGAACAAGATGCAAGGATACCTTGACCAGAAGGACAGAGGAGTCAGCAATCCGTCAAGCAATGCCAACTACTCCTGATGTGTTGCACAGTGTCACCTGTCTCTGAGCTCACATATCATGATATATGCATTAGTTATTGCTCCATACTTTTTTTTTTCTCAGCGAACACTTGAAGAAAATGTCATAAGAATAAATAATTTGACATAACTTAAATATGTGAAGTATATAAATGTATGACATGCAGGATCACACCTGAACAACAGATTTTATTTGTCTAAAGACGGATCACTCAAAGTAACGGTACAGCACAGTCAAACTGTTCACCACCACATCATCACCTGTTATACAACAGCTTCTGCTTGTTGTTAGCTCACAGTGTCAGTGACAAAATGAAAGTGTCTTCAGCTGGATTTTGGTAAGAATATGATTGGACCACAGAGCAGTGAATTGGATGATGTTGCAGGAGTGGTTTGATGAGTTAGTATGGACATTTGATTGATTTTATTATTTTCTGAACATGAATTCAAGCTGCCCATAGCTGGTTTTCTCTAAAGGAGGAAACTACAATCTTTTAATCCTACAGTATAAAGGGTCAGTTATTGAGATTAAAAATATTTGAATGCACATTGCAGCACAGCATTGCAACCCCCCCCTCAGTAAGACTAATCAGCCATAATTACACTACAGAGTGAGTCCAAGTGTTGGTACAGTGTCAGCGTAGTTAAGTGGCAGCGATGTGGTTCTGGTTTGCCAGAATTTACTGCTGAGCCTTCTGGAGGTGCCGTGGGTTTAATTTAACGAAACATCTGCGATGGGAGGTGCCCATTTGATAACCCATATACCAAACTAATTACACACACCCACACATACAGAAACTGGCATTCTTGTTAGGGGGGATGAAAAAATGTGTGCAAGCTTTCACTCTAGCTCACTAGTCCAGCACAAAGGACAGTTATATAAGATCCTGCGTCATACTTAACCTGACGTGAAGACTGATTCACAACTTAGTATACAGAGAAATGTCAATAAAGAAAGTGTATTCACTCTTTCTAGGAAAAAAGCTCTTCTGCTGGTGAGTGGGAAATTACTTCTATTTTATACTTTTATACTTCAATTAAAGTGAATTCAGTTAATGCAGTGTGATGTCTCTTTTTCCCAATTGATTATACTTCGGCCAAGAATGTGTTATTGGGATGATTACGTGTGTGTGTGTGTGTGTGTGTGTGTGTGGTATAGTGAACCAACAGTGGTAACTGATTTCAGAAGGCAGACTTTGCAGCTGTATCTTTTTCCCAGTCTTGGTTTTACATTTGACCTTTCCGACACGGAGAGACTGTAAAGCTCAGACCCCATATGTTAGCCTAACCGACTAACTATCCACTTGAGTGGTCAAGAGTAAAAAAGGCAATTTTGAAAATCAGTTTCAACCTGTTTCTTGTTATTGCACTTGAGTCAAATGGTCCAGTGAAAAGTTAAAACCGCTGAGCGTGAAATCTCACAGGAATGCTTCATCGTGTTCCCCCATCATGCATACATCCTGCATCTGTCTTCCTGTAGGCGTTTCCAGGGTTGCCACACCATGCATCTTTCTCCAATGTTGTTAGCTACTGAGGAACATAAGGTATAAAACCGGGAATGATTGAATAGTTCAGAAGGGTTATGTGCAGGACTATTTCTTGGCCAGAGTAACTACCTGGAGTTTCTGTTGGTTACCTGGCAACTGGGAAATAGTCAGTCAGATTCAGATTCAGGTTTATTTGTCACATATAATAATACAGAGTATAATCATAGTAAAATATATGTCTGTTAGCTCCTTCAATTATGCAATAATGTGGTTGTGGAATGATTTTAACTGTAGTTTTGGGAACAGTTGCTTCTGTTGTTTTACAAATGAAATCCACCACAGACTCAGTAAATCCATTGATGTCCCCAGGTAAAATGGCAAAACGTTTTTTTGCTTATTTTTTTGTATAAATTAAATCAGTGAGAAATGTTTCCAGTCTTTGTGCTAAACTAAGATGGCTGTATCGATCTTCTCATCTAACTCTTAATCTAACTCTCGCAAATAAGCATATATCCTAAAATGTTATGCATCAACACATTTTTGCACTTCTCATTCTCATCCAGAATTATTTGTTTCTTTCCACACATCAAAATAATCTATAATAATAAATATAATAATCTAATAATCCAACTGTGTGGTGTGTGCTAAAAGTCTGTTTTCAAACCCACTTTGGTCAAAAGCCCATCCTGAGCATGACTAGGCCGGATTCATAGCTGAGGTAGCTTGTTTTCACTTGCAATATTGCAGTGTATATATTCCCATCTCAATTAGCTGGCAGTTAAAGTTTTCTTAAAGTCTGATAAACCCTGCGGTTTGTACTGCCCTTTGTTGAAATGTTTCTTTGAGGGCAATAGTACTTTCAGAGATTATGTTATCACTGTGGTTGAGGATTATCTTCAGCAGCTTTTGACCAAAGGAAATTATCAGAAAACTGTTGCCTTTCTAATTTCCAGGAACAAACACTTCGACATCTATTCATCAGATCCAGATTTTACATTTTGATAACGGCAAATCATTTCGTTCAGTGGTTTTAATTTATGGATTAAAACTAAATGGTCTGCCCCAAACCTCAGATAACTTCTGCTTTTATCTGGTAAGACCAGAAATGTTAATATGCAAATATTCAGTGGGTTTAACTTTTGTTAATTTTTGCTGCTAACTTGCCAAGTAAAAGGTGGATTTATAAATAAACACAACTTTCAAAAATTAACATGCTGCTTTAGCTTTTGTCAAATGGTGTTAAGTGCTGAGCTTGATAAGGGAGTTGAAGTGTGGCTGAATATTACTAAAATCAAAAGATTTGTGCTGTGGCCTCAGGGAAGCTTCAGTCCAGCAAATCATCTGTGAACTCCTTAGAATCAGAGTGTGGAAATATTTTTATGGCCTCTCCACATCTGTTCTCTTTACCATATACTGCCTATTCTTCTTTCCTTCAATTCATTAAGACTTCCCTTCTCCTGCTACAATATATTCCTTGTTCCTTTCCCCTCCATGCCTGTCCTTTTCCTTCACATTTTTTACAGTTATTCTTTATTCGTCAAAAAAAAAATCTATTTCCTTCCTCCTCCGTATACTTATCTACCTTCTTCTCTTCTTTACTTATTTTTTTAAAGCAGTACCTTCTCTTGTTCTGCCCCTCTGCTCCCTTTACACCATCTGTGTTCGTTGACAAACTGTCTCCGAGACACGACACCCTTCATTTGAAAAGGGGCAGAAAAAGACAGAGCGGAAAATCTTTTACAGCCTCGACAGTTCTCTGTGATGGACGGCGGCACATCCAGAGGCCATGGGGGACAGAGATGGAGAGGGAGAGGGAGAGATTTCACTGGGGTACGCAGACCACTGTGTAAACACATGCTGTGGCCTCTTATATCTGCTCTGGTGCTTGAACAAGCTCGCTTCCCCTGAAGTCATCTCTAGGTTGTGCATCATCACACTGCCTAAACCTCGGAGTTATTCCACTTACCATTCAAATCACTCTGGAAACTTTGAATTTTGTATCAGGCCTCAGCATGCGTTAGCGAACAGCACAGAAACAAATCTAACCTTCACCCTGCTGCTCTGATGCAGCGGAGCAGAACATGATGAGCCAGAGTTGCTGCCACAGCCGAGAATGTATCTCTTAAACAACATCCCGCCTTTACAAATGTTTACAGAAGCATATTGTAGCCCACAGTGTTTGTTTAATGTGTTGTGAATTCAGTATCCTTGGACTTGAGGACTTTGAGGTGTCTTTTTACACCTAAGTATGGCACAGTACTCTGTACAGTCCACAGCTTCATAATCACTCCACATGACAGCGCTGACAAAAAGCTGCAAGCATTTTCTTTTACACATCAACATCTGGTTAAATAGAAAACAAACCCTCCTCTACCACGGGGCCTTTTATCTTAATAATTGCAAAATCTATTAAATAAGCCAATTTAGGCTTAATTGTGCTGCCTATTAAAGACCAACAGGCTTAAACAGAGGCAATAAAATGTGCAGTTTGCTGTTTATCTGATGAAGGTCAAAATGGGTATTAATTGGCAATCTATAACAAAAGTGTCATGCATAGAACTGCAGAAGTAGGTTACTGTAAATGTATGAAACTATTATAGGCAGTGAGATCCAGTTCATTAGTCTGCATCTGGTCTTACTTGGCCAGTTCCTTCTGGCAGAACCTCACTGTTCTATGTCAGAAAGGCTAATGGGCTCAGTTGGCTTGACCACACTCCACTGCATAGCAGGGTGATAAAGTTCACAAACATCCGCACCGTCTAATCAAGATGAGCCACCAATAATGATTCTTGGAGGAAGCATGACTCTGTTTTCACCAAGAGTTTCTCTTCCATGACACAGAGCTTCTCCTGTCCTGCTGGCCTCACAGCGAGAGGTGAATCTTAAAGGCCCTGAAAACATATTTTCTCAATCATCTTCTTAGTCTGCTGGATTTGAAGTTTTGGTTCAGCCTTTTACCAAACTGTGGCTGCAACAGTGGCAGCAAATGCAAGACATGGGCCTGCTGATAACTGTACTGAATTCAGAGCTTAACAAGGTTGACAATCAGTAATGTTAACCACCATAACCAGCAGGGCTACGGCTATGTACTGACACTCCCCCACAGACACACACCTGAGAGTCTCATAGTACAGCTGCTAGCTCAGCTACAACACAGGTACCCACACAGTCACTCTCTCGAAGGGTCATAAACGTGTTTCTAGTGATGGTCAAACCTCCAACAGACTCCCTGTCTTTGCAGCAGAGACACAGAGAGTCCGACAGTAGCTGCTTATGGTTGCTTAGCTCTGACTACCAGCTCTACGTTACTGTTTCTATTCAAGTGTTTGTGGATGTATTATTCTGTTGTGGTTCAAGTATTTTAAGTATGGTAAATCTGAAGGATAAACACATGTGTATGTGTGTGTGCATACACATATACATGCACATATACAGTATATCATCTATATATATCGAAGGCGTGGACCTCTCCAGTCACCTCTCCGTCTCCGCTCTTTATGTTTACAATGATAACATATGACTTCGAGTCACTCATCAGGACAGGGAAATGGTCGACTCACAGCTTTGTGGACTCTCCTCCTGCCGACTCTGCTGCCTGGCCGGTCGAGGTTTTTAAATGTAAACATCAAGGAAAAGGTGGAGGGGACAAACACCAGCTCCAACCCCGACCACATAGTCAAGCAAGACCATCTCTGCTTCCATCTATGCATCCACCTCAACATGGGAAGAAACACCGAGGTAAACGTGGAGGGATTAAACACTGACTGTGGTCCAGGCCACATGGATCTTCTCTGCCAAGCATCCTGCTAACCAGTGTGCAGGCGTTGGATAATAAACTGGACGACCTCCGTGCCCACATCAGTTTCCAGCGGGATATCAGGAAATGAAATGTCCTTTGTTTCGACGAAACTTGGCTAAATCCTGGAATACCGGACAGCGCCATTCAACATTCAGTTCCTGGCCACGGACATCAACCTGCCGGGCGTGGACTGGGTGATAATGCAGTCCTGCCTCGGCTTCCACTTCATGGTAGTGCAGGAGAAGCGGGAGAAATGTGACGGCCACCGGCGGTTCTTTGCCATCGTGCAGCTCATTGGGACTCGTAAGCAGGCCGAGAACTTAGGGCGCCGCCTGACCGGGGAGGTCATGCCGCATTTTTCTTACTTTATTATTCAAAATCACCATTATAGTTAACATTATCATTTGTTACTTCTGTTCTTTGTTCTTTAGTCTATTTTACACTTTTCTTTTAGTGCACAATTGAAGGAGCTAAAGGTCACACATCTCACTATACCCTTGTATGATATGTGACAAATAAACTTGAACTATCTACAGTATATATGGCTTTCTATCTCAGTATCCTGATGGGACTGAGTGCCTTGACTTCAGCTAAAAGTTTAGGAGGAGCTGCTAAACATAACTGGCCATAGCAAATTAATGGCACAGAAAATAACATGAAATAGCATATTTCTTTATTTAATTAGTCCTAAAGCAATTAAAAAATAGGCTCTATGGAAAAAGGGACAAAATGTCCAGTCGTGAGAGGGAGGCTGCGTGTTATCTGTACATCCACAGGTGCATTTATGCAAAATTTACATTTTATGCTGCCCGACAGCTTTTATGCTGTAACTACTGTGTTTTCTAATTTTATTGAAACAGAATCTCAGTGTCCTCTTGTGCGCACAAAGCAGCACAAACTAATCTACTATCAACATGTGGAGGTAAGGAGATAAAAACAAACGTTCTCTGTCAGTGCAGAGGAGGCACTGACGGCTGCTGATTATGAGGACAGACGAGACAAACAGGACATCTACAGTATCTGAAGCGTGACACACAATTAAAGGCAGAATGAAAAACAATGTATGGACTCATACAAAAATAATCCCTCTCAATCATCACTTATGACCCACTAGAAGTGTGTGGCGGTGTCTGTATGTGCAGAGACCCTGCAGAGACCCTGCCCTCTGCCTGGATTTTCTTATTTTGGCAGTGGTGTGTAGCCCCCAGCCAATAACAGCGCAGGGTGTGAGTGCGGGACTCTGAATAACCGATAAATCCCACTCATTCTGCCTTTAAGAATAAAACACCACAGTAAGTGGTAATCAGCTCATACGTGTTAAGCCTGTATGTTTATTCAGTTTTGACCAAGTCAGCAGCAGCTGAGCTTGTTACAGGTTTAAATATCCTAAACCACATGGATCACACTGTTTATCCTGCTGTAATATAATTTCCATGTAAGTCTCAGATTTAACTACAAAAAAAAAAAGACTACATCCGTTGTTTATTCTAAACATTAATACACCTGTGCACGTAAACTGTGGGATTGTCAGGGATGGGATTTTTCTCCTCGTCTACCTGAACAGCCAAGATGTTGTCAGTGATGGTAACACATCTTACCCTCTCCCTACAGTTCAGTCACCCTGTCTGAGGAGCTCAACTCCTCTTCAAGAATCAACTGCATTTGAAGATAACAGTGTAGATGTCAGGACTTCACCGGCTGAGAACATCTGTAATCCTTTTAAAGTTCAACTAGTTTCAGCTTTGATGGACCAGTTTGTAATATTTTCAAGACGTCAATGAGTATATTTCATTTAAATGCATAAAATATATAAATATGTTCTGCTTTGTCTACAGTGGATTCCTCCCTGTATGATGCTAAACGTTGGTATAATACGGAGAGTGTAAAATAAACCCCTCTGACACTGAAAACTGAACTGCTTCGATATTGTTTTGGATTACTTAAAGTGTTTGTGCTGTCAAACTTCATTGCAGTTATATGGTGTTATGACTGGCCAGTTATGCTACAGAAACAAGAAAAATATACTAGGACAGAACAAAATGGAGCCAGGTATCATCATCATCATCACCATCATCATCATCATCATCATCACATCATCATCCAGCTGATGTGTTTTTAACTAGCTTTAGCTGTTGAAAATAGAGCCCATTCAAAACCCATTGTACAGTTCCAGAGACGTATGGCTGCCAGTCTGATGTCACATTAATCAGCAGCACAGATTGAATTGCCGCTGCGTCTCACTCAACATTTAGACAATGAGTTGCTTTTGTGATAATTTTTCGGCTATCAGAGATGCAGAATCTCAGGAGAAGGCGTACCAGTGTTTTATCTAAAACTTACTCAGCTGCAGCGGGCAAGCAATGCATAAAATAAACTCACTGCTCAAAGAAACAATGTAAAACTGATGATGATAGCAGATAAAAACAACTACAACAAAAGTTAAAGAACACTGGAGGGACAGATATGGAAATTTAAGAGAAGAGTTTTTGAGATTGAGGGTGAAACATATAGTACATATTTGATTTGAGGTTGAGAATAACCAGAATTTTACATACGAAATTACGATTACATACAGAATTACATCCAAGGTTTAACCAACCAAATAAAGAAAGGATTACTTGAAAAGAGGACTAGGTAATACTTTTCAACAAGGCAGTAGGACACACTTCAACCACAAAGCAAGTCAGGTAGAGTTTCTTTAACCACATCTTTATTCACAGCTGCTGTGACAAAGTGAGTGTATGATCCTTGAAACACAAACCCTGTTTAATTCGATTGAGCAATGTCGTGAGTATGTGCTCTCTTATCAGCCACAAAGAGTTAGTTATTTTCTGTGCTTAGACTTGTGAGCTAAACTCTTTGTAGGCATGCACAGTATGTGTGTGTTAGTATGAATGGTTGTTTGTGTGTTTTATTGTTTCACTTACCCGTTACAGGCTGGGTCTGAACTGGTGCAACACATTTCATTACAGGGGTTACCTGTGCCAAACACATTTCTGACAATAATCAGCAACACTGTTCATATCTTCGTCTGGCATCGTCGTGCATCAGCTCTGCTATCACTCTCGACTGTGAACTGCGCTGTCATCAGCTCGACTTACACTTCTGCTATAAACTCATCTTCATACTATAAACTCACTAAACAGTTTATCAACACAAATAAAATCAATAAACATATTTCCACACCTGTATGAGTAAAACACTCGACACAGTTCTCTTATTAACTGTATGTACTGGTTGGCTTAGGTAGTTTAGCTGCCCAGTTACCTGCTTCTCTCTGCTGACTGGCTAAAGCAATAAGTCTGTAGCTTTCCAGCCTACCTGACTAATTCACAACAGGCTAACAGGTTTAACTCTGCTATCTTACAGCGTGTTCTTAACTTTAACTCAGACTTAAGACGCAAAATACTGTTTATAGGTCACAGTAAAATTATACAATAAAACAAAAAAAACTACTTTGGTCTACATTAACAATTTTTTTTACAATGCTGTCGTGACTCCACATGACCATTAATGATAACTGTTAACACTGGTTCCAGCACATACACATATCCCAGCCTTGCACATAAACTCAAATCCACAGTATTATCTACGAGCCAACAAATGTTTATAGTGTTTACAAAATGCAAATTGGATTATTGCATTTTCATTTTTACTCAAATTATGCATACATATTTTAATGCTATTGTGGAATTACATTTTCATTTTCAAGTTCATATTATCATTTGAATAAAGTCCCGTATATGCTTCCATAGGTTTCTGTATTTTGTCCCCATAACAGTTACAGTACTTACCAGTGCGAAACATATTTATAGCAATAATCAGCAACGTACGCCAGTTATTGCTCTTGACCGTGAACTGTGCTGTAATACCGCGAGAGTGGAGGGCACTGAGATAACCTTAGAGAAGGGTCCAACTGCAGTACTCCCTCCTGAGGCCCCTAGTTCTGTGAGCCAATGGGGTTTGAGCATGAAGGGTAAGCTTTCACTTATTTCACCTTAGCGGTCACCCCAAATCTGTTTCTGAAAAATCTGAGGCAAGAAATAAGCAATCTAGCGGCTGAATCTTCACTCAGATCTACGAGGCCTAATTTAAAAGTTTGTTCTGACTTTCGTGAGGCGAGGGCACTGACGTTACTGCACTGCCGGCCGTTGCCACTGCTTTCTTGGCCGTGCCTCTAGCTTGTGGGCAGTAGGTGATTTGTTAATTTTTAACAGGGGGGATTGTGGGAGACATCGAAGCGAACCAGCAAAGCCCCAAACGACTACACATGTCATCAAATATTACAGGTCTGAGGCCTGAGGAGGGAGGTCTGAGGTGCTGCACTGATCCTACTGATGCTACAGTAGTACAGACACACTGTGTGGTGCTGACACTGGCCCAAAGGATACAGTAAAAGTACAAAATGTACAAAATTGTTAAAAGGGGGGGCTTCTACATTTTTTTAAAGCAGCCTTCACACTGTAATGTTCATCAAATGCACTTTACAATTGGTCTATAAACCCCTTATGAGCCACAGAGCCCTGCTGGTTGTAGCCATGCAGATAGTTTGGGTTTTATTTGTCTCAGAGATTACTGTCTCCTCTCCATTACGGTGGAGGTGAATAGAACTGATGAAAAATAAGGATTCTCTGGAGTGAACTGACTTTCTAAATTGGACTTTGGAGCTTAAAAGTTGTGGGTGTTAAAATTATATGAAAAATTAAACATAACTTTCTTTGCTGTGTGTGTTAAACAAGACTTTGGGTTTACAGCCGTACTAACTCTGAGACTGTCACAGTGACAGTGCTAACATGCTGATGTTTAGCAGGTATAATGTTTACCATATTCAGCATCTTAGTGTAGCATGTTAGCATTAAACAGTAGGCCTACAGCTGAGGCTGATGGGATTTAGACCTGATAATGGCGCTAGTTGAAAGGGTAAAAGGTTCATCACAGTGATTACAGTTCACTGGATGGATTGTCTTCACAAAATGTCATAGAAATGGTTCACCTTAGCCAATGGTTGTTGAGATATTTAAGTCTGGAACAAAGCGGTGGACCGACCAACAGACAGACAGACATTGGCTGTAGCATAGCTAAAAAAGAAGTCCACATGACTTTCCAATTGACTTTTGGTGGATAAAATAAAATTGTAGCTAAAACTCTGTTCGAATTTGTCACTGGAAGATAAGTAACCCACTACCAGCAGTTTAGACTTGTGCTGTAAATCATTTTGCCAGTGTCACTTGCTGGATTTCTCAGTGTAGAATGAGTCCATATTTTCCCTTTTCACCGGTTGACAAGTGATCTCTGCAGAGTGCAGTGAAACACAGCCACAGCAGTGACACTACAGCACTAGAAATGCCACTGCAGCCAGTCTGGCTCTCAGCAGCACTGAGATGAGGGATGATTAGCTGTTAAAACAACCTGCCTATCTCCTCCTAATGGCATGTTTGTACTGACCCTCTCCTTGACCTGTTATTGTTAACCACCGACACATGGGGAGGTGGCATTCAGCGGCAGAATCTGGTATTTTCTCCCCCTGTACTGTTGTGTGTTCTCCTTCACACAACTCCAATTTCCTTCCACAGAGATAATGGGCTCTCTGATGAGTCAGGGCAACTCTCTCACTCTGTCTTTCAGTGTGTGTGTGTGTCTCTCTCTCTCCTGCTCTCTCCTTCTCATATGATATCTACCTGTCACTGCTTTTTCATATAGCCTATAATTTCTTTCTCTGGACATCTTTGTTTCAGATCCTCTCAGTGAAAAGCCTCAAAACTCAGTTTACTGACAGTTTGGGGCTGACATGAATCAATAAAACATGAATTTAGTGTATACAGCATAATGCTGTCAAGATGTTAGACTAATGTTACACTAGCCAAGCTTTATTATTATCACAGCACCATCACTGACAATAGTGCATCTCAAAGCTTATAATGACTGTACGTTCTCACGTTCGCTTTGAGGTAAATGCAAATGTCAGGAAGCTAACATGCTCTCAGTGACAGTGCTAACAGGTATAATGTTTACCATGTTCACCATCTTAGCTTGTTAGCGTGTTAGGCATGAATATGTGAACTACATTTTGTGACAACCCATCCAGTAGTTGTTGCGACATTTTACTTAAAACCATAAATGTGAACCTCATGGTGGAAAAGTCAGAGGCTCACCAGAGTCATCAGGATTCACCCGGTGGGGATCATGAATGTCTGCTGAGATATATCAGTCTGGACCAAAGCGGTGGATCAACCGTCAGGCGGACCGACCAGCCAGCACTGCGATCCTTAGAGCCTTGCTACAAGCAAGGCTAAAATTAGTTTGAACTCTGCGTCTCCGTTAACTTAACACACAAACTATTCCAAGCTGCAGCGGCCTGCTGTCAGGTTGGTCGGCTGCTTCTTCGAGTGACCCTGAAACTGTAACAGCTGACCCATATTTGTATTGACTACTACTTCACAGTTTCTCCCTCTCCCTGGTAATCTCCCCATCTTTCTCTTCCGATCACATTCTCCTTTCTCTTTCTTTTTGTTCTGCTCTGTCTCATTTTGTCATCCCCCTCTCCTCCCCCCCCACCCCTCTCCCCCCCACTATCTTCCTGGGTGACCCCAGAGGTCTGTGCACTGAGCTAACTTGTCATGAATCATTTGGTCAGCGGCTGAACTGAACATCCCCTCTCTTCCTGTGTATCTTGCTCTCGTGGTCACCCTGCCTCTCTTTTCTCTCTTTCTCTATCCATCCATCTCTCTCTTGTTCTCCCCCCTCT